>CM022876.1:6310714-6332218 GCA_012654025.1 Pachypsylla venusta | reverse complement strand
AAAAAAAAAAAAAAAAAAAAAAAAAAAAAAAAAAAAAAAAAAAAAAAAAAAAAAAAAAACGCAATGTATAGAATGACTAGTCATTCAATAGAATTGCTGAATTATACACATTGACTCAAATAAATGTATATTTAGCTAAACTAAATAACAAATTACATAAGTACGAGTATACTCACAATTCTGACTTAGAAATGGCAAAATCAAAAGCCAAAAGACAAAGGTTCTGTAATTGAGAGCCATATCGATATTACAACCATAGAATAGTATTTCTATAAGTACAATGAAGTCAGTAGGTTGCTACATGTTTGCATATGTTATGTCAAATATATTGCCTGGTGGAAACTAATTATTAACGTCACACCGAAGGGTGTGACGGGAGCCAAACGCAGTACCGGATTACCTAAATGCCAGATTTGGCAAGGGCACCGCTCTTTGGGTAACTTACACTAGGTATTATCAGCTTTTGACCAAGCTTAAACAAGATTCCTAGATTCAGAAATAAATAAAAATTTAATGGATAGTTCTGAGGTCTCAGCGTGCTGCTCCCCCACCCCCCTCTCTTTGAAAATCGACTCTTCTACATCATTTAACCACATAGATAATACCCCCAAACATTGGCGTACGCAGCANTGACCAGGGGGGGGGGGTCAATTTTTTCTACAGGCTATTTTTTTGAATTTCTTTATCCTATAAAAAGGAAAGTATTGTAATGATCTGAAATTTTTGATTTCGAGTTTTCGGGAGCAGACAGCATACCTTTTTATTTTCTGACCAACTAACCTAACTTAAAATATAAATTAATTGAAAGTAGAAGGTTCATTTTCACGACTGAAGAGTGGAAAATACGATATAACTAACTTTTAAACGTTTAACCCTAGAATGACCAACGTATTTTTTGTCACAAGTAAGACCAAGGGGGGCAAAAAGTGACCGCGGTAGTTTTTAGCTGTAAAACCAGTTTAAATAAGAAAAACTATGTTGATAATTGTCTTTCAAAGTTAATAAAATGAAATTAAACTCTTCATTTATAATTTTGGACTTGAAACAATTAGAAAAAGTAGGGAAAAAGATAAAAAAACTTTATCTTCAAAAATCACCTTTAACTGAGTTTGCCGACTGATTGTAGGATAACTAACCTTATTCCTTTATTGATTTATTTTCATTTAGAACTCAAAAATATAAGAAAAATTAAGAAAAGAAACAAATGAAACCATTATCTATCATTTGATTTGCCCCCCCCCTTTAATTAGGTACAGATTTTTTTTTATGTTTGTTTATATCGAATTTTACTTTCAGGTTAGGTAATATGAAATAATAATTTAATTTATTTTTAAACGGATTTCAGTCATGATTTTTTCAAAGTTCGTTACAAATTTCCAATTCTTAAATTACAACCGACAGCGTGCGATTTTAGTGATATTACCTACCTGAGAAGTTTTTTGTAAAAGAATTAAAAATGAAAAAATTGCTCGTGCCGTTAGGTTTCGTTTAATTACATAGAAGTTCCTGGTGGGAGGAGGGAAGTTTAGCCTAGTTAGACTGGGTTAGGTTAGGTTTAAATGCATTGAGTTTGGTCAAAAAAACAAATTTGAGGCAGCCATAATATAAGGCTGCCTAAACCCGAATTTGTTTTTTTGACCTAACTTAATGCATTTAAACCTAATCTAACCTAACCCATCCTAACTAGGCTAACCCCCCCCCTCCCACCAAGAACTTCAATGCAATTCAAATTTGGTGCTTGTGTGAGGATGCAAGTTTCTGGATCTTATCAATTTTCCTTATTTTTGACATTCAAACCTAGTAACTTTTGCTACTTTTTTCATCTTAGTTAAAACTGCGGCTTCCAATCAAAACAAAAATGTCTGCTTTAGTTCAATATTTTCAAATTCTCCAATAAATACGGAAGAAAAAGTTTTTTTTTCAAAATAAATTAAAATTAAAGAGAATTAATTAATTTGTCACCCCTAAATCGTTAATATCTGCCTTGAACCGAGTTTTCAATTGAAGGAAATCAAAAAGCTGACAAACTAGCAAGGGCCGGTTCCTCGAAACCATTCACTGGTCCGGAGTCGGCAGTTGGCATAGCAAAATGCTTGGCCAGGGCAGCTATAGAAGACTGGGTCTTTGAAAAACACAAGGAGAACTGGAACGGGGTCACGGAACTTCCTTTCTCTAAGTGGATGATTACTGGCCCCTCAGAGAAAACAGCAAAGAGAATTGTGAATCTCATCAGACGTGACATCAGACTGGTGATTGGGTTGCTGACGGGTCACTGTGCTCTAAGGAAACACCTAAAAACTATAGGGGTCAACAAGGGAACAGCGATGTGCAGGATGTGTGGAGAGGAAGAGGAGACGGCTTCGCACATTATATTTGACTGCCCATATATGGCGCTACAACGCTTCAGGACGCTAGGGTTCCCGGGTTGTGAACTCATAGAGATACACTCTAACCCAGTAGAATCGTTGCTGAACTTCATTAGGGGTACGGCAATTTCAGGGCTGGGTGAGAGATATTATACGTGGAAAAACTGGTGTGCAATAGTCCTAACTAGTGGATGCAGCACTTGGAATTCCGAAAGGAAAAGCCGCCACAACTAATAATATTAAATAATGGGGTCTCCAGGGCCCAAATCTCGAGTTTCATCCATTGGTCCGTGTGTGTCTGCCTGTGAACAAGATATCTCAAGAGCGGCAATTGCTAGAGACTTGATATTTGGTATGTATGTCAGTTTTATGCCAAGAATGGTGGAAATCGAATGTACCATTTTGCGGTTTTATGCCGCTTTTTAGCGGTTTAAGCATATCCCGCTTAAAATGAGAACGGTAATAGCCAGAACTTTAAACATGGTTCCTATTCATATCAATTTCATACAAGAAATTGAAAAATACAAGTTAGGTTGAATGTAATATATTGTTGGTCGTCAAATAGCGATTGAAGGCCGCTTTTTGGAGGTTCCGCCTAAAACCAGAATGGAAAGAGCTAGGATTTGAAATTTGGTGCCTATTCATATCTATTTCATACAAGAAATACAACTTATTTTTAAGTTTAATATATTGTTGGCCGGTAATTAGCAGACTGTTTTTTATAGATAAGGAATATTGTTTTTTTTAAGTTACAGATGAAAAGCATTTTAATCTAGTGTAATTTAAGCTGAAAAATCATAATATCTAGTATAAGTTGGATTTTGTAGGGAGGGGAGAGCTGCCCCCCCCTGATCCCCTTGCGTACGCCCATGCCCCCAAAAATACCACTGTGTGCTATAAAAATTCCCCGCGCAGTCATTACCCCAAAAATATATTAAAACTATTTTGGGGCCTTAATGATTTTAAATGAACAGAGATCTTACATAAGTATCATATCTGAATCATTATCATCAAAATATACCCCAGACAACGCCAGGTGAAGAAAACAGGGCCCAACCGATCATTTCCTTGAGGGCGCTGGACGTTTTTCGGGCTGTGCTTTCAGATTTGTAAAAGAAATTTTTCAGTTACAATTTTGAGAAAAAATTCCAAGAATGACAACGTCCAGTGGAGAATCCGAGGTTTAACCGGTAATTTCCTTGAGCGCGCTGGACGTTTTTCGGCTTGTACTTTCAAGTAGCAAGAGATTTAACTCTCCTAAAATTCTTTTACCACTTGTTTGCGTAATGTTTATGGAACAGTATGTTAGCATTTAGATTGAGGTATAAAAAGGGCATATTTTTCATTCCATGTTCAAAATTTAATATGATGGAGTGTAAAGCTTTTTTGAGTCAAGGGCGAGGGATGTACACATTAGGTAGAATTTCGTATTGTTTTCTTATTATATGGGCGAGGGATGTACACATTAGGTAGAATTTCGTATTGTTCTTTTATTATAAGGGATGTACACATTAGGTAGAATTTCGTATTGTTCTCTTATTATAAGGGCGAGGGATGTACACATTAGGTAGAATTTCTTATTGTTTTCTTATTACGATGACGATAGCACATGACACATTTCATTTCTTGAGACACAAATCAGTAGAACTTACACAATTATTTATCACACGCAGAAAAATTTCTGGTAGAAAGATCGAGAGAATACGTTTATTTCAGCTATATTGCCCGATATTCCAGCCCTGCTTGTTCATAAAGCTAAAATATCGAAACATTGTTTCTTTGACATTGAATAGATAAACTCACTATGCCCTAGTTAACTAATTTTGATGATTCACCTATGCTCCTAACTGACTAATATCGTTAAATCATCTTTTGTATTATTACCACAATACCGGTAGGGGTAAAGCGGGCAAAATGAACACCAGTTATTATCTCCTCATTAACGTGTTGCCCTCACTTGGAAGTTTGATGAACTAGTAGAGACTCGTGTCATCTTTGTTTAGAAATGATTTTCAGCGCTGTGAGACATTCTGTTCAAGAGATTCATACATGTTTGATGAACTAGTAGTTCGGGAGCTGGCTAGCCATATCTTACCTCATAAGGTCTTTGTTTAGAAATGATTTTCAGCGCTGTGAGACATTCTGTTCAAGTGATTCATACATGTTTGCTGTTTTGATAAGTGCTGATCTAATTTTTTGTGCTCAAGTTTTTAGTTTTAGAATTTTACAGGTAAGTTTTTCTGGATTGATTTTTAATAGTTTTTTTTTACCAAATATCTTAATTTAATGCTACTTCATGTCATTTCTTTTTTTTAGCGTTCCCCCGAATTATAAAATATGTTTTTGCTTAAAATAACAAATATGGGTAAAACGGACACAGAATGTCCATATTGCCCACTCCATATATATAATGAAATGAATTGTCAGGTTATTTCCATTGGAATATTCTTCCATCCAACCCCTGTGTATTGGGTGGAGAAGTTTTATATACTGAAGTAAAATGTGTGTTCTCATTGGTGTTGAACGTGTTGATCAACATTCAACACCAATTGCTAAAAGTATTATTAAAAAGACTGTTCGAATAAATTCTCACAGTTAATGCAAGAAATCATGGAAGAGAAGCGAGCAGATCGCGACGATCTCTGAGTTTTTCAATATTTAGTAGAAAGCAGATATTATCGTAAGTGTAGAGAAACTTATAATAAAACAAACCAAGAAATCTACTTTGAACATTTTCGATGCAATTAGATTTGGTAATATGGTTTGCAAGTTTCCAGCGAATGGAGGGTAAAACCCCCGTCTTGAATGACCAATAGATGTTAAAGAGACGTTAAGCCAAATTAAAAAAAAAAAAAAAAAAANTTTAACTTACCAGAGATGAGAGAACAGTGCTCCAACTTGGAACGAATGAATATAGTGAAGAACATGATCATGAGCGGCATAGAATTGAAATTCCCACGGAGCTTAAGAATGATACCAAAACGAGACAGAGCCTTTGAAACTATTTTTTTTTTTAATTTGGCTTAACGTCTCTTTAACATCTATTGGTCATTCAAGACGGGGGTTTTACCCCCATTCGCTGGAAACTTGCAAACCAGCTACCCACATTGACCTCACCCAGCCTGGGTTGGGCCGGAAAAAGCCAACAATACGTGATGTTCCCAAGCGGTCACCCATCCAAGTACTGACCACGCCCGGACGTTGCTTAACTTCAGTGATCTGACGGGAACTGGTGTATTCAACGTGGTATGATCGTTGGCTTTGAAACTAATTGACACGAATTTAAAGTAAATAAAAGTTTTGAATCGAGAAGAACACCAAAATCCATTTCCTTATCGACACGAGAAATAACAGAAGAATCAACATAGTACACAGCCAAATGCCAACACTTTTTCCTTGGAAAAGTAATTGCCTTGGTTTTACATTTGATATTGATAGATAGATAATTCCGAGAGACCCAATTTAAGATAATGTTGATTTCCGATTGTAATATTCGGTTCTTTAAACAATCCAAATGATAACCAACGCCAATTTTTTTTCAAAAAACAATCGTAAAAAGATATTATTTATTGAAGATAATGAAACTAACGCTCTTATAAATTAGAATTTATATCAAATGTTTGCGTAATTGCAGCGTAATTATATTATCTGCGTGTGAACATTTTCGAAAAAAAAAAAAAAAAAAAAAATGTAGTTCTCTATTTTGTTTGAAAACTTTGGTCCAAATTTTTCCGGCTGACTTAATTGATCGTAATTTGTTGTCTGCTGTCATTTCTCCGCCCACTTCTGTGTTCTGATCTTTTCTTTATGGCTCCTATGCTGTCATCGATATACTCTTACATTTTGTATTTCTTAAATCAATAAAGTTTGCACGAGTTTGCCTTTTAAAAGCTACAATTGTAAACTATAATTATAGCTTTTTTTGCTAACTACAATTGTAGCGTTCGCATAATAAGTTGAGAATAATATCTTCTGAAGGTATTATCAAGGAACATATGATAGCTCGCCCTAAGTCTTGTATACACGTCCAGTGTGTTCGCTTGTAGCACATCAAAGTTAAAAATATTCCTCAGAGTTTCATCGGATTCATTGTTCTGTAAAACAAAAAACTCCATCAATGTGTGGCAAGGGTTTATTATTTTACTGGCTAGACGTCTCCGTGGCAAACTGTGCATCACACTTTTCTTGCACCAGGGAGGTTCCAGGTTCGATTACTGGACGGGTCGAAAATTTTATAAAGGTTTTTTTTTAAATTTTCCACTTGATCTGGTTGTAATTGAGGGTAACTCAGCCTGAGAACAATTGAGTAGATATAGTAAGCTAATAGCGACAAATAGTAGCATTATAAGGAAATTGTTAAAGTACAGCGCAGTTTAGGCTTAGTGATATTGGAGGGATTTTTGAGAATACTTTGTAATGCTATGATGCCTACTAAAATCTGACATAATAACACAAAGAAATATTCATTTACGTTTATCATTTCACTGGCTAAAAGAAATAACTCCAACATTTTTTTGATATTTTACATTTGCGCGCCAAGTCAAATAAAGAAGAGGTGGCAGCCAACTTGAATTGCCGATTTCAGATACGTCATAACTTGAATTGCCGATTTCAGATTTTTTCAGAAGAAATGCTACATGTGCATGCTTGCAGTCACACAATAGAGAATTTCATCAAAATCAGTTAAATTAAACCGGAGATACAGGCTTCTGAAAAGTACACTTTTTTTCTCTTCTTTGATGTTGACGGTACTGTCGTAACGAGAAAAAAATGTTGCTGCTGCTTTCATCAGAATCCTATTTTTAAGTTTTGCGTTATTATTATTAATTTGATGGGTTGGTTTTTTATTATTGGTTTGAAGCAGATTTTTTAATGACTGGTTGCCCTTTCTTACTCCAAACCTTCTTTATTTACACGAAATTAGGACCGTAATCTCATGAAACTGGCTTGCTCCGCTCGGTGGCTACATTAATAAACATTATTTATACATACATACCACATCTTCAAATCTAAAATTTTCTAATGGAACTTCATATAATGCCGTTTGCGGATCAAAATGACTAATCATTAGATTGTCAGCTCGTGTTCTAGGAAATAAAATATAAAAAAGTCTTCTCAACGTGAACCCAGTTGCGTCACGTTGCTGAAGAGTACGGCGGGACGGGAGAAGATTTTCCTTAACTTGGCTAATGAGTGAACAATATGGTCTATGTAAATAATAAAGCGCCTTCATCTTTTCGCCAACAGAAAAACTTTTCGATAAAATATAATTACGATTTGTAGATACCACTTCAATATACATAACATCATTGTCAGGGAACTCAACTGTAAACAAAACAGATAATAATAACAATTCCTGAATTGTTATTATTATCTGTGTATTTGTTTATTATTTTCAATGATGAACGAATCGTCACGCGAAAAAAATTCCCCCCTCACAATTTGAAATTTACGTTTCAAGACACATAGAATCCACAAATCGTATAAAGAAATCCGTTTGTCCACCGTGATGAGCATTTATGCCAGAGTATTGACAGATTTGGATGTTTTTTTTTTTTTTTTTTNTTTTTTTTTTTTTTTTTTTTTTTTTTTTTTTTTTTTTTTTGTGACGATTCCAAAGGTTCATAATTGAAAGTAATAAACCAAAATTGTGATTTAAAAGAGATGATTCAAAACTAAAGAAGACACCGAAACGATTGGTCAGTGGAAAACTATCAAACTTAATTGAGCAACTTCAAGAAGAATTCAGTCAACTTCAAGAAGAATTCAGTAGGAATTCCTGATGTTCCATATGCCACCTGACAATCAAAGCTCTGCAGATCGTCACTAACTATTGATGTTGATTCTCAACTTCAAGAAGAATTCAGTAGGAATTCCTAATGTTCCATATGTCACCCGACAATCAAAGCTCTGCAGATCTCCACTAATTATTGATGTTACTTCTCAACTGCAAGAAGAATTCATTAGGAATTCTTGATGTTTCATATGCCACCTGTCAAAGCTCTGCAGATCTCCACTAACTATTGATGTTGAATCTCAAGTGCAAGAAGAATTCAGTAGAAACTCCTGATGTTCCATATGTCACCTGACAATCAAAGCTCTGCAGATCTCCCCTAACTATTGATGTTGAATCTCAAGTGCAAGAAGAATTCAGTAGAAACTCCTGATGTTCCATATGTCACCTGACAATCAAAGCTCTGCAGATCTCCACTAACTATTGACGTTGATTCTCAACTGGAAGCAGAATTCTGTAGGAACTCCTGATGCCCAAATGTGTTGGTAGCCATGATTTTGAAGGAGGGAAGTAAGCCTACTTCGGCATATATAAAAAAATACCTACCATGGATTGGTTGGGAGTTAGTAGCCATGATTTTGAATTTGGGAAGTAAGCCATCTTCGGTACATATAAATAAAACCTACCATTGATTGGTTTGGTGTTAGCAGCCATGATTTTGATGGTGCAAAGTAAGCCTTCTTCGGCATATATAAGGAATACCTACCAGGGATTGGTTGGGTGTTAGTAGCCATGATTTTGAATGTGGGAATTAAGCCTTCTTCGGCATATATAATAACGTAGCCAAGTTCATCATAGAGCAGAAACTTTAAGACACCTGAGGAAAAATAAATCGGAAAAAATAATTTAGAGATGTTCGAATTAAGCGAATTGAGAGATTTTAAATAATGTAGCCACTGAGGGGATTAAGCCTGCTTCATTAGGTGCTAGTTCTAAGCCACTGTAAATACAGAAGTTTTGATATTAAGAAAGACCTCCAGCCTTTAAAAACTCTGCTTCAAACCAAAGATGAATGTCATCAGCAGATTACTGTTAATAACTGAGAAGTAAGCGAGGGTTACCGTACCAGGAAAAGATACGGCTGGAGAGAGTAGGCACTGAACAGAAGGTTGTGGCATGGTAGAATTAAAGAAGGCAACGCCATGTGGCATTGCCTTCTTTAAAGGGGGAGAAGAAGACCATTCTTCCGATACTACTCTTGAGTATCGCTATTTTTTATCGATACACTCTAAGTGTCGTTACTTTGTATCGATAACTCAGTAAGTATCGCAATATTGTATCGAAATTCTGTAGGTATCACTACTATGTATCGATACACACTATGCATTGCTACTTTGTATTGATACACTCTATGTATCACTACTTTGTATCGATACTCTCTATGCATCGCAACATTGTATCGAAAATCTGTAGTTATCTGTAGCTATTTTGTATCTATACTCTCCTATGTATCGATACTTTGTGTCGATACTCTCCTATGTATCGCTACTTTGTGTCGATACTCCGTATTCGATATTAGAACCCTAATGTTGATCTAGTCATTCAATAGCTTACCAATTGTTTTGGTAATAGTTAAATTTGGATGTATGTTTGTCCCATACATTTCAATATTAGGAATGAGAAGGTCGATATGCTTGCCGGTGCCAGAACCAATGTAGATATTTCTGGCATAGATAGGATAACTTGCAATAAAATTATTCAGAATTTTCACAAGTAAACCAATATGTCCTGAGTTTTCATAGAATAGTGGATCAAAATTGTCATAGAAATTGAAAAAATCTCTTAATATATTAATATCTGATCTTTTGTTTCTGTACCCTGCATAAAATCTGAAAAAAAGAACATATGGATTTAACCATCATCATGGGTTTACAGCCGTGGGGCTGGTTAGCAAAATCAACCCAATTAGTTCTGAATATTTGAGAATCCTTACTGATAATGCAGTAGCTTCTACTTGCCTTCTGCATAAGTAATGGAAAAGATATCGTTTCCGACACTTGCCTTTTACGACTGGCAACGCCATTTGTCTGAATACTTACGGATAATGCAGTAGCTTCTACTTGCTTTCGGCATGGCTATTGGAAAAATATCGTTTCCGATATTGCTCTTTTTGAATGGCATGGAATTGGTTCTCTTGAAAGTATTCTGTTTTAAGTCCTCCTATCCACACAGGAAGGATAATGCAGTGGCTCCTCCTTGATTTGTGCATGGGTAATTTTTAAAAATATAATGTTACCGACTAAGCCCTTAGTAGCACTTTACGACTGGTATAGACTGAGTGCCTTGCTAGTATTCTTCCCCTATCCATAGGGTACAAGAATAAATTAATGGTCAAAGTTGTACCAGGTTTATAAAACCATGGACCACACATTTTTGCACAAAATTTCCAAGCTATTTTTTACTACCCGTCACCACCCTTTCATTTCATTGATTTATGTAACTGCTATTTGTCAAAACTATTAATTTAATGTAAATGGGACCAGCTCGAAGGAAAATCAAATCAAAGATTTGTAAATTTAACATAAGTAGGTTTCACTGAGAAACATTTTGGTATGAAATTCCACAAAAAAGAAAAAGTTGTCAGTCAAATTCGTATACAAACAGCAAACAGGGTGAGGGTGTGAGAAAGGAGAAGAGGAGGACATAGCTCTTGTTAAACATTAATTAACCAGTTATATAAATCAATGAAATAACGGTCTACTATAACTATAAACAGAATGATTTTAATATACTGAAAAATTGTGGAAGACTGCAATAAATACATCCCAAAATATAACAAAAATAGAAATGTAATTTAGAATCAAATTGGAGTGGTGTCCATTGATTTTCTGAAGAGTATTTCGCTACTACTCACTCAACAGCTCGCCATCAGAAACCATTCCTTTGAACAAATGAAATTTGTACACTCTTATCACTATACCTTCCACACTGTCAGTCTGTCCAATATCTGGCAGACTCTCCAGAGGTCAGCTTAGAAATAAGCTACAGTTGTGACCTTTAACTGATAAAAAACTGGGTATTCAATTTTTTCTTTATCGATTTTTGTGGGATGGAAATCTAATCAATATTTTTAGAACTCCTCACAATTCTTTCACAAGTGCCTCCATTGTTTGAAGTATTCGTGAACCTTTTAATTCGTGAACCTTTTAATCATAAGTTGCAATAGGAATGCAGAGTAGGTTAACTAGGGCATATCTTGATATGATAACCTAAACCTTGTTCATTGGGAATTGAAAGATTATTCCAAGCTCATATGCTTACCCTAACATATCATCAATATTTGTGTAAAGATTTTGGGAAATCACCTCCGCAACAATTGTCCTGATGTTCTGGATAACATTATTCAGCATTGTTTCATTATCAAAGATGGCGGCTTTTCTTACGCGACCAAATACAGGACTCCCATCTGGATTATCTTCCACATAATAATATTCGTTGAACGGACATCCAAACTTGTGATGAGATGCTGTTGTCAAGCCTGCCATCAAAAAATCTATCGTTTTCAATACACAATATTATAGCCCAGGAATGTAAATGGGTTAGAAAAAATATTAAATGACAAATAATTGCAAATAATGTTAGAACAGACATCTCTGATCAATATTATAAAAGTACAGTTAGGCAACGTCTATGGCACGTTAAAGCTATTTCCAACGAGTTTGTTCCATGTGGGTGTCCACGTGGTTTCGCGCCCTCGTGGTGCTGGTTTTTTTCTCGGCCCAACCCTGGACGGGCGGGGGCAATTCGGGTAACTGGATTGCAAGTTTGCAGCGATGGAGATAAAACCCGCATCTTGAATGACTAATATAGGTTGTGGAACCGACTGCCATTTAAAATCTCACCGCCCGCGATCTTGAATTTTATACTTATGTTCTGATTGTTTTCAATTACCTCGAGAACGCTTAACTTTATAATAATATTTATAAAAAGGAAATTAATGATGAAGTTTTAAATTTTGCAAAATAATGACAGATTTGACCTCCCCTATGAAAGTTCACGAGAAGGGAAAGTTGGGGAACCGTTCGACATTCTGACATTTTTCGTCTTGAATTTTTAACATCACTATTAGAGTTTCATAAAATATGGGTAATTTTATGAAAAAAAAATATGACTTTATGAACGACAATTAAGACTTTTGTCGTATCTGAGCGAACAGCAATGTGCCAGGCCAAGTTCCAGAAAGCACAATTGTATCTGTACTCGAAGCAATTATACGAGGCAATTCTCGAGGTTATTCACACCGTCAGATATCTGGTTCTACAAGGGATACGTCATTAAAATTTTGAACATACATTCCGTACTATAGTACAATGCTACAGGATCAAGAGTTTATATTAACCCGGACAGGAAATAGGTAATTTCAAAGTTTGCACTTTTGGATACTCGCTGACTGACTGATTCTCTCATCATCAGAAGTTTTAGCCACTTCCCGTAAATCTAGAACTCTGAAATTTTCCATGATGTTAACAATTGACATCCAAGTAATGGCAAAATTCCGAAATTTGGACTTTTTAACTCTAAGTGCTCCAAGACGGTGTCGCTTTAGGGAAGACAATACAACGTATTGTATTGTTCTTGCATAAAGTTAGATATTTACATGCAATTAAGCAGGAAATATGATATATTTGAACTCTGTAACTCCCGGTGCTCCCAAACGCATTAGAGAAGGAGATTACTATACAACGTATTGTAATGTAGTTTTAACTGATAAAACATTGAAATCTTGCATAAAGTTAGATATTTACATACAATTAAGCAGGAAATATTTTATATTTGAACTCCGCCACTCCCGGTGCCAAATTAAAATTTAGACAATACGCATTGTTTAGCCAAAACGGTAAGACATATAATAAATAGATTGGATGAACCCCTCCAAAACCAGAGACCCCAGAAAAATTATCATTGTGCAAAAATATAATATAACCGTTTTCGAGTTACGGCCCATTTTTCGATTTTTCTCGGAGTATGAATCTCGAACACCAGTTTAAATATTTAGCCCCAGAATTTCCAAAAATGAACTATAAAGATAATAAAGAAAATTATTTAATGTAATCAAAGGATATTCGTCTGTAATCAAAGGATATTCGTCTAGATTTAGATCTTATCTTTATCAATACGCTAAGAATTTTACTTCTTTATGGCCATGGTTCAATATTTCACCACAAACAAGCAAAAAATATTTGATACATGAACCTGAGATCAGAACCCGTGACCCCTAACAATCGAACTAAGTTATAGATGCTTAAACAATTTTTTTTCTTCTGAAAAATCGGCTCATCACAAAGATACGGACAATTTTCAGAAAATCAACTCCACCGACTTTAACAATTTATATATTTTTGGAATGACCATTTAATTCTGAATCAAATTGACACCTCTATTGACTCAATCGGGTTTCTAGAACTTATTCCGAGTAAAAATTCGAAGTTGGCTCAATAAACGGACGCCATTTTGGATTTTAGCCGATTTTGGGCACTTCTGGGTGGCCGATTTTGGTAAACTTTTTTTCTCTAATGAGGACACCTAGTATCTACTACCAAAAAACGTCAAAAAACCTTTTGTTGGAATTTGTTCCACCCTAAATCGTATATTGACTCAACTAAATTGTGTTGGGAAGCTCAGGAGGAACTAAATTGAGTGGGGAAGCTCTGGAATTATGTTCTCTTTATCTTTTATTTTAAAAGATAAAAAGAACATAATTCCAGAAAGTTATCCACAATGCTCTAATATAGAGTTATGGAGGGCCATAGCCAAGATGTTCGTCAGGTGCGTCCTAAATTCAAAATGTGGCCATTTTTCGGTGGATATCCGACTTATAAATTGCCATTTAAAAAGATAATATGTTGATTATATTTACTACCCTCCTCTCTAATATGTTATTTTTGTACTATTCCTTACAATTGTATTTACTACCCTCCTAATATGTTATTTTGTACTATTCCTTACGATTGTATTTACTACCCTCTCCCTAATATGTCATTTTGTACTATTCCTTACGATTTTGTTTACTACCCCCCTCCCTAATTTTCTACGACTAATAACAAGTTAGACATTATATACATTTCCTAGTCTTTTCATAAAATTATTCGGCTGGATGTAAAATAAAGAAATTATGTAATATTTTTGCCTGAATTATACACTTTGACTAATTGTATATTTAGATAAACTAATTAACAAGTTACATAAGTGTACTTACAATTTTGACTTAGAAATGGCAAAATCAAAAGCCAACAGACAAAGGTTCTGTAATTGAGAGCCATATTGATATTACAACCACAGAAGAGTGTATCCCGGAGGACAAGGAAGTCAGTAGGTAGCTACATGTTTGCATATGATATGTGAAATCTATTGCCTGATGGAAACTAATTATTAACGTCACACCAGATGGTGTGACGGGAGCCAAACGCAGTATCGGATTACCCAAATGCCAGATTTGGAACCTGATAAGGGCACCGCGCTTTGGGCAACTTACACTAGGTATTATCAGTTTTTGACCAAGCTTACACAAGATTCCTAGATTCAGAAAAAAATAAAAATTGAATGAACAGTTCTGACGCCACAGCGTGCTGCTCCCCCCTCTCTCTCTCTCTCTCTCTCTCTCTCTCTCTCTGAAAATCGACTCTTCTACATAATTTAACCATAACCAAATAGATAATCCCCCCAAAAATGCCCACCAAAACTGTGTGTTGGTGAAAAGAGTGAGGCAATCAGACCAAAATTCTGAAATTGTTTGGGGTGGGTTCGGAATTTAAAGTCATTAGGAATTTCGAAGAAAGGAAGTATGGAAAGCGGGTCCAAAATAGATTTCATATCTTTTTTGAGGTGAATACTTGGCGGGGAATTTTTATAGCACGCAGTAGTATTTTTGGGGGGAATCACATAACTTTTTGGAGCATGAAAATATGTATTTATATAATGGTAAATGAACAGAGATCTTACGTAAGTAGGTATTATATCTGAATCATTATCATCTATCTTCAAACTTATAATGTCTGAGAAGGACTTACAATAATTTACGAATTTTTATTTTAAAAGTAAATTATATATATATATAGAATTAATTGAAAATTAAATAGAATGACTGAAATTGTCAAATATAAAATTAAAGTAATCAAATTATGGCTAATACATCACATTACTCCCTCCGAAATATAATACCTCCTTATTTGATTGACATGCCTTTTTTGTGTGGTACCATCCTTCAGTTTGATTAAATAATTAAATGAATCCTTTTATTGATTCGCCCAACACTCCATTTCACTCCCTTCTGGTATAAATAATTCAATGAACCAATCCTTTTAATGATNTACAGGGACCGACCCCAACTCTGGGATTCTACACATGAAGAATTGAAAAAATACGTCCACACCACAGTGACATGTGTGGACGGTGCAAATGTCGCCTTTGTCGAACGACATTGTCGATCGACATAATGTGGACGTACCTTAAGAAAACTATTTTTGTTGACATATTTCTTCGGGAGTGACCCAAAAAGATTACCAATAGTAATAATAATATCGAACCATGTGCTTTGGATCTTTTCAACTTCATTTCCAAACTCTTTGTCCTTGAAACGAAGGAAACGCGCGGGGGAGAGTACTTTGCCTGGAATAGTTTTGCATTTCAAAGGGGAAACGTTGCCTCAGGCTTAAGCACACTGCCATGGATGAAGTTTTCAATCTTCTTCTTTAAGTTTTCTTTTTCCCAATTCTATTTGTGGTCGGCGTTGCATTCCTTAATTCTACATGCCACAACTTTTTGTTCTATACCTACTCTCTTTAGCTGTAACCCTTTTCTGGCACGGTAATCCCCACGTATTCATAGAGACAGAGAAGCAACTAGCTTTTTGCTGATAACTTTTATATTTTTGGTTGGAAGCAGAGTTTCTTAAAAGCTGGATGCCCTTCCTAATACCAAAACTTCTGTATTTACACGGGCTTATGACCGTGACCTAATGAAGCTGGCTTGCTCCCCTCAGTGACTACATTGGATAAAGTTTTAAATATAATATAATAAATCTATACTTATAAAACACAAAGTCCAGTTAGTATACTGACTGACTGAAAATCAACGTAGCTCCACGATGGCTAAACTTAGAGACTTGAAATTTTTCACACAGATTGCTTTTAGTATGTACCTAGGTATGTAATAGGAAAGAGCGTTTCTTTACACCAAACAATTCACCAGATTTTTCACACCGTCAGATATCCGGTTCTACAGGAGATAGGTCATTGAAATTTTGAACATACATTCCGTAGTATAGTACAATACTACAGGATAAATTTAAAAAGTTAATGTTAACCCGGGCGGGAGATAGGTAATTTCAAAGTTTGCACTTTTGGATACTCATTGACTGACTGACATACTGAGAGATTCACTCATCATCATAAGATTCAAGGTATTTCCCATGTACTTAGAGATTTACCGTAAAAGCAACATTGGCATTGGCGACAAAATATGGGCGGCAAATAAAAAAAATCAAGGCATACTGTAGCGAAAATCGCATTTCTTGTCAAAATGGGGGCGACAAGTTCTAAATTGCCTAGGGGCGGCGACTGCCGTCAATACACACACATCCTGATTTGTGTTTTATTCTCTGTTTAAAGGCATTTCAATTGTGGACACTCCCGGTATCCTCTCGGGAGAAAAACAAAGAGTAGATCGTGGCTACGACTTTACAGGCGTTCTAGAATGGTTTGCCGAACGTGTGGACCGAATTATTCTTCTATTTGACGCACACAAATTAGATATTTCCGATGAATTCCGAAGGAGTATTGAAGCACTTCGTGGACACGACGATAAAATACGAATTGTTTTGAATAAAGCTGACATGGTTGATCATCAACAGTTGATGAGAGTGTATGGAGCTCTTATGTGGTCGTTAGGTGAGTTGATTACCGTAAAATATGTATGTCCCAAGTGTAACGAGAGCCCTCCTGATAATACCCACCTGTTCAACTGCTCATCAAAACCCAACTACCCTGACAACTACTGACTTGTGGACAAATCCAATAGAAGTGGCGAAATTTCTTAATCTCCCCACACATGAGATGTGATTTGATGGACCAGCTGCTACTACAACAACATTACCGCAAAAATCGTGTTCGCTCATCGACAGCCTTTATTTTGTTTTGCTTAAATTTGGCATCAATATTCCTTGAGATCTTAATTCGAGTCGAAACCTTAACATTTGGTGAAGGACCCTCTGGGGTTCATTTTGGACCGTCCACCACGATGAAGTTTGAAACAGAAACTATTTGTAACATATAATTGACAAATTTAGGGTCCTATGGTGCTATCTTCATCTGGGGGCCCTTCAGGGCCTTAAACCTCAAATTCGAGGCACATTTCTAAATCTTGCACTATCGGTCAAATTTTGAAATCTAAAACAGACACAAATAAAATCAAATTGAAATAATATTTTCACTGGAAAGCTGTAACAATAGCAGAATTTAATATATTTCAAGTATTTTTTTACTGGAGAGCTGCGACAACAACCGGAGGCTATCAAATGTAATTCAAATCATATTTTTTTCTGCGATAACAACCGAAAAGCTGCGACAATAGCAGAAGGCTGCCAAATCGAATTCAAATATTATTATTTTTTTTTTACTAGAGAGCTACGACAACAATCGGAGGCTATCAAATGTAATTCAAATCATATTTTTTCTGCGAAAACAGCCGAAAAGCTGAGACAATAGCAGAAGACTGCCAAATCTAATTCAAGTATTTTTTTTACTAGAGAGCTACGACAACAACCGGAGGCTATAAAATGTAATTCAAATCATATTTTTTCTGCGACAACAGCCAAAAAGCTGCGACAACAGCAGAAGGCTGCCAAATCTAATTGAAATCAAGAAAGTCTAGTACTCTTTTCCGTACTATTTTCTTTTTCATTCATTTCAGGCAAAGTACTTCAAACCCCAGAAGTAGCTCGTGTATATATAGGAAGTTTTTGGGATCAACCTTTGGTTCATGATGTTAATCGACGACTATTTGAAGATGAGGAACAAGACTTGTTTAAAGATTTACAATCGTTACCTCGAAATGCGGCACTCAGAAAGTTAAATGATCTAATCAAAAGAGCGCGACTCGCCAAAGTTCAAGCATATATTATATCTTCGTTGAGGAAAGATATGCCATCTATGTTTGGTAAAGATGGAAAGAAAAAAGAATTGATTAGAAAATTAAACGAAGTATATACACAAATACAAAGAGAATATCAGATCTCACCAGGTAAGGAAAATCAATAATCGATAGTCTTTGGGGACTGAGGGAAATCAATAATCGATAGTAGTTAGAATAATCCATAGTCATTGGGGACTGAGGGAAATCAATAATCGATAGTAGTTAGAATAATCCATAGTCTTTGGGGACTGAGTGAAATCAATAATCGATAGTAGTTAGAATAATCCATAGTCTTTGGGGACTGAGGGAAATCAATAATCGATAGTAGTTAGAGTAATCCATAGTCTTTGGGGACTGAGGGAAATCAATAACCAATACTAGTTAGAATAATCTATAGTCTTTGGGGACTGAAGGAAATCGATAATCGATAGTAGTTAGAATAATGCATAGGCTTTGGGGACTGAGGCCCATTCACTTTGGACAATTCATTCAATTCTTCTTCTTTTACTTCACCCTTTCCCAACTCTATTTGTGGTCGGCGCTGTTTTCCTTAATTCTACCATGCCACAACCCTTTGTTCAGTGCCTACTGTCTTTCGCTGTAACGCTTTCTTGGCACTTTAACCCTAGCTTGGTCCTAGAAATTGCGTAGAAACTCGCTTGCTTGGTTCTCACAGTATCCATAGAAATTGCGTAGAAATTCGCTTGCTTGGTTCTCACAGTATCCATAGAAATTGCGTAGAAACTCGCTTGCTTGGTTCTCACAGTATCCATAGAAATTGCGTAGAAACTCGCTTGCTTGNTTTTTCACTTTGTTTAAAGGGGTCGCCCCGTTAATATACACCCGTATACCGGGATTATTATTATTATTATATTGGTTACTCGAGACGGGGGTTTTACCCTACATTCGCTGAGAACTTACAACATTGACCGTATTACGAGGGCGCACTTGGACACTCACCTGGTATAACCTTGCTGAAAATGGCTTATCTTCTGAGATCTAATGGGATCTGGTATTCAAGTGCTATAAACGCTGGTTCAACGGACAAGTTTTATAATACCGTGTGTAGCATCAAAAATTTGAAAAAAAATCGCAATCATATAGTCCATATTGACTCCTGACCCGAATTTATTAATTGAGGACGTTTTTCGACGTTCAATTTAATTCTTGTAAAGTTTGATGAAGGTCACGTATTTCATCAAATGCCTCGTCCGAATGTTGTGAGGCAAAAAATAAAATTTTATTAGCGAAAAATGGACTGTTATTTTTTTAAAATTTTACTTAACGTCTCTTTAATATCTATTGGTCATTCAAGGGGGGGGGGTTACCCTCCATTCGCTGGTACTATTTTGGGCAGGGGGGAATTCTGATTCATCTTTCTGTATGTTCAACTGAAGGTTTGCCCAGAGAAAATCGTACGTTTTATGGTGTTGAAATATGCCATTGGCATTATGACACACAGGGCGGACCGTTCTGTATGTGCCACAATTAATTACTAGAGATGTGTCATGAGTGATTGATTAACTCAAATGAGCCAAATCACTTTGCTGAGCATTGACTCATGAATCACAATCACAATACAATTGAAATGGAAAAATATTAATTTTACTACAGAGAAATAGAAAGAAAACTAAGAAAAATCTGCTTGTGAACATCACACGAATTTCCTTCTCTATAAAAAATGAAAACAAGTATTGTAATAAGCTGAAATTTTTGATGTCGAGTTTCCAATACCTAAACACGTTTTGAAGTCCCCAGAGCGGAAATACAATTATATATTACACTTCTTGATACACTTCATCCAAAGTTGTATTTTTCAATTTCTCATATGAAATTGATATTAATTGTCACAAAATTTCAAGTTGTAGCTCTTCCCATTCTGGATTTAGGCGGAACAACCAAAAGGCGGTCTTCGACCGCTAATTAGCGACCAACAATATATTACACTTCAACCTAAGTTATATTTTCCAATTTCTTGTTTGAAATTGATATGAATAGGCACTAAGTTCAAAGTTGTAGCTATTACCGTACTCACTTTAAGCAGGATAACACCGCCAACGGTATATTGGATTTCCAGAAAAACTCTTTTTGCAGTTCATGGCAGAAAACTGACATACATACCAAATTTTTAGTCTCTAGCACTTGCCGTTCTTGAGATATCTTGTTCTAATAAGACATACAGTCGGACAGACAGACACACGCACGAACCAATGGCTGAAACTCGAGATTTGGGCTCTAAAGACCCCAAAAAGTGTTTTGGTATGGAAAATTCGACATCAAAAATTTCAGCCCATTACAATACTTTCCTTTTTTAGGATAAGGAAAGTAAAAATTATAATGCTGAGCGAGAGAGAGAGAGCAGCCGTAGGCAAGTGAAATAGAATGAGACAGGTATGTGTGGTCTCTTCGTGTGTTGATTATGGAATGATCCTATTGGCTACTTCAAGGTTATTCCTTATTTGTTGTTTTGCTTCTTCTTCAATTGAGTGTGATTATATGAGCTAGATCTAGATCCATTTGATTATGATTCATTGATTGAGTCATACAAATGTTTAGATCATTTTACTGAGTGATTCATCAGTGATATTTTGAGTCAAACGATTCATAACTCACATCTCTATTACTAACACAAACATCATTGTTGCAATTCGTAAATATATTAGATTAATGAATTGCTTTATATTGTATTCGGATATGTATATGTATATACCTAGGTATGTTTTTATACTGCGTGTCCCAAAATTTCGAGATCACCTGAATATCATTTGAACGGCTTCATGTGGAGGCTAGAAATTTTGCATGATATTACATCCCTTAGCCGAAGGCGTAATTTCTTCTAATCCATTTATGACTTGCTAACTTTCCACGAGGAAAAGTAAATCATACTTGAGATTGTAAGAAGTTACTTGAGGGTGACATCCTCACGTCCTAGTGATGATGTAAAATAACGCAGAAAGCAACTCTGTAATATCGTTATGTTTATAACTCTTATGTTACTGACGTAATTATATTGCAGTGATTGTCATGGTTCTGGGGGCCCATGTCAATTATCAGTCTCCAAGAACGGATGTATGAAGACAATTAGAAACATAAGCAGTAGACTAAAACTTATCTAGAGCTGCTGTCTCATACACCTGGCCACCATCGGATACAATGATGCCACATTTAAAAAAAAAAAAAAAAAAAAAAAAAAAAAAAAAAAAAAAAAAAAAAAAA
>CM022876.1:6283517-6294735 GCA_012654025.1 Pachypsylla venusta | reverse complement strand
TTTTTTTTAATATTTAAAAAAAAATATGGTCTGTTTTTTAAATATTTCATTTATTTTTAATATTTAAAAAATAGACCATAATTTATTTTTAATATTGGAAAAATAGACCATAATTTATTTTTCATATTTTTTTTATATTCGTATCTCCACGGGTATAACACCATTCTATAGCCTGAAAAAAAGATGATAATTTATGGTCCATGAGATGAAAAATGTTGCACAAGATAGACTAGAATGGCTTCACCGATAAGGTTTTGCCTTTGGAAATTGATGATAATGATGATGAATTTATTTTAATATTTGAAAAATGGACCATAATTTATTTTTAATATTTATATTCGTATTTCCACGGGTATAATGCAATTCTATAGCCTGAAAAATATACCATAATTAATTTTTATTTATATTCGTATCTCTACGGGTATTACGCCATTCTATAGCCTGAAAAATAGACCATAATTTATTTTCAATATTTGAAAAATAGACCGTAATTTATTTTTATTTATATTCGTATCTCGGCGGGTATAACACCATTCTGTACCCTGAAAATTATACCATAATTTATTTTCAATACTTGAAAAATAGATCGTAATTAATTTTTATTTATATTCGTATCTCTACGGGTATTACGCCATTCTGTACCCTGAAAAATATACCATAATTTATTTTCAATATTTGAAAAATAGACCGTAATTTATTTTTATTTATATTCGTATCTCTACGGGTATTACGCCATTCTATAGCCTGAAAAATATACAATAATTTATTTTCAATATTTGAAAAATAGACCGTAATTTATTTTTATTTATATTCGTATCTCCACGGGTATAACACCATTCTGTACCCTGAAAAATATACCATAATTTATTTTTATTTATATTCGTATCTTATAAACGCCATTTTATTCTATAGCCTGAAAAATAGACCGTAATTTATTTTTAATATTTGAAAAATAGACCGTAATTTATTTTTAATATTTGAAAAATAGACCGCAATTTATTTTTAATATTTATATTCGTATCCCCTTGGGTATAACACCATTCTATAGCCTGAAAAATAGATCATAATTTATTACTTTATCTTCCCATATACGAAGTATAGGTAAGTAAAGTATTGTATTGGTGATTTTTTTTTTGCTTTTCTGGACGAATTATGACAACTAGATACCAAAAAACGGGTCTAGAAAAAATGTATGTCTGTCCGTCCACAAAAATCGTCTTCGCGCATCTACAGCCTTTATTATTGGTCCGATTTTGATGATATTTGGACACAATATTCCTTGAGGCCATAATTCCAGCCAAAACCTTAACATTTGGTGTGGAACATTCTGGGGCCCATTTATGAGTCATTTTGGGGTGACCCTCTAGAACCCAAGCGGCATGCCCGATTTTGATGAAATTTAAAACACACACTCTTTGTAACTTGTAACATATCTCCGGCACGGGTCTCATGGGGATATCTTTATCTGGGGGGATTTTAGGCACCAAACCTCAAATTCGGGTCACTTCTTTGAAAGTCGCAATATCACTCAAATTTTCATGAAATTTAAAACAGACACTCTTTGTAATATCGGAAAATTTTGGTTCTCATGGGGCTACCTCCATCTGAAAGTAGCAATAGATCTCATAGACCCTCTTTGTAAATATCGGCAAATTTTGGGTTTCATGGGGCTACCTCCATCTGGGGGCTTTTAGGACACCAAATCTCAAATTCGGGTCACCCCTCTAAAAGTAGCAATAGAGCTCCAATTTTCATGAAATTTAAATCAGACACTCTTTGTAAAATAATATCGGCAAATTTTGGGTCTCGTGGAGCTACCTCCAACTGGGGGGAGGGAGCTTTTAGGATACCAAACCTCAAATTCGGGGCACCCCTCTAAAAGTAGCAATAGAGCTCTAATTTTGATGAAATTTTAAACGAACAATCTTTGTAAAGTATTATCGACAAATTTTGGGTCTCATGGGGCTATCTCTATCTGGGGGTCCTTTAGGGCACCAAACCTGAAATTCAGGTCACTCCTCTAAAAGTAGCAATATTCCTCCAATTTTGATGAAATTCAAAACAATGACCCTTTGTAACATATCATAGAGAAATTTTGGACCTCATGGGGCTGTTTTCATCTGAGGACACTTTAGGGCACCAAACGTCATATTCGGATCACTTCTCTAAAAGCGCTCGTATCACTTCAATTTTGATGAAATTTAAAAAAATCACACCGTGAAACATATTATTGACAAATTTTGAGTCTTAATGGGTGAGGTTAATGTGGGCAGCTGGTTTTCAAGCCGTCTTGAATGACCAATTGACCAATAGATGTTAAAGAGACGTTAAGCCAAATTAAAAAAAAAGCTATCTCCACTGTGACAACAACCGAAAGCCACCAAATCTAATAATTACTCTAGGGACCTACGGCTTCAACCGAAGGTTGTCAAAGGAAATTCAAATATTTTTTTCCACTAGAGAGGTGCGACAACAGTTGCAGGCTGTTAAATCTAATGCTTATAATATTTTCACTAGAGAACTGTGACAACAAGCGAAAGTTGTCAAAGGTCATTGAAATATTTTTTTTTTTCACATTAGAGCTGCGGGGAGAGAAAGAAGGAAACAGATTGAGAGGGGTGAGAAAGAAAGTAATAAATAATGGGAAATAAATAAATTAAAACGAAGAAGTCTTGTACCTAGGTAGGCCGACCAAACCAATTGCAACCTAGACGGGGACAGCCAGCTTGCATGTCATAAAGACAGGCGTGATGGTTGTCCCCGAAAAAGAACCTCAGTTAAGGGCTGATTTTTTTGTATGTGTACTACATATACAAAGATAAAGGTTTATTTATTTATTTTATTTATAGAGCTGCGACAACAGCCGAAGTCTGCCACTTTTAAATGATATAATATTTTCATCAAATACTTGTGACATCATCTGAAGCCTACCAAATTTCTAGATAAAGTTTAGTGCGGTTTTCCGTACCCTTTATTTTGGAAGAGTGGTGGGAACTTGGCCTTTTTTCAATGATAATTTTTTTGTGAGATACACATATACATACATACATACACATATACAAGCGCATTTCTGGATGTATACCGGGGTCAAAAGTGAAGTTCACTAACGGTCACAATTATTATTTTTTATAAGAGAAACCTGAATTGGCCCAATTTGTGCAACATTTTAACTTCACCTAATTAATAGTATAATATTAGGACGGGAATGGTCATGCTTCTACGACTACCAAAGCGAAACAGGCGCAGCATTCTGGACCTCACATAAACTAGTAAGTAGATAAAGATGATCAGATGTTCACGTTAGTGTTGTACTCATCTATAGAAAAAAATATCTTAATCAAATTTTAAAATCTCATTTTCAAAAAAACAAAATATTGGGGCCCCCTAGGCCCCTTCGGTGGGGGGGCATGGACCCCAAAAGCCCTTAACACCAGCCATAACATATCAATTCCCTCCTCCACTGGAAATACAGAATCCAGAGTGGCCGATTTGGATAAGAGGTGCTACATCTCCTGTCAGCCCCCACCCCCAGTTGATTTTTTAAAGTTTGATTAATATAGAAAAAAATATATTAATCAAACTTTAAAGTATCTCGTCGTATCACTGAACTTAAACAACGTCGGGCGTGGTCAGTACTTGGATGGGTGACCGCTTGGGAACACCACGTATCGTTGTTTTTTTTNCAGTTGACGGCATGCTAATCGGAACCTAACTTTTGAATGAGAACATATGCATATACAAATACATTCACTAATAGAGTATATTGTGATTGCATTTGTTGGGACTGATCAGTATAAATCTGGTTTACAAATCAAAGGAGACGTGTCCCCCAAATTTTACGTTTCTACAACAAACCGCTAAAAAGATAAAAGTCATTTTCAAAGAACATCATAATGGGGCCAAATAAAGCTAATTTTTCGGATAAATGCGAGAAATTTTAACCGGGTCGAAGCACTAGGTGCAGGTGCTAGTCAAAAGAGAATACCGAGGCATACTGCTTTATTTGATTACTTGACACTAACCGTCGTATGGTATATTTCCGTCTTCCATAATGATTTGGGGTGGATTAAGATTAGAAAAAGAATCAAAAAGGATGTGACCAAGTCTTCCACTGACAATGAACCGCAAGAGGCCTGAAAATCAATCGATAACAAAAAATACATCTATTATTTATGAGAGGTGAATGCCTAGAACATTCTAGAGGGATTCTAAATTGTGTTTGGCTAAAGTGAATCCCTCGAACTTTCGAAATTATGTTTGGGTAAAGTGGATCCCTCGAACTTTTCAAATTATGTTTGGCTAAAGTGAATCCCTGGAACTTTCTAAATTATGTTTGGGTAAATGAATCCCTCGAACTTTTCAAATTATGTTTGGGTAAAATGGATCCCCCGAACTTTCCAAATTATGTTTGGGTAAAGTGAATCCCTCGAATTTTCAAAATTATGTTTGGGTAAGGTGGATCTCTCGAACTTTCCAAATTATGTTTGGGTAAAGTGGATCCCTCGAACTTCCCAGATTATATTTGGGTAAAGTGGATCCCTCGAACTTTCCAAATTATGTTTGACTAAAGTGAATCCCTCGAACTTTCTAAATTATGTTTGGGTAAAGTGAACCCCTCGAACTTTCTAAATTATGTTTGGGTAAATTAAATCCCTCGAATTTTCTAGGGATTCTAAATTATGTTTGACTAAAGTGAATCCCTGGAACTTTCTAGGGATCCTAAATGATGTTTGGGTAAAGTGAATTCCTAGAACTTTCTAGGAATTCTACAAGTAAGGCTATCACGGAGAGATCAGCTTTGTAATTCCTATCCCTTCTTCTTCTACTTATTCTTTAATTCTATTTGTGGTTGTCGTTGCTTTTCTTAATTCTATCATGCCACAACCTTTTATTTGGTGCCTACTCTCATTAGCTGTAATCTCGCTTCTTTGACACAGTTTCCATAGGAACTGTGTAGATGCAGTAGGACTTGTGTTTAAACCCAGACAACCAAAGGAATTTCATCCTCGTGAATCTGAGATATTTACCTCTACATGATGTCCAGAATAACCGGCCACCCCCCCTTAACTTTTGAATGGTTTGGAATTTTTGGGGTGGAAACACCGCTATAAAGGGTGTAACAAAATAAATCTTTAAACGGGACCAGACAGATACTATTATTTTTTATCTGTCTGGTACCGGAAGAAAAAGGTTTTTTTTTTCAAAATAAATTAAAATTAAAGTGAATTAATTAATTTTCCACCCTTAAAACGTTTAAAAAGACTTTTTAAATTATATTAAACCACATTTTAAGTTTGTAACTTGCTCCAAAAAAAAATAATACCTAGTATCTGTCTGGTACCCTTTAAACCCCACTAGCTTTGGCCCTGATTATTTCTTTGGAAAAAAAAGAAAGTTTGTCCTTATTTTATTTGCACTTTTATTGGAACGCAAAATATTTTTACCGCCGTGAGCGCCGAACTCGCCTCTCATTTTTTCCAGACTTCCTAATTCAAATTTGATCCAGTATCAATTATCAAAATTAATCATTCTTAAATTCATTCAGTACAAATCAAAATTACATTACAGAATGGTCTTCCAAATTTATACTCTCAATCTTTTCAATTCCAGTCATAAAACATTCCAATTAACTTTCTTGGGAAATCGACACTTTTTTTTTAGTAAAAAATCCCTTCACCTGGATCTAACCATAACCATTCGATTGACAAAGGCCCTTTTTTTTATCCCTAGAGCTTTTCAAAAATTCTAACCCGTTCAAAAGTGAAGGGATTGACCGGTCATTCTGGGACACACTGTATTGGAGGACATGTGGCCGAGATAATAAACCACCCAATCCTTTATGGATTGACCGGTCATTCTGGGACACACTGTATTGGAGGACATGTGGCCGAGATAATAAACCACCCAATCCTTTATGGATTGACCGGTCATTCTGGGACACACTGTATTGGAGGACATGTGGCCGAGATAATAAACCACCCAATCCTTTATGGATTGACCGGTCATTCTGGGACACACTGTATTGGAGGACATGTGGCCGAGATAATAAACCACCCAATCCTTTATGGATTGACCGGTCATTCTGGGACACACTGTATTGGAGGACATGTGGCCGAGATAATAAACCACCCAATCCTTTATGGATTGACCGGTCATTCTGGGACACACTGTATTGGAGGACATGTGGCCGAGATAATAAACCACCCAATCCTTTATGGATTGACCGGTCATTCTGGGACACACTGTATTGGAGGACATGTGGCCGAGATAATAAACCACCCAATCCTTTATGGATTGACCGGTCATTCTGGGACACACTGTATTGGAGGACATGTGGCCGAGATAATAAACCACCCAATCCTTTATGGATTGACCGGTCATTCTGGGACACACTGTATTGGAGGACATGTGGCCGAGATAATAAACCACCCAATCCTTTANTAAAACGCGGGTACTTTGTACCCCCCCCCCTTGGCAATCCTAGGGTTAAAACACAAAGATATTACTTTTTGTACTGCAGAAGACCTTCATATTAAATTTCAGCTTTTTCGCTCAATGTGGTACTTTATCTCCTTTAGTTTGTCCAGAAAAAAAATTGTAAAGGAACCTGCTAAAAATCGTCATCTTTGACGATAACTTGCTTCCACTTGAACTTTCGATTACCTTCTTATTACGCACATACTTACTAAAAGGGATCTGTGTGCTAAATTTCAAGTCTCTATTTTAAGCTATCGTGGAGCTACATTGATTATCAGTCAGTCAGTCAGTATACCAACTGAGCTTTGCATTATCTAAGTATAGATATTGACAGCAAGATAGGAGAATTGCTTTCTGCTTTCATAAAACACACAGTTCTCAGGTGGCTCCCGTGGTTATTTTGATTTTCAGTCTATTATTTTCTTACCTGCCACAGAGTAAACATACTTCTGGTCCGGTACTTCGTCAACACAACTTTTGTTGCTCAATTCTGTATACATGCGTATCGTATGCAGTCGATGTCTTTCTACAGCAGCCAAGTACATACTTTTTTCAATAAATGTTGGATTTCCATCATTATATTGATCAGATATCTTCTTTATTCTATCAAAAATTTCTAAAATTGTAGAACCAGTTGTTGCTCCATGTATATATCTTACTTCATATTCCCGAAAAAATTCATCGAATGGCAATACTTCTTGTTTTCTATAGTCCTCATGAAGTCTAAAAAAATTCAAAAGAAAGTCAGAATTGGTATTTTATGTTTTCAGATAATCTTTCTGTTCTATACAAAATGTTTAATGTTATAGAACCAGTTGTTACTCCATGTATATATTTTACTTGATAGTCCAGAAAAAAATCATCGAATGGTAATGATTGATATCTATAGTCTGTATGAACTCTAAAAAAGTAAACAAAAAAGAAACAATCTAATAATCACACTAGAGAATAGAAGAAATATGATATATTTAATATTCATTTATAAAATATTAAATAATATACTCGATGCTCCCAATTTGGTGAACATATTGAATTTTGAAATTCCAGATCCGAGGTGAGGGCAAGAAATAAATACTTCCGCATACCCAGAACTCGGACAAATTGTTATACAAACTCCTGGATAATTAAAGCACTGTCACTATTCAATCTTTATAGTGCCGAGTTGGACCTGAGTGATGGGATTGAAACATATAAAGCCAATTGCGTGAATTTGAATTTTTTCTTGTCCTTGGCCTCGCAACCTGTACTGTAAATTCTAATCACTAATATTATTTATCCATGTCACATTGTAATAGTCGTAAGACGTAATGTGATGTATTCAAAAAAATAAATTAAAAAAAAATAATAATAACAGCTGCAAATCCAAGAAACAGAGAAATCCAAGAAACAAGGCAGTTGATGCGTTGCATAGAATTAAGAAGAGTCAAATGTATAAGTCACACAGGGTGTCTACCACATCGCCAAAGTGAAATTCCCTGACTTTTCCATGTTTTTCAGTCTCAAAGGACTATTTTATAGAGTTCTGACAAACATGTACTTTAGATCATTTAGTCGAATGAAAAGTTTGGCTATGAACCGTGAAGAGTTGCTGCACCGACAAGGCATAGCATTTAGACAATGATGATGATGAGACATTTGCAGAAAACCAAAAAATGAGTTTGAAATTCGAGCTGGGGTACGGTTCCGCAATTTCCACCTCGACACTTTTTATAACATTAATCAAGGAAATATTTTCCAACATTATCAGCAATATTAAAAATATACGAGGGCCGTTTTTTTCAACCTCCGATTGGCTATGAATAAAAGACAAGTTCATCTAAAACAATAATTTTATTACCAAAAGATTGTACACTTAAGGTTACTTTTCGACATAATCACCGAAGAGATTGAGGCATTTGCCATATCTGTGGACAAGCTTTGCAATACCCTCTTCAAAGAAAATTGCCGCCAATGAATTCAAGTAGTCCTTGACGTTGGTTTGAAGGTCGTCATTGGTTTGAAAACGCTTCCCACCAAGCCACGTCTTCAGTTCAGGAAAAAGATGAAAGTCACCGGGTGCTGCTAAGTCAGGACTGTATGGCGGAATATCGAAAATGTCCCATCCAAATTGTTCGAGAAGCCGTTGAGTTGCTCCAGAAGTGTGTGGACGGGCATTGTCATAGATCAGAACAACTCCAGCGGTCAGCTTTCCTCTTCGTTTGTTCTGAATCGATCTACGCAAACGTTGTAAAGTTTCACAATAAACGGCTGCAGTGAGCATCTTTTTCCTGAACTGAAGACGTGGCTTGGTGGGAAGTTCTTTCAAACTAATGACGACCTTCAAACCAACGTCAAGGACTACTTGAATTAATTGGCGGCAATTTTCTTTGAAGAGGGTATTGCAAAGCTTGTCCACAGATATGGCAAATGCCTCAATCTCTTCGGTGATTATGTCGAAAAGTAACCGTAAGCGTAATAATCTTTTGGTAATAAAATTATTGTTTTAGATGAACTTGTCTTTTATTTATAGCCAATCGGAAGTTGAAAAAAACAGCCCTAGGTATCATTTAATGTTGTGTTTGTTCTAAAATTCTGGGCTAATACGGAAATTTGAGCTGAGTAGGAATATTGAGATCAATATTTGGGATCGTAAAATGCTGCTCTTGAGTCTGTGATACCATAGTGGTTTAGTTTGGATAAGAGAATGGAATGATCTACACAATCAAAGGCTTTTGTGAGATCGCAGAANAACCCCCCCCCCCAATTTTCATTGTCCTTGAAAAACAAAACTAGCAATATAAGAATTGTAGCGAAGCACGGGCGAAATAGCTAGAAATTCATATAAAATAAATTAGATTTCGAGCATTGTTTTTTCATTAATGTTTGTATTTCCCTTGTCTCAAAATAATCGACAAAATTACTGAGTAAGCACTAACGAATGAAATTATCAGCGAAAGTTTAAATCCGCCATTGTCTGTTTACAGAATCAGAAACCGCTTCTCTGTCAGTACTCGAAAACTCACTGTTCACTGAATCAGAAACCGCTTCCCTGTCAGTGCTCGAAAACTTACTCTTTACTGAATCAGAAACCGCTTCACTGTCAGTACTCGAAAACTTACTGTTTACTGAATCAGAATCCGCTTCTCTGTCAGTATTCGAAAACTTACTGTTTACTGAATCAGAAACCGCTTCTCTGTCAGTACTCGAAAATTTACTGTTAATGAATCAGAAACCGGTTCTCTGTCAGTACTCGAAAACTTACTGTTTACTGAATCAGAAACGGCTTCTCTGTCAGTACTCGAAAACTTACTGTTTACTGAATCAGAAACCGCTCCTCTGTCAGTACTCGAAAAATTACTGTTTACTGAATCAGAAACCGCTTCTGTGTCAGTACTCCAAAACTTACTGTTTACTGAATCAGAAACCGATTCTCTGTCAGTACTCAAAAACTCACTGTTTACCGGATCAGAAACCGCTTTTCCGTAAGTATTCGGAAACTTTCTGTTTACTGAATCAGAAACCGGTTATCTGTCAGTACTCGAAAATTTATTGTTTACTGAATCAGAAACCGGTTCTCTGTCAGTACTCGAAAATTTACTGTTTACTGAATCAGAAACCGGTTGTCTGTCAGTACTTACTGTATGAATTGGTCAACATCATTTTCAAGATATTCTTCCAGTACTTTAGCATTGGTTGGCATAATTATATATTCATAGAAATCTTTCAAGTATGTTTCATTTAAGACGTTATATGCCGGCATTTGATCACCGAAGTACATCCCGCCACTGGAAGATATTCCCGTAGAATAATGGGCGTTCTTATATTTGCAGCCATGTTTTTTAAAACCATCTGAAGATCCTGGACAGTAAAAAAAAAAAAAATCAAATCGATTTTTGGATTAATCGAAAAAGAAAAATATCGATTTCGCAAAAATAGATTTTTTGTTTGTTTGTTTTACAGTTTTGCAGAGTCATATCCTCTCTATACCCCCCCCCCCCTCTACCGTCGTACATACACCAGGGCCNTTGCTATTCTTCTTGTTGATGATGATATTGTTGTTGTTGTTGATATTGTTTTTGTTCTTGTTGTTGATGATGATATTGTTATTGATGATGATGATATTGTTGTTGTTGTTGTTTTTGATGATGATGATGATATTGTTATTTTTGATGGTGATGATATTGTTGTTGATGATGATGATGATATTGCTGTTGATGATGATGATATTGTTGTTGTTGGTGGTGGTGGTGATGAGTTACACCTTACAATAATACATACCTAAGTTATGCAAAAAAAAAAATGAATTTTTGGGGGCCGGGGGGTCTGGACCCCTGGGTACGACCTTGGTACATACATATCTATACAGATTGGAACGTATGTACCATGTACTACCGTTGGTTGCATATACTATTACTATGGGTGAAAAATTGTGACACAATGGTTGTAATGTTCATAAGTAAGACTGCTACAAAAATACAGGAATCAATCAATGAACACTGTAAGTAAACAGAATGTAAACAATCAACAATGAGGTTCAGTTTTTAAATTCGTCACAGCTGACTTGATGACTATCCTCTTTTTCATTACTCGGATACTTACTAGTCCAGTAGCCAGAGATTTTTTGAATGCAAAAATTTAGGAAATTCCAATTTTTGTGAACGTTAGTGAACTCCACTTTTGACCCCGGTATACATCCCAAAATGCACTTGTACAGGGTGTCCCTTTTTAAGTGGTCACCTCAGTTTATTCCGAAACTTTTGGA
>CM022876.1:6255498-6267037 GCA_012654025.1 Pachypsylla venusta | reverse complement strand
AGAATTGAGTTAGCTCTTACAGTTTTCGCTAGAGAGCTCCCTTCTTCAGAGAGCCAATTTTATTTGTTTCTATACTGCCTTTAATTTTTTTATAGCATGGGGGATCATTATAGACTTTGATTTATTTGACTGAATTTGGAACAAAGTTAATACAGTAGAGATTCAATTGTGCAGCTGTAAAGATTAAACTTTGATGAGTTCATGCATTTTTAATGTATTCTTAAAGACGTAGGCATCCATTTCAAAAAAGATCTCTACAGAATTGATTGGAACGGTTCCTTATAGGTACAAAAACGAAGGCCTTTTTTTGGAAGGATTTTTACAAGTGGAATAAAAGAGAATACAGATTTTTTAGAGGTAATAAAATATCCCTCTTTATGTCTTATTTTAAATGAAAATTGAATGAAACCTTTAATGCAAGCCGTCTGCAAGATAAAAAAGAAAACGTAAATATTTTAAAAAACAGTTTTTTACTCTCCTGTAAAATTTGCTTTTTTCTACTTTGACCCCTTCTGAAATAAGATATAGCCTATCCCCCCAAAAAACACTTCGTATAAAAAAACTCTGCCAATGTAACACCTGGGTTTATTATCTGGGGCGTAATTAGACCCAATTTGACATACCTATCAAATTTGAAGTCTCTGGCTCTTACCATTCTCTTTTTAGACAAGATTAATTATAACCGCTTTAAAGCTTAAAAACCGCCAGTTGTATATTTGATTGAACCCAAAAGTTTTGGAGCTAGCTGAGACCCCAAATATGACATACATACAAATCTTTAGCTCTTACCATTCTCCTTTTAGACAGCAATACTGAACACCGCAAAAATCGCCAGGGGTGTATTCGATTGCACCCAAGTTTCGGGCTACAATTAGAGTCTAGATGGGACCTATATACCAAATTTCATCTAAATCGGTCAACGCTAAGTGCAAAAGTGCCGTACGGCGGCGCGGCGGCGGACAAACGGATTTTTTTTTTTATTAGATTTTTGGATTCTACGTACCTTGAAACGTATAATATCAAATTTTGAGGGGGGGTATTTTTTTTTTCCGCGACGATTCCAAATGATTCCGATACAGCCCCTCGCCCAAAAGTTGACAATCTCTTTTGTTGACTAGCGTTTTGATCATATAGAAAAGTACATTTTGGGCGGGGGTATATTGCTACTCTTTACATCTTCTTTTATTCGAAGTATTTTTGGGGGGATATTACACATTTTGGTTTATAATTTTCAATAATGAACCTTTGGATTCGTCACGAAAAAAAAAAAAAAATTGACATTATACGTTTCAAGGTACGCAGAATGCAAAAATCAAATAAAAAAAAATCCGTTTGACACCGCGCCGCGCCGTACGCCGGCGTACATTCTGTGTTATTTTAAACGGTCAGCTCGGAAAGACTCGGCTCGTAAGGATGTCACTATCAAGAAACTTCTTACAATCTCAAGAATGACGCATTTCCTCATGGTAGATCGTCATAATTGGACTGAAAGAAATTACGCCTTCAGAAACTAACTTTTCAAATAAGCAATTAAAATATATTACAAAAATCAAAACTAACCTTCGTATGGTAAGAATTCGTCTTCCATAATAATTCGTGGAGGAGCAAGGTGATCCGATGGATCAAACAGAACGAAGCCAAGTCTTCTGTTGAATCTGATTCGAAGCAGACCTAAAAATTATAAAGGATAGTGTCACCCAATAAATGGACAATATTGATTTTATTCCAACTCCCTATAAAAAGTTATGAACTAGAAATCAAATATGACAGAAAAATTTGGATCCGCGTGTATCTACCAATGTCGTGAGTGAGTACTTAAGGTGTATGAAATGATTTTTGTTATTTGATTCCCAGTTGTTATTTTTTTCAATTTAATTATTACAATTTATCTATTTTTCTGTTCACAGGTAAGTAAGGATCATGCTATCTTCAGAATTTTTCATATGGAATGAGTGACATTTCATAGATGAGGTAGGTTCGTTTTGATTTTATTATTGGGCAAATGTGGGAAGTCGTTTCTTGACAGGCATATCAGTCAGTATTTGCTATATTTTATATAATTTTCTTACGTCTTACACTTTAAACAAGAATGAAGAAAAGCAACGCCCACCCCAAATAGAATTGGGAAACGGTGAAGTTAAAGAAGAGTACGACATTAACTCCAAAGATACAAACATATCAGTGGGAATCTCTGAAAAATGCCGAATGCCACATTTATGTATAGAAGGCCTTCTTGGAGACTTTTTTTTTTTTTTTTTAATCTCCAAGTTGTTTACATTCTGGTGGGAAAAAATGGGTGGGGATGGAATCATTGTATTCACAACCAAAGGGAAGTTTGTCTTAGTTCAGCAGTCAAGATGATTCGGACAAATTAGCTGGAAAATTGAGGGCCTCCTTATTTCCCGACGTGGTAGATTTTCTGGCCTTTCAGTCCTCCGACATACTCCCTTTGACTTTGTGGGGGATACCTCAAAGAGAAAGTCTACAAAGTAAAACCAATGACCCCGGACGATATGAAAGAAGCTATCACTGAAAAAAATCAAAAGCATCCCTCGAGAAACTTTTTTTTTTTTTTTTTTGNAAGACGGGGGTTTTTCCCTCCATTCGCTGGAACCTTGCAAACCAGCTATCCACATTGACCTCATCCAGCCTGGTTTGGGCCGGGAAAATACCCAGCATCATGAGGGCGCGAACTCACGTGGACATCCACATGGAACAACCTCGCTGGGAACTGGTGTATTCAACGTGTCACAGGCGCTGTTGAGAGTTCCATGTGGAACCACGAAAGACTAAATGACAAGCAATTGGTCGCCGTTATAATTTTTTGAGTTATAGTTTTTTGAAATCTATCCCATTTTGAGATACAGGCTCATTCAAGAGCCTGTATCTGAGGTACTATTCAAGTGAAAACATAGTTTTGGTAATTATTAATATTCTTCTGTTTTAATAATTCCCCTATTATAAAAAGCATTCGCACTAAGCGATGACAGTGCCGTGACCGGCAAGTGATCCGCCTGGCAAACCTAAAAATATTCTTCCTGGCATTTGAAGGTTCATGTTCATACTAGACAGGAAAGTGATGGTAACAGTGCATCACTGTGATCTCACAATTAGCGGAAATCACTTCCATCACTGTCACTCATTGTGAATGCTGTTATATTCGTACCTACAACATCATACGTAAACTTGTCTCTCGTTACTTTATCTCCAAAGCTTTTTTTATTGATTTTCTTGAACATTCGCAAGCCTACCGAAGAATAAGTTGCAGCCAAATACATACTCTTCTCAATGTTTGCTGAAAATATTCTAGCGTCATAGGCTTTACTTATTCTGTCCATAATTTCTATGGCTAAAGAACCAGCCGTAGCTCCTGGGATATATTTTACGTGATATTTCCGATAAAATTTCTTGAATGCTGTTGATTGATTTCTATAGTCATTGTGAAGTCTAAAAATATATAAAATCAGAAGTGTTTCGGTTGATATCTACAAGAAAGGGATAAATTTAGTATCTGGTCCACAAAAGTGATAAGAAGGAATGTCTGAATAACTTTTGAATTTTGTGAAAGACAAAGAAATAGGTGGTATCACACTATTTCAAAAATTTGGCACGATTTATTCGATGTACCTGTGTTTGATGAATTTTTGTGTTTGGTATAATATATTTGTCCCCTATCACACTATTTGATGAGACTTCCGGACAAAATTTTTGCTTTCTTTTGTATTATACCTAACATAGCAACCAAATATTTATCTGTAAAAAATATATTTTTATTTTTCCAATACAATTTCTGATCGAAAATTAATTTTTAAAGGTAAGTAATGAAATAGTTTTCAATAACGATAAAACATGAAAAACGTGTTTGAACCCCTATCAGACTATTTAGACTAATTTTGATTACTTTTGTATTTGCAATCAAATAGCGGATTGAATGATATATATTTGCCATCACACTGTTTGAAGTCCAAAAATTCACAAAATTTGGCATCATAAAAAGATCTGGTGTGTTTTTTCTCCTTCTTTTTCTTTCCTTCCTACACGCTTTCAAGTGAGTAAATATTGTATGGAATATCGATTCATCTACATGAAAATATCATGAGAGATCAAAAGCATCAACGAGCTGAGGATGCGTTGACGATCATTGTTAATCAAAACCCCACCAAGGAAAAGTTTTATTGATTTGTTATACTTTTGGGTATTCAGTTTTCAGAGAAAAAATATAATTTCGTACGTGACAAAAATAAATTACTTTTTATTAGCCATTGACTGAGCTTTAATTGGTTTGAAAAATGAATTAAATGATATACTTATGGAGTTTTTTTTAAAAATGTTCCTTGGATTCCCTTAAAAATATCAAAACAAGAATACCTATCGATAAACGCCTGTTGAGTAATTTTATCCAAAATTAACAGAGAAGTCTCTGTAATGTTATGATCGGAAGCGAACGTGTTGGAGATGAATTTTCAGGGCTGGGACCGGTCTACATCCAATTCCCAGCCTAACAAAACCCCGCGAAGCAAATTTTGTCGAAATCGTAAGGGCCGATATTAAGTTTGGGATTTTGAACATACGATGGGTAAAGATTAATATATAGACCCGATTCCCCCCACCACCGAACTTTGATTTTTGTTGTCACTTCACATTCATTTATTTTGCACTTTGATTTTTGTTGTTGTCACTTCACATTCATTTATTTTGCAAACGATTAAGGCCACAAATTTGGTAACATATTTAGTGGTCGTTCTTTTTCCATAATGAATTAAACTAACTTCTCCTAACATTTTTTTTTTTTTTAATTTGGCTTAACATCTATTCATAATTTAAGACGGGGGTTTTACCCTCCATTCGCTGGAAACTTGCAAACAAGTTACCCACATTGAACTTACCCAGCCTGGGTTGGGCCGGAAAAAAGAGCCAACGATACGTGGTGTTCCCAAGCGGTCACCCATTCAAGTACTGACCACGCCCGACGTTGCTTAACTTCAGTGATCTGACAGGAACTGTCAGATCATTCAACGTGGTATGATCGTTGCTCTATATTTGATCATCACCCAATAATATCGCTTATCGATATTAAGCTTTCAATAATATCAATATCGGTAATATCGACATTCGTCTTTCGATACGGCAACCTTAGTATAGTGTGAAAACTTACTGAATGAAATTGTCCACAGTATTGATCAAGTATTCGTCGATAACTTCATTATTGATTGGAATAATTACTGTATCATAAAACTCTTTCAAGTATGTTCCATTTATGACGTCAAACGGCGGTATTTCTTCACCAAAGTACATCCTGGAAGATATTCCCGTAGCATAATGATCGTTCAAATAATCGCAGCCATGTTTTCTAAAACCATCTGATGAAGATCCTGGACAGTGAAATTAAGAAGTCTGAAGCCGCGTTAAAACGAGACCAGTAGGCAGTCCAGCTGACTGGGGCCAGTTAACTCGCGCCAGCTACTGGCCTCGTGTAAACATTGGCACTCCAGTCCAGCGGAAAAAAACCTATCCAGTGCACTGGCTTGAGTAGTAGATTTCGCGCAAGTCCAGTTCCCCCACTACGGGAAAACGACCGTGACGTGACCTACTAAAAGCGTGTGCACGACTCTCGCCAGTCCAGTCCAGCGACCTGTCTAATGCGCATCACTACAGAACACAAATCCATTGTGTTCTGTCGTGAACGTTTGAAATATGTCGTGAAAAAAGTGGGGTGAAGTTTTAAATATGAAGTTTGTAGAAGCCTACAAGGAAAAAGAGTGTTTGTGGAACCAGTTTCAAATACGCTCGTGAAACAGCCCTCAAAGAGCTTGCCAACGAAATGGAGTTTAACTTGGGAGTTAGTGCTTCTCTCATAACAGTGTCTTTTTTGGTAATCAAAGGCGTTACTCGATGTAGAATTTCGTCGAAAGTAACAGAACAGAGTCTCAACAAAGCTCTATACTCTCGTTTCTTGTCGAGTTATTCTTGCAGCACCTTAGACGATTCACTTACAAAATCTCGACACAAATCTCGAAAAATGGTGTTTAGTTGAACGCGGGTAAGGCTTGTGGATGCACTTTTCTCCACGGTTTTACTTCAACTGACGCCATTCAAATGGATACGTCTAAACTGTTATTGCCCCCAGTCAGCTGGCTTCCAGTCACTCCACTCAGCTGGCGCCAGTCAGCTGGACTGCCTACTGGCCTCGTGTAAATGCGGCGTAAGTGAGATTTATTTATTATATCTACACTAGAAGACTGCGTCTCTTTCGTTCAGCCCTTTATAGGCATTGCCATTCTCATTCTGGTAGTGACTACTTAGTTCTATGACATTTTTTTTACAAAAATTGGAAAATTAGACATAGCTTGGATACATATTAGAAAAAAAAATACTCTGTCAATGTGACACATGGGTTTATTATTTTACTGGCTAAAAAAATACCCCCCCAAAAAAAAATCGAGTGGGGTTATTTTTTTTTCTCGTGACGATTCCAAATCTGGGCGCAATTAGACCCTAAATTTGACATACATACCAAACTTCAAGTATTTTACTCTTACCATGTTACCGTCGCGCTGGCGGTATATTTGATTGCAGCCAAAATTTTCGGAGCTTACTGAGGCCCCAAAGATGACATACATACCAAATTTTATATCTCTAGCTCAATGAGAGCAATGATGGGACCTATATACCAAATTGCATCCAAATCAGTCAACGCTAACAAACGGTTTTTTTTATTCGATGTTTGGATTCTGTTGCTTAGCTTAGAGTTGTCGATATTTATATCGATAACATTTAAAATCGATACTAAGAGTTCGATATAACCAATATTTTATATCGATATTCGACCATCCACTAATATAGCTTATCGATATTCATCATAATAGGTTAACAGCCGTAGGACTGATTTGAAACTCCTCGCCATGGACTGTGCATGCTAGAGAATCGTTACGGATAATGCAGTAGCTTCTCCTTGCTTTCTGCATGGGCAATGGAAAAGATATCGATTCCAAACCTGGCCTTAATCGCCTTTCACGCCCGGAATGGAATGGAGTACCTTGGAATTATTTTTAAATCCCCATATCCACAGGGAACTATCAATAATATCAATATCGGCAATATTGACATTTTTCTTTTGATACGGCAACCTTAGTTTATATCATAATTTTTGGACGTTCCAGCTTATTTGAATGAGAGGAGAAGGTTCTCAACATTTTTTCTTGATACATCTGAGCGCACGGCAGTGCGCCAGGCCAAGTTCCAGAAAGCACCAGTGTATCTTTACACGAAGCAATTCACCAGGTTTTTCACAGCGTCAGATATCCGGTTCTACAGGGGATAGGTCATTGAATTTTGAACATACATTCCGGAGTATAGTACAATACTACAAGATAAACTTCAAAAGTTAATGCTTCCCGCTCAATTTTTCATCATTTTTGGCATTAATGCAAAACGTGCACGTCTAAACGGCCCTTAAGTGAAAAAGAAATACCTTTTTATGGAGGGGATTTTTGACTCACTTAGGTGAGTCGACATAACTCGACTCACAAATATGAGTCGACTCTCGATCTCGACTGGCATCGAGTGACAATTTTCAAAAACGCCTTATTTGATCAGAAAGACATAATAAAACCAATTGACAAAAGGGACTTCTACCAAATAAACGTCTTCAACTTCAAAGGTGAATATTTTAAAAACACAATCAATCGTCACCGGAATAAAAGAACATTTTTGTTCAGTAAACTACAAACACCCGGAAAAATATTTCTCCCTATATTATCTTTATCAGTCAACAAAAAAAGCTACTCGTAAGTCGACTCTTTGAAGAGTCGATTCAGTTCAAAAAGACGATCGACTCGTGAATGAGTCGAGTCGCGAGTCGACTCGTGGATGACTAGTCCATCCCTATACCTTTTTCAGGAACTAACTACCTCTTTTTAACACACAAGACCCCAAATGTACTCGTAGGTATAATGTATTACAGTAGAAGACGATAATTCCAACTGGTATTTGTAAATTTGTTAGAGGTATTAAAACCCCACGTGACATTGGGTTTGTTAATTTTTTGATTTACCTATTAACTTTTAAAATAAATGAAAACAAAACACTATTTATAATTATTTATGAAGAAACTAGTTTCGAATCTTTTGATTCATCATCACAGTCTAGCCGGGTCAAAGGATGAAGTGTTTTGTTTCAATTTAGTTAAAAGTTAATATTTTGAAGTTATACTTCTTTAGGCGTGTTATGAAAAAATGTTGAAAGTGAAATTTTATTTTTCTGTGACGCGAGAGCGTCACGCAAATTCTGTGATGTATGCATTCTGAAACTAATTATCCGATTGCAATTAAATTTGGCACAGTTGATGGGTGCAATCCTGAGAAGATTTTTGTCTAGGTCCCATCCCTATAATGTTAAGCTACTCCGAGTAGTTGCAAACAATGGATGGGTGACAGCAAAAAAAGTTCACGTTTTTCGACTTAAATGACATTCNGTCCTGTTACAGTTTGGATGAAGGTACTGATGCAACGCCTCTGGATCAAGGGTTTTGATTGGGATGAACCCAAAAGTGGTCGAGCACAGGATTCCAGCCCATCATCATTCAAAGGTAAGAGACGCCTCCTGACCTATGGATATCTACCAAGCCTACAATATCAATACCCAATTCGAAACCCTTACATTGAATTTTGATATTATCGATATAATATCGACATCCCTATTTTCGTTTCAAAATATTTCCTGAAATGGACTTTATGATCGTTCGAACACGATTTTGGTTTCATAAACTCACCTGCCTTATAATCTTCATAATAATGATAATCTTCATTTAAGCGAGAATAAGAACGGTAAAAGTAAGAACTACCCCAGGCAGATGTCTGCAACATTAGAAAGATACAAATCACTGGAAATATTTTGTGCATTGTTAAACTGTTACTGATCCAATACTGTAGAGATGATGCTTGGAACATCTTTTAGAGATGTAGGAGAAAAATATGAGATACGAAAACACTTGTTCTTTGTTCTCACAGCCAATGAGAATACAATACCTATATGGAAATATATATTCTGATAGGCAATGAAAACACAATACCTATAAGATGATGAGGACTGACCAACAACTTCTGGACTTTATATAAATTGAAAAACTGTACCACCTTCAATGTACTATCCCTAGGTGGCAATACATTTCAAAGTACTATCCCTAGGTAGCAAAGTATTATTATTATATTTTTGGGACAGACAGATACTATTATTTTTTTTTTCTGAGCAACTAACCTAACTTAAAATATGATTAATTGAAAGTAGAAGGTTAATTTTCACGATTAAATGGTGGAAAATACGAGAAAACTCACTTTTAAATGTTTAATTCACAATTTTATTGCTTGAAAATCGACGAAACTTTAGAGAAAGCACAAGAGTTTTTAGGGAGCGACTTTATGAGAAGAACAAGTTTAATCGAGACATGGCCGATCAAAACGTTTCCTAACCTCTCGGGGGCGAAAGGGACGTTCATCTAAACGCTTATATTGATAAAATAAACAAACTTGCACTGGACTTTTTTCATATTGGTACAACTATGTCTGCTTCAGTTCAATATATTCAAATAGTTCAATAAATACGGAAGAAAAAGTTTTTTTTCAAAATAAATTAAAATTGAANACATATTGGAACATATTGCCGCTTTTAAAGTTGTTCATATTATTCATTAATTCAATTTTTCTATTTTTTGATCTTATTATCTCCATTTCTTCTTTTATTTTTCGTTTATAATAGTTTCTTTCGGTTGATAGGATTTTAAAGTTGTCTTTAGGGTGATTATACTGATGCTTCTCTGTGTCAAAATGGTTTGCATATTGAGATTTCCCTCTGTTGTATATGAAGTCACTGTGATGCTCAGCAAATCTTGTTTGAAAGTTTCTTCCAGTTTCACCTATGTAAGATTTGCTGCATTCATCACAGGTGACCTCATATACTCCAGAGCTTTTCAAGATGTTTTTCGTTTCGGTTGATGAATTTTTCACATTTTGGATGACTGTCGGTTGGTTTTTAATAGTTATATCGATGTTGTGATTTTTAAATATTCTGATTATTTTGTTGGTATCGTGACCTAAGAATGGTATGCTCCCTAAATATTTCTTTTCATTAGTATTTTGGGTGTTGGATCTTTTATTGGTAACATTGAATTTAATTCTTTTATATCCGTTGTTGATTGCATTGTTCTCTATTATGTTAATTTCATGTTTAAGGTCTTTTTCTAGGGTGGTACACATAATTGCTCGATAAATGTGGTGTCAGCAAAAGAGGTATGTACGGGGTTAGGTATTGTCCTGGTGCAAAAGAGGTATGTACTTTTGTACAGGGTTATTCTCCTGGTGCAAAAAAGGTATGCTCAGGATCATTGTCCTGAATGTCCTGGTGCAAAAGAGGTATGTACAGGGTTATTGTCCTGGTGCAAAAGAGTTAAGTACAGGATCATTGTCCTGGTGCCAAAGAGGTATGTACAGAGTCATTGTCCCGGTTCCTTGCTTGCACACATCTCTGGCCTCAAACATTCGTCCTCAAATACTGTTTGCAATATGTGAAACGTTTTCCCCATGCCACACAATATTTCCTGCAAGGGTTGCTCTCCTCTCTCATTCATCACGAAAAAAAACACGATTTTTTGTTTAATTTGGATTAACGTCTCTTTAACATCTATTGGTCATTCAAGACGGGGTTTCACCCTCCATTCGCTGGAAACTTACAAACCAGCTACCCACATTGACCTCACCCAGCCTGGGTTGGGCCAGAAAAAGAGCCAACGATACGTGGTGTTCCTCAGCGGTCACCCATCCAAGTACTGACCACGCCCGACGTTGCTTAACGTCGTTGGCATTTACATTTTTTTTTACAATAATCTCGTGTGGGTTTCATCAGGCACAGTTCTTATTCATTCTCGGGCAAAACTTTCCAAATTGTAATAACCCCAGACTTGTATTTGGAGAGGTGAACAGTAAATTAGCATATACGACGTGGAAAAAGGAAAAAAAATATGTGGGAGCCTCTAGATCAGAGGTTCCCAAACTTTTTGGTACCGCGCCCCTTTTTCTTGAAATGAAAGTCCCACACGCCCCCCCTCCTCTTTACATTATAAATTAGGAATGAGTATGGGTGTTGCTGAATGCTATCTCATTCAAAACGCTATGTGTTTCTCAATCAAAACGCTAATGTGTTGCTGAATACTATCTCATTCAAAACGCTAATGTGTTGCTGAATGCTATTTCAATGAAAATGCTAATGTGTTTCTGAATGCTTTCTCAATCAAAACGATAATGTGTTGCTGAATGCTATCCCATTCAAATTTTCTAAACATCATGTTCAATAAAATTACCTTTGTAAAAACTTGTGTACATACTCGTATATTTCAACTACATGATAATAATTCAACTGGTCTCGCGCCCCTCTTGGCTTGCCTTTACGATCCCCTAGGGGGCGCGCCCCCCAGTTTGGGAAATTCTGCTCTTCTTGTAGTTAGTTCACCTCGGCAGTGTAACTCAGTTAAATTTTGGGGCCCCGTTTT
>CM022876.1:6185633-6208676 GCA_012654025.1 Pachypsylla venusta | reverse complement strand
ATTACATAAGCTACTTTTAATTTTTACCAATGACTCTTGTTTAAGAAGAACCTCAACCCCGTAGGATTACTTCTGCCGGGAAGATTACATAAGCTACTTTTAATTTTTACCAATGACTCTTGTTTAAGAAGAACCTCAACCCCGTATGATTACTTCTGCCGGGAAGATTACATAAGCTACTTTTAATTTTTCAAAAGTGTGCTACCAAATCAATAGAATGTGTTTGAGCTAGGCTAGGTTCACATGACCGCGCGATACTAGTTCTACAACCTTGTATCGATTTGTTTATTTGATCCCGCGCGATCATGTGAACCTAGCTTTAATCTTACCTTCAACCCCTTCACCTCCTTCACCAAAGACATATGAACTGAGTAATGAAAATATAAAAATTATTCTTTTCATAGCTAAAATATTATCTACTGATTGGTAACAGTTTTAGACTAAACGTCTGCAACAACCTTTCAAATATGATATTCCATTATAAGTACTTAAACATATGATCTGACAGCCAATGAAAATACAACACATGTTAGGCCAGTGGTAGCTGTTTCCAAACATATTTCTGATATCATGAAGATAAAAACTATTGAAATCTGAGAAAACGGTAGTACGACAGGCCAATTCCAGATATCGCCTATGTATATCTCTTCACACGAAATATTTTTTTTTTTGATTTTTCATACCCTCAGATCGACATCATCAGTCGCAGCCAAGTCATGTTGAAGACCTTTGTAAAATTTCACTATAGAAACCTCCTACATTTTTTTTTTGCCGGAGATCCCCTGTCGCAAACAAACATTTGGAGTGGATATTGGAGACTTCTGTTAAATTTCACTAGAAACCTCCTACATTTTTTTTTTGCTAGAGATTCCCTCTTGCAAACATTTGGGTGGATGTTGGGGACCTTTGTGAAATTTCACTAGAAACCCCTACATTTTTTTTTGTCAGAGATTCCCTCCCGCAAACATTTTGGGTGGATGTTGGGGACCTTTGTGAAATTTCACTAGAAACCCCCTACATTTTTTTGTCAGAGATTCCCTCCCGCAAACATTTGGGGTGGATGTTGGTGACCTTTGCGCAATTTCACTAGAAACCACTTACATTTTGTTTTGCCAGAGATTCCCTCCCGCAAATATTTGGGTTGGATGACACCCCCATTATATAATAAAGCATAAATAACACTATGTCTCCGTACTTTTTAAAGCTATACAGAGGCTCCGCAGATGTTCATGAGGGATTACAGAGATTCCCTCCCGCAAACATTTGGGGTTTATGTTGGGGACTTCTGTGAAATTTCACTAGAAACCCGCTACAATTTTTTTTTGCCAGAGAGTCCCTCCCGCAAACATTTGGGTTGGATGACACCCCCATTATATAATTTTAAAAATTTATATATATTAAAGTGTTAGTTTCATCACTCTGGTCCCATCGGGGGCTCCGCTCATGCCTAATGGTCTTTGCATTTGGTTCATCAGCTTTAGATATTACAGAAAAATCCTGCTATACAAGCCTAAATCTATTCCATAAAATTTAATAAATTTTTCGAGAATTCAGTGACATGATCATATTGATCATAGCATTTACTATCCTTTAAAGAGCAATACGCATTTTTTTTTTCTTTTTAATTAAAAATAATATTTTAATTTTATTTATTAATAAATTAATATAAAGAAGATATAACTGTTGAAGATTTCAATAGAATTCAAACTATTATCATCAGCAAAGTGATACAATCAAAATGATTTTCCTTTTCTTATCCTAACCAAAAGGATCTGATTGTAATGGCCTGATTTTTTTTTTTTTTCAGTCGTCATCTGACNTTTTTTTTTTTTTTTTCTTTTTTTTTTACAGGGAAACAGTTTCTTATGTTAATAAACAAAATTATAGATAAAACACCTCATCCAACCTGTTGTCGGTTGGTAACACTGCCAGTATACTGGTGGCGTTCCCTCTCTGGATTACCAAGCTGATTATTTGTTTTAAATATCTTTTTGTTTGCTTGTCTTCTGTCTTTTTCGTCATTCTTTTCCCGATTTCATCTATCCACCGCTTCCCTTCCTCATTCCAAACTCCCATTGTTTCCACGGCAAAGGCGACAAAGATGGTCCGGTTTTTGATGGTATTATATTTTGCATGTTTACGTTTGCAAGCCATTTCTGCTGCAGCGCCAGCTCTTATAGATGTTTGGTTAAGATATGAACTTGCAAACGTATCCGAGCAAGTAAAATCCCAGACCAAGCTTTGTCCTCTGTACCACGGAACAATGGTAGCTCCATCTGGTCTTTTCCCATCCTCACGGTCCAGCCCTGCAGGCTCTAAAGCTCTAAATCTAAATGGCCTGATTATTTTATGTACAATTTTCAAAGCCAAAACATATATTCGAGTTAACACGTTCCATGAGTATGACGCACATCGTCGTCCTATTTGATTGTTCGCCTGTACGTATCAATTTTTGAAGGTTTCACCTATGTGCGTTGGGCGCCAATCGCGTTATTTTGATCGTTTCTGTGTGCGTTGGACGCCACGTATGCGTCCAAAGAGATGTTCATATTTGAGAGCACTACATTATTTTTTTAAAAATAAAAATAAAATAAAACAACCATCACAGAGAATGACCTTGGCTACACGTCGGTATAAATCGTTCTTGGATAGCACCACCTCTTGGACGCCTATGAGCGTCTATCTTAATTAATAGATCTTAATTATTGTCAAGTGTATTTTTTACATACGTGAAGGTGTAAAAATACCTCAAGTGTATTTGTATTTTGTACTTTTTAAAATAATACACAGATAGCTTTCTAAAAAAATGTTCTTCTGATATAAAACATTGTTTTCTTATTTCTTGTGAGAGGACGCGTACGTGGCGTCCATACGCACATGGGAAGCAATTTCCTTCCCATGTGCGTCGGGCGCCAATGTGCGTCATATCTAAATTGAGGCGGAAAACTCGAAAATCTGTTATTTTTTAAATATAATTAACATTATTTCAAAGTTTCAACTCAAAAATACCAAAATTTTGGTCTCCGCACATGGGAAGAACCCAGAAAAGTTGATACGCACAGGAGATCAGATTTTATTTCTTGTATATATTTTTGTAGATAAGTCACATAATGAAAACATCAGATTTTATTTCTTGTATATATTTTTGCAGATAAGTCACATAACGAAAACATCAGATTTTATTTCTTGTATATATTTTTGTAGATAAGTCACATAATGAAAACATCAGCTTTTATTTCTTGTATATATTTTTGTAGATAAGTCACACAATGAAAACATCACATTTTATTTCTTGTATATATTTTTGTAGATAAGTCACATAATGAAAACATCAGCTTTTATTTCTTGTATATATTTTTGTAGATAAGTCACACAATGAAAGCATCAGATTTTATTTCTTGTATATATTTTTGTAGATAAGTCACATAGTGAAAACATCAGATTTTATTTCTTGTATATATTTTTGTAGATAAGTCACATAATGAAAACATCAGATTTTATTTCTTGTATATATTTTTGTAGATAAGTCACATAACGAAAACATCATATTTTATTTCTTGTATTTTTCTATTATTTTTGTTTTGAAGAAATAATTTTATTTCGTAAAAATAGATCGTTCATCAATCGTTGCCATATCATAAATGAAATCATAATCTTCTAGTACGTTTGCTAATTCTTCTAATTTCTTTAGAAGACGATCATAAGTCCATCGAAAGAGCTGACTAACTCTGACGATTGCATCTATAGCCTGATCATTTAACTCCTGGAAAAATACAATTAACATCATTCTTGCAACAATTGTTCCCGCTTTAATTTGGTTTATATACAACAACAAAATCCTACCCACAAAATTAATTTCATTACTTCTTTTTAATGAGAAGCCATCTACGCACCATCACATCTATAATTCAAGTATTGTGGGCCAATTACTGACGCTATGGTGCGATGAGTTTGGTTTAAGGCCCATTTGCACGGCCCGAGCATTTGTCGCGAACATGGTTGACTAACGAGCATTCGTTCGATGCTCAGGCAGTGTAAACAGTCGCCGCGAGCCGATCATGTTCGAAGCGAATTCTCGTTTGTGCTCGAGTCTGATCTCGAGTAACTGATCGTCAGAAATGCTCGAACAATGTGAACAGAATGCTCGTTTGTGTTCGTGCTCGTCAAAAACTGGCGAACAATGATCACGAATGCTCATTTGATCTCGTAATAACATTTTGTACTAACATTTGATGTTATTACGGTATGTTCGCTAACAAAAATCAATGTTCCGTCCAATGTGAATCAAAGGAAATTATGTTATTGGCGGACGGCAGTGATGCACCAGGCCGACTTTTTGTATTTAGAAGATTTATGCTGTCAGGGTGGTGGTCACATAGGATTATTCTAGAGGGAGGGGGGGGAGGGTGAAGCTACTCATTTTATCTAATTTATGAAGCGAGGAATCCCATTATTTCAGAACATGGGGTGGGGTTGAAATATCTTAGATTTTGAGGGTATGAGTTAACAGCAACCTGTCTGGTATAAATAAAGTGTAAATGTATACAGGGTGTCCTACAATTTATGTTACAGTGAGTTTTCTCCGAACGTGTTGGAATTTTCGAGAAAAGAGAAAAATACGTAGGTAATTCTCAAATTTTTAATAGGCTAATTTTGCAACTACTCGCGACCACGAGAAACATCGCGGTATTCGCCAAACAAGTGCCAACCTTGGTTTTCTAAATACAAGCATACACATTTCAGAACATTAACATGGGAATTGAATTTTTTGTTTGATTTTTCATTTTTTTTTACACAAAAAGTCTTAGAAAAAGACACACTTTTCATATATCCAATTACATTTCAGAACAGACAAAAAAATTTGATCACATTTCAGGTTTCACATTTCAGGTTTTCCCCCATTTTTTTTAAAATTTTGATGGCATATTTGCAATCACCGCCGTCAAAAACTGTGATTTAGTGTCCATCCACTTTTTGTTCGGTCACACCGAACCCACCAAGCGACGTTGTAAGTTGTTCAAAAATGACCTTCTCCACCCTGTAACTCGGCTATACTTCGTCTGGCTGGCTAACGAATTTCGTAAAAAATGTCCCATTTGATCTCAGCTACCCACCACATTCAGGAGTCCCATTCATGCGCGGATATAGACATCTTGCTTTGGGGGGGGGCACAATCGCACAATATTGATTTGGGGGGGAGGGGCACAATCGCACCAGAGACCGGGGGTTCGAGTCCTAGGCAGTACTTTTTCACAGCGGATCACCATTTATTTCTTTTTTTAAAAAATTAATTATTTTGTGATTATGTATATAATGAAATTTGAGAAACATCAACCGCTTAAAAAACTGGGGGGGCATGTGCCCCCGGTGCCCTCCCCCATATCCGCGCATGGTCCCATTTATAGCCAAACACCCTGTATGAATACAGATCCCTGAATTTTTACCTTATTGATTATATCTTCACTATAAATAGTGCATCTGGGCATCCGCAAATCTTGTGGACCATTGATAAATAAAATCATTTTAGGAGCGTTCACTATGGTTCTTAATAACCTACGTGTGTTAGGATCACGTTCAAACGAATCTCCAACAGAAATAAACAATCCGCCTAATTTCTCTCCTTGGGCATTTCTTTTGATCAGTTCTCTTTGGTGACGAATGTTATCATACTTTTCAGTTGTTTCTAAAAACGAGCAGTATGATAGACCGGCGAAAATAATACTTGGAATGATAGTATTGGTGTGTACTTCACTGTCTTGCACTATGTTGCCTCTATACGTGAAAGTGTAAATGTAGTTTTTATTTCTTGGAAATACTCTGTATAGCAATCCATTCATTTGTAGTTCATATCCTGTGAAATCAGATCATAGTTATCATCAGCAATATAATTCTGCCAGAATAGCGTTGGTCATTGAAACATTTAGGCTATGTTCAGATGAACGCGCGGTACCGTGCGGTATGACGAACCCCGCGGCACAAGATCTATCTAAATAGTGCATATTGTTGTGAACGTTAGTGAAGTCCACTTTTGACTCCCATATACATCTCGAAATGCACTTTTATAAGTATGTGTATGTGTCTATACATAATTATGTCTATGTTTGTATATGTGTATGTATGTATGTTACGCGATATAAGCCACAATTTTCATTCGATTTTGACGAAATTTGGTATACATGTTTAGGGTATGGAGGAAATTTTCTGTATAGTTTTTGGAGACCCTTACAATCCCCGGAGCCCCAAAGGGCCCAATATTGTATTATTTGAAAATGATTTTTATCTTTTTAGCTATTTGTTGTAGAAACGTAAAATTTTGATATGTTATGGCTGGTGTTAAAGGCTTTTCGGTTTTGAAAAATGAATGGGCCATAACCACCTTCGGAGGCCAGAGGACCCAATATTGTGTTTTTTAAAAATGTTTTTTATCTTTTTAGCGGTTTGTTGTAGAAACGTAAAATTGATACGCAAGAGTCCTGAAAATGATAGAGATTATAATGAGGATCAAACACTACATATCCATAGCTATCCTCAACTTTGATAAACAAGAGTCCTGAAAATGATAGAGATTATAATGAGGATCAAACACTACATAGCCATATCTTGCATTGACTTAGATACGGAGGAGTCCTGAAAATGATAGAGATTATAATGAGGATCAAACACTACATATCCATATCTATCCTCAACTTTGATGCGCAAGAGTCCTGAAAATGATAGAGATTATAATGAGGATCAAACACTACATATCCATATCTATCCTCAACTTGGATACGTAAGAGATCCTGAAAATGATAGAGATTATAATGAGGATCAAACACTACATATCCATATCTATCCTCAACTTGGATACGTAAGAGTCCTGAAAAATGATTATAATGAGGATCAAACACTACATAGACATATCTGTCATCTTGGGTCCTATTATAGTACAGCCATGTTATCTTGCAGTCTTATGCACTTATCCAGTAATAAAAAGATCTCCCTAACACTTTCTTATATCTACCATTACAAAACACAAAACCGAAACAATTCTTTAGTAAGTAGGGAGAAAATGTTCTACAAATCATACCTGAGTGCGGAATGTAGGTATTTCTATCTATAATAATCTACTATCCGACTTGAAATCACAATACTAGGTATAATATAAACCCGCACTTTTGGAATCCTGACGATTTTTGGGACTTTATAGTTCAAATAACCGATTAAATATGCTCTCTATTGCCATCCATCACTTTTACTTTTATGTACTTTAGGATTTTATCTTTCATATTTTATCATGCTCCTTCACAAGTGCATGTTAGGTTAGATACTCGTATAGATGTTTGTATATTTTTCACAATAAAGATTCATTCAAGTATATCATAGATTAATGTCTTTCTATGATCATTCAGATTGAATATTGCTGCTTCACCTTCTGTTCAACAGTTTTTTTTACCAATAAAAATAGTTCTTCCTCCGATCTCTGATAGTAAATTTATATTCTTAATCAACAGAAATGTTTTTTTTTTATGGTTCCTGGACCACAGACTGTGGTTTCAGGTTGGGCATATATCCTTTTCTAATTTTCAAAAATTAATCGGGGTGAGTCATTTTAAAGGACATAGCAAATAAACCGTTAGAGATAGAAGAAAACTTTGAATACAAACCACCTTTTTGAATACAAACCACATTTTTTTTTTTGCCAAGGTTGCGTTCAAGGTTCTTAAGATCAACTTTGTTTTTTTAAATGGATCCTTTATTTTTTATTGCAATATTTAATTTTGTATTAAAAACGAAATCTTTTTACTTATTTTTTTTTTTTTCGATTCGAATTTTAACGGGGAATAACTTTGTTAATTTGAGTGAAACATCATCAAGGTTTTATACTCATATATTTGTAAATAGGCGTGCCGTAATACTACACATGTTAGATATCACTAAGAGCACGTCAAGGACAAAATTATCCCGAAAACTTCAAAAGAAAAAAACTCTGGGTTTATTATTTTTCTGTGGGTTTATTATTTTTCTGACGAATGGGTTTATTATTTTTCTGACGAAAAAAATTGGGGGGTACCACCCCCAAAAAAAATTGAGGGGGGTTCTCGTGACGAATCCAAATTTGGGGCGTATTTAAACCCTAAATTTGACATACTTACCAAATTTGAAGTCTCTGGCTCTTACCATTATCTTTTTAGTCAGGATTAATGAAAACCGCTTTAAAGCGGTAAAAATCGCCAACAGCATATTTGATTGAACCCAAAAGTTCCAGAACTAGCTGAGACCCCAAATATGACATACATACAAAATTTCAAATCTCTAGCTCTTACCATTCTCCTTTTATACAGCAACACTTAAAATCGCTAAAAACCGTAAAAAATCGCTAAGGCTGTATTAGATTGCTCCCAAAAGTTTCGGGACACAATTGGAGTCCAGATGGGACCTATATACCAAATTTCATCCTAATCGGTCAACGGTAAGTGGCAAAAGTGCCCATCACGGCGTACGGCGGACAAGCGGATTATTTTTTTATTCCATTTTTGGATTCTACGTACCTTGAAACGTATATTATCAAATTTAGGGGGGGGGTAATTTTTTTTTTTTTTNAAAAAAAAAAAAAAAAAAAAAAAAAAAAAAAAAAAAAAAAAAAAAAAAAAAAAAAAAAATTAATACAAATGAATATCCCAAACAAAAATGCAGGGTTCCATTTAAATTTTAAAAAAGTTGATCTTAAAATAACCATGACTGTGTTATTTTAAGATCAGCTTTTTTTCAAAGTTGTTGCAAAAACAAAGACAAAGACAATATAATGAAAAATCTTACCTACTAGATTAAACGAAAATGTTTCATTTGGTCGTCTGAATGTAGATCTCACTTGGTTGATTTCTTTATATGTTTTCTATATAGGATAATCTTACCTACTACATTAAACGAAAAATTTTCATTTGGTCGTGTGAATGTACAACTCACTCGGTTGATTTCTTTATATGTTTTCTATATAGGATAATCTTACCTACTACATTAAGCGAAAATTTCTCATTTGGTCGTCTGAATGTAGAACTCACTCGTTTAATTTCTTTATATGTTTTCTATATAGGATAATCTTACCTATAACAATAAACGAAAATTTCTCATTTGGTTGTCTGAATGTACAACTCACTCGGTTGATTTCTTTATATGTTTTCTATATAGGATAATCTTACCTACTACATTAAACGAAAATTTCTCATTTGGTCGTCTGAATGTACAACTCACTCGGTTGATTTCTTTATATGTTTTCTATATAGGATAATCTTACCTACTACATTAAACGAAAATTTCTCATTTGGTCGTCTGAATGTAGAACTCACTCGGTTGATTTCTTTATATGTTTTCTTAGATTGAAATGTAAATGATGCAGCTAAATAACAACTCTCATCAATATATGTTTCACCTTGATTCATCTTATTCATTTTGTTCGTAATTCTATCCATAATTTCTATAGCTAAAGAACCAGCCGATACTCCTGATTCATATTTTACTTGATAGTTCTGATAAAATTTTTTAAATGAATTGTTTTGTTGTCTATAGTCACTGTGAACTCTAAATGAAGAATTTTTTTAAATGATAACAAGTCAAATTTTAAAAAAGCAAATCAGATTTTAAAAAATCATTTTCAAAAAACAAATTTTTTCATAAATCGAAAAGCCCTTAACATCAGCCATAACATATCAAAATTTTACGTTTCTACAACAAACCGCTAAAAAGATAAAAATCATTATCAAAAAACACATTATTGGGCCCCCTGGCCCCCCCAGGATTTGTATTTTAAAAGATGTTCTGATCAAAAAAATTACATGTAATTTTATTATAAAGCTAGCATCCCCCGATCGCGGCTTCGCCCGCGCATATTTGAAATGATGTATCATTCTATCTTTCTCGCTCCAATGTATTTCTTATGGGGATTGTTTACTTTTCGCAATTTCTACCCCTTAAAATTAAAATTTTGCAAAATCCTTTCTTAGTGCACACTTACATGGTGCAACGAAAGTCTCTGCCAAATTTCAAGTCTGTAGCATTGATTGTTTCGGCTCTACGTTGATCTGTCACTCAGGACATTGCCTTTTATATATATAAAGATAAAAACAGAAATTTCACAAGTGCGACTGACCACTTTGCTAATTTATAGTCGGAGTGACAACTCACACTTGAGTGGAGTTTTACAATATGGCCCTAAGTCCCGTACAATGTGTCTCCAACCGGTTAAAAAAAAAAAAAATCAATAATTTTTGGAGCTCTGAGTATTGCGTCCACATGCTGATCACTGAGTAGATATCAAATAAATAGAAAAACTTACTGAATGAAATTGTTAACATCATTGGACAAGTATTGTTCAATAATATCATTATTGATTAGATATCAAATAAATAGAAAAACTTACTGAATGAAATTGTTAACATCATTGGACAAGTATTGTTCAATAATATCATTATTGATTAGATATCAAATAAATAGAAAAACTTACTGAATGAAATTGTTAACATCATTGGACAAGTATTGTTCAATAATATCATTATTGATTAGATATCAAATAAATAGAAAAACTTACTGAATGAAATTGTTAACATCATTGGACAAGTATTGTTCAATAATATCATTATTGATTAGATATCAAATAAATAGAAAAACTTACTGAATGAAATTGTTAACATCATTGGACAAGTATTGTTCAATAATATCATTATTGATTAGATATCAAATAAATAGAAAAACTTACTGAATGAAATTGTTAACATCATTGGACAAGTATTGTTCAATAATATCATTATTGATTAGATATCAAATAAATAGAAAAACTTACTGAATGAAATTGTTAACATCATTGGACAAGTATTGTTCAATAATATCATTATTGATTAGATATCAAATAAATAGAAAAACTTACTGAATGAAATTGTTAACATCATTGGACAAGTATTGTTCAATAATATCATTATTGATTAGATATCAAATAAATAGAAAAACTTACTGAATGAAATTGTTAACATCATTGGACAAGTATTGTTCAATAATATCATTATTGATTGGTACAGCTGTTCTCGTAAAGAACTTTATCAGGTTTGAGTAGTTAGGAAAACTATATGCCGGCAATTCAATACCGAAGGACATTCCCCCATTGGGACTTCTTCCTTTTGCATATTGATTGTTTAGATATTGACAACCATGTTTAGTAAAATATTCTGAAGATACTAGAACGTATAACAAAAAAAAATTAGATTTGGATATCGAGCTGGATATCTTTCAAAGAGCATTTGAACTCAAATTTAGATAGGACAAAAGTGGCGATTTTACAAAATTTTGAAACGTGTGACTGATTTTGGTAAAGTTAAAATTTCAGAAACACTAAGAAGAGCTATTGAACTCACAGACAAAGGAATAACAAATACAGAGTATTTGCTATTCACCAAATTGGGAATAAAAAGACAGATTTGGTTAAATACACTTTTTGTGAACCTTGTACAAATATTTACAATGTACCTCCAGTATGCCCTTATATTTTGAACAACTTATAATTTTTGAAATTTGAAAAGCTGTAGGCATAGGAAAGGGGCCATGACCATTTGAATGGTTATGGTGAGATTCCGGTTCGAACTCTGTTGGTAGTGACTTTTATTGACAGAAAATGTAGATTTCATGATTTACATCATACAATATGATTTACATCATACAATATGATTTACATCATACAATAATATTACATAAGTCATGCATTAAAACAATGAAATCTCGGGGGAGGGGGGTCTGGACCACATGTACCTCCCCCCTGGATACGGCCTTGTCTCCAAATAATAAGGATGTAGTCAGAGGAACTGTTCTTGGAGAGAAGGTAGGAGAAAAATTTATATTTGACTTGAGAATTTGTTTAGTTAATGTATTAGAGCTATTAGTTCTTTTATATACAATGAATAAGATTTGAGAATGTTGGTAAACTCACCTACGTTAGCAAAGGCAGATATCCCAAGTATCATAAAGATACAAGTTGATGAAATTATGATTGCCATTGTCACTTATCTCAGAAAAAAAAATCTTTTCCTTTTCTTTAGACACATAAATAAAGGTAGTCAATCTATAGTAGATGTTCTGACAACCAATGAAAATACGATACATACACGCAAACAATTTGTCTGACAGCCAATGAGAAGACAACACAAGTTACAAAGTAGTGGAACTATACGGCCCGCTAGTTCCTGAAATATTTATATTCAATCTCCCTTCTTCCAAACTGACATTATATTTACACTAAAAAACTAAAATTATTGATTAAAAGATAACACGAATGATTTATTTACAAACTCTTAAGATTACTTTACTGAAATTATTAAAAAATTAGTGCTAGAAATGTTCAGAATCAGGTACGTCACGCTGATCCAAAACTAATCTTTTCAATTTGAAAAAGTAAATTATCTACTTTCTAGTTTCGTTGATTGGGGTTACTATGTCAAGTAAACAATAATAAGACAGATAAAATTCTATCTATATCTTCACTTGACAATACAATTTTCTTGTTTAATTTATCTTCCATTTTATCTACTTACCTTTTAATGACATAGAAATTTGGTCCATGTCTGAAAATCAAGATTTTAGGATCTAAAACCCATTGCAAAAATAAATTATCTACATTTTTTTTATGATAAGGAAAATATTAGGGTTCGAGGATTCAGTAGTCGTGGATTCAAAACGCGTTAACTAACTTTAAAAAATAAATTAAAATAAAAACTAAAAACAATTTATTAAAGAAAGAAATTACAATAAAAAAAACGTAACAAAAATTCTTATACCGTAACCTCGCAAATACCGTAATTAAAACACTCGAAAATACTACGTAATTCACACACGAACACTTTTAAAACTAATTGACTTCGTTTATCACTGAACTAAGACTCACTAATCGATCTCGCTTCCAAAACTAGACTGACTTATCACTTGTAAAACTCGACTAAGACTGACTCGGTTTCTACTCATGGCCCCTATTTATACCCTAACGATTTCTCGAACGATCCAGTACACAGCCCTTCTGGAAGTAAACAAACTTTGCGTTCTTTAAAAAAAACGCAGTACAGATTCTACGCATTCAATTCTTCGTTGTTTACGTATTGTTTACCTCTAGTATCTTCTAGAACTAGAAGGAGAAATAAAAAAGGAGAAGCGTCGCTGTCTATATACAGATACAGGATGTTTACATAATATTCCTTATACAGATCGTTCACAGCAGAACCACAATATTAGTGCTGATGCTTTATTCATTTCAAAATATTATTTTTGTTTTCTCGCTGAAGAAATAATTACTTGGGAGCAATAGTTTCAATATCAATCATTACTATATCATATAAGAAATCAGTATCTTCTAGTACATCTGCTATATCTTTTAATTTTTCTAGAACCTTATCATAATGCAGATGAAATAGGCCACTAATTTCAGCGATTGCATTTCTAGCTTCTTCATTCAACTCCTGTAAAAATTAAATAGATCATTCTTGCCATTCAATGGAGCATTAATGAAACAAACAGATATCAAACTACAAATTAGAGATGTGTGAATAAGACTCTTTTAGAATAATCGGTTCAGACAGTCAGTTCATTAAAATGTACTGGCTCACTGTATAGAGAACTAAAAGAGTGCCGCGATACTCCACAGTTCTTTATTTAAATATATTTAAGAGAGTTGCTTGGCCTCCCAAAACAACTACTTTGAAGGCGAAAATGTTTAATTTTAAAGATGGCCCTCAAGATGGTTGGATCTTCGCATCGGGGCTACCCGTGCCCCAGGGCACGGCCAAAGACCATCAGCACCATTCCTAGAACAACTCACTGTGTTTTCCTACCGTTGGAGCTGTTCACTCCAGTTGTGCAGCTACAGATATTTCTTCAAAGAGCTGGTATATAAATGCTTGTTGAACCCTGAAGTATCTGATCGCTGTCCGCTATGTATGCTGACTGCTCATGATGTAAATCATTGATTCAACTGTTCATCAAACCCAACCAATCTAGAGTTGTCAGCATTATGGACAGATCCTGTTGATGTGTCCGCCTTCCTTGGCCTGGATACACAGTCAGAGTCGTTGAGAACGTTAACAACATCAACAACAATTTCAGTCTCATTACTATTATTATTTTTGATTTTATTAGTAGTATTTTTTTTTTTTTTAGTAATTCATTATTATTACCTAACTTATTTTAAGTTATCCATTTTAGCCCGTTATTATAACATTTATCATTGGTTTTGGAGGAAGAGTGAATATTGCCTGGATGATTATTTCGACAGTACAATACTAACAATTATTTTTCTTTCTTTTCAGGAACCTTTAACTAATGTCATATTTCTTTTACAGATTTTGCCCCCTGGTCGCTGAGTAATATCCAAATTGTAATGGGTCAGAGGTTAAAGAAAAATCTGAAGCACATTAAATATTAAAAATAATTACCTATTTACCTCATTCTTACAGTCTCATTACCTACTTACCTCATTCTCACAGTCTCATTACCTACTTACCTCATTCTTCATTCTCACAGTCTCATTACCTACTTACCTCATTCTTCATTCTCACAGTCTCATTACCTACTTACCTCATTCTCACAATCTCATTACCTACTTACCTCATTCCTCATTCTCACAGTCTCATTACCTAATTACATCATTCCCCATTCTTAAACTCTCAATACCTACTTACCTCATTCCTCATTCTCACAGTCTCATTACCTACTTACCTCATTCTCACAGTCTCATTACCTACTTACCTCATTCTCACAGTCTCATTACCTACTTACCTCATTCCCCATACTCACAGTCTCATTACCTACTTACCTCATTCTCACACTCTCAATACCTACTTACCTCATTCCTCATTCTCACAGTCTCATTACCTACTTACCTCATCCTTACAGTCTCATTACCTACTTACCTCATTCCTCATTCTTACACTCTCAATACCTACTTTCCTCATTCTCACAGTCTCATTACCTACTTACCTCATTCCTCATTCTCACACTCTCAATACCTACTTACCTCATTCCTCATTCCCACAGTCTCATTACCTACTTACCTCATTCCTCATTCTCACACTCTCAATACCTACTTACCTCATCCCTCATTCCCACATTCTTATTACCTACTTACCTCATTCCTCATTCTCACACACTCAATACCTACTTACCTCATTCCTCATTCTCACACTCTCAATACCTACTTACCTCATTCCTCATTCCCACAGTCTTATTACCTACTTACCTTATTCCTCATTCTCACACTCTCAATACCTACTTACCTCATTCCTCATTCCCACAGTCTTATTACCTACTTACCTCATTCCTCATTCTCACACTCTCAATACCTCATTCCTCATTCTTACACTCTCAATACCTACTTACCTCATTCCTCATTCTCACACTCTCAATACCTACTTACCTCATTCCTCATTCTCACACTCTCAATACCTACTTACCTCATTCCCCATTCTCACAGTCTCATTACCTACTTACCTCATTCCTCGTAATATGATTGATAATGTGTCTAGTATATATAACGCGCCTGTTCTGTGGCCCTCCTTGTAGATCATTTATGAACACAGTTATTTTAGAATCGTTGGATTGGGCTCTTAATACTTTTAGGGATTGAGGATCACTCAGTAATGCATCGCCAACTAAGAAAAACAATCCGCCTAGTTTTTCTCCATCCTCATTTCTCTTGATCATCTCTTTTTGGTTTCGAATGATGTTATATTTTTCAGTGGTTTCCAAAAATGAACAGTATGACAGACCGGCGAAAATCATATTTTTAATCACAGTATTGGCGTGTACTCTACTGTTTTCTACTATATTGCCTCTAAATGGATAACTATAAATGTAGTTTTTATTTCTTGGGAATACTCTGTATTGCGTTGTATGTAGAGGTAGTACATATGCTGTGGAATCAAATCGTAATCATCATTAACCCTAGCATTGCCAAGGTGGGGGGGGGGGGACAAAGTACCCGCGTTTTAGCAAAAAGCTTATAGTAATCAATTTATGATACTTATTTTAATGAGACCTTTAATAATTGTCACAAACAATATTTTTCATCATAGTATATAAAAATATGTATGTTCTAAGCCTTCTAGGGGATGATATTGAAGCCAAACTTTGGGCGCGGGTACTTTTGGCAAAGCATGGTATCAATACATTGATTGTCGAAAGCCACAAATAAAAGCTACCATAAATTGTCTAAAGTGTCTAAATTGTCTAATTATGTATCACTTGCAAAAAATAAGTGTGTGTAAATACTGTCAAAAGACATTTGTCTGTGTGGGATGTCAGGAAGGACAAAGTTCTGGTTTAGAATAGATTTCCTAGGGTCTAGCGCTTTTTATTTTATATTAATTTACATTACTTCATTCCTGGGATTTAATTTCATTTTTATGTAATTGATTTAGTTTATATTTTTTTAGTTTTTAACAAATTAATAGCGACTTAATGTAATAAACAAAATCATTTTATCCTTTATTTGGTTTGCGGGTACTTTGTACCCCCCTGGCAATGCACGTAATTGAATAGAGCTTGGCAATCCTAGGGTTAATTGTATCAGAATAGCGTTGAACATTATACAATTTTTTTTTCATTTGCTATGGAATTTTTACTAAATTTCTGGATTTAACATCAGTAAAATAATATAGCTATAGGTGTCAGGGGCTGATACAGGGGGAAGCGATGGGAGGATCACTCCCCCCCCCGTTAAGGCTGAAAAATTACAGAGTAACGTGGACTTGGCCCTGCGAGGATACAGCACTCAGTAAATACTTATAATCTCAAGTATAAAAAAATTACTTTGCCACAGGGCAAGGCCGTACCCAGGGGTGGTCCGGGGGGTCCAGACCTCCCTCCCCCCGAAATTTCAAACGTTTTTTTTAATGAAAATACTCTACTTTACACGTGACCTATAATATTAAAAAGCAACAACAGCAGCAACAACAACAAAAGCAACAACATCAACAACGAAAACAACAACAGCATCAACAACAACAATAAAAACAACAACAACAACAACAATAAAAACAACAACAGCAGCAACAACAACAACATCCACATCACCTTCCATGATAATCATTTTCAGGTGTTGGTCCTGGCTTGGCTGTCAATGCTTCGCCACCCCCCTCCCAAAAAAANAAAAAAAAATATCTTAAAAATTAAAAAAAAAAAAAAAAAAAAAATTGGGAACTGCCCGCCTCAGGCAATATTTTATAGATTGTAAAAAAATATGGCTTCGATATTTATTAATATCTTATTTTTTCTTCGAGGGACATTACTGCCAAAATAACAGGTCCCTCCTATCTAATACCATCACGCAAAGGTAAGATTCTTTAAACTGACCCTCGAATGGCAAACCTCCATCATCCATTATCATTTGTGGGGGAGCAAGATGTGATTGTGGATCAAACACTACATAGCCATATCTGTTCACGACTTTGAATCGCAAGAGTCCTGAAAAGAACAGAGATTTTATTGAAAGTACTGGTCATAGAATTGAAAATTTTAGTCGCAAAACGGTACTAAAATTTGAATTTGGCTTTCATTTCTGACCATTTCGTCCAAGTATGATTTTAGTCCAGTAGTCAGAGACAAAAAAAAAGGTGTTTGAATGCAATAATTGGGTAAATTAGATTTTTATACAGGGTGTCCCAAAAGTCCGAGACCGCTTGAATATCTTTTGAACAGCTTTATGTGGAGTTTGGAAATTTTGCATGGTATAATACCCCAAATTAAACCACCTGATGGTGTGACCAATTTTTCAGGGGCGGGTTCCATGTGGCACTCAGGGGGTCTAAAATTTGTTTTTTAAATACGAACCCCCATCTTGTGATACATTTTCAGAAAGACAATAGGATTAGAAGTACTTTGCAAAAAAACACGTCTAGCGTGTTTGGTTTCAAAATGGTGGCCATTTGAAATTTCCAAGATATTACTTCCAAGAGTGTCTAAAACTAGGCGAATTTTTTGCAATGGGATATTGAATGATTGCATAGGACACCAATGTTGAGGAACCTGCTTTTTAGACATAATTTGCCTAGGTTTAGATACTTCGCCTAGGTTTGGACACTTCGCCTACATTTAGAAATAATTCGCCTAGTTTTAGGCACTCTTGGAAAAATTTACACGTCTATCGTGTTTGGTTTCCAAATTGTGGCCATTTGAAATTTCAAAGATATGACTTCCAAAAGTGTCTAAAACTAGACGAATTATTTCTAAAAGCAGGCGAAGTGTCTAAAGCTGGGCGAATTATGTCTAAGTAGCAGGTTCCTCAACATGGGTGTCCTATGCAATCTTTCAATATCCCATTGCAAAAAATTCGCCTAGTTTTAGACACTCTTGGAAGTCATAATATCTTGGAAATTTCAAATGACCGCCATTTTGACAAGAATGAACTTTTATATTTAGTTTTACATATCTATTTCCCAAACAAAACCTCAATACTGCATAACCACCAAAATAAAAGTTGTAGATATTTTAATTTACACCGAATTCATATAGGTACCTATTAATTCAAAAAAGAAAAAGAGCTGATCGAAATGAGATTTTACTCATTTAATAAAGCCGATATTTGATTTTTTTAGGGGGTTGTTAGGTATGGTGGGGAGATTATAAAACTAAATTTTTGACTACTAAAACTGAGAGGGTAAAGGCGGCCATTTTACGCCAAAAATCGCCGCCAAAACTGTATTTTTTAAATAACGCAAAGATGGTTTATCTGAAGGAAAACAACGTTCTAACTGAAATGGCAAATAGAATTTCCTACAATTTTAAATCACACATTTTCTCTGTGCGATGTATGGGAGCGCTGCTACAGACGGCTTCGCCTTGGCAGTAAAGGACGATTTTGATGAAAATGAGTTTTTATCCTTTTTTCGTATATATCATCTAAACAACACAATTAAAGTAGAATATAACCTTTCAATTTTAATTAGTATTCATGTATTAAATATAGAAATCGCTTCAGGGGTATACCAAAAAGAGCTGGAGAGGTGATTGAATTATGTCCTTTCTTACAATATGCCTGTATTATAACTCCCATTTGCTTTTGCATAGAGTGATGAACACACAATGAATATTATAGAAATATGGAGCAACCCATCGGTGAGAATTCAATAAGAACTCCAATTGAAGAACAACACTAGATGTCACTTTTACGTCCAAAACCGGCGCTAAACCTTCTGGTTCGGTAAAGAAGAATGGAAAGGGAAACACGTTTTCTTTTGGCCTAATGGACACGATCGCACAACGCGGTTTGTATTATAACTCACATTTGCTTTTGCATAGAGTGATGAACACACAATGAATATTATAGAAATATGGATTAACCCATCGGTGAGAATTCAATAAGAACTCCAATTCAAGGATAAAAACAACACTAGATGTCACTTTTACGTCCAAAACCGGCGCTAAACCTTCTGGTCCGGTAAAAAAGAATGGAAAGGGAAACACGTTTTCTTTTGGCCTAATGAACACGACCGCACAACGCGGTTTTACACTCAGAGAAAGCATGAGCAAAGGCAATTTCTCTGCTGTGTATGGCCCCGTAGTTGACATTGATGTATCGAATAATCTTACCTACAACATGAAAAGAATATTTTTCTGTTGGTACTCTATCTATAGAACTCTCTTGATTTATAATATCAAATTTTTTCTTAGTTACATAATTAAATGTTACAGCTAAATAACAACTCTGGTCAATATCTGTTTCTCTTTGATTGATCTTATTAATTTCTCTTGTTATTCTATCCATAATATCTATAGCTACAGAACCAGTTGTTATGCGTGGTATATATTTCATTTGATACTTCCGATAAAAACTTTTAAATGGTTTGGTTTGATGGTCATAGTCCCTATATACTCTAAAAGAAGGAATAAAAGATACATAATAATAGTTCCTTATTTATACTGCCCGAATAGGACTGAAGAGTTCCTTGAGCAAAAACTTTGGCGAATATCTTAAAAAGATTCCAGGAACCATGAACCACCATCTAATAACAAAAACTCTGCAGAAATCAGCACTCCTGGGCACAGCACATATAATAAGAAGAATAATGTCCGTCATATTCCCTGAGGGATAAAGATTATCCTTGGGAATATGCGAATCATATACCAGCTAATGCATTAGCTGTGAAGCCTCGGAGTAATAATAATAGTCCTTATTTATACTAAACGAATAGGACTGAAGAATTCCTTGACACCGGCAGTAATAATAATAGTCCTTATTTATACTGCCGAATAGGACTGAAGAGTCCCTTGACACCGGCAGTAATAATAATAATAATAGTCCTTATTTATACTGCCGAATAGGACTGAAGACTTATATATTACTTATATTGCCCGAATAGGACAGAAGGGTTCTTTGACACCGGCAGTAATAATAATAATAATAGTCCTTATTTATACTGCCCGAATAGGACTGAAGAGTTTCTTGACACCGGCAATTTTTGGGTGCTATTGTTATGTGGTATATATCTCAAATTTATGAGGATAAAATTCCATGAGTGGGCTGGATTTGAACCCATGCCGCAAAGCTTTTTAAAGGGTTGATGCCCTTCGTAACACCAAACCTTCTTCTGACCTTCACCTAATGCTTTGCTACTTTTGGTGTTTACATTAAAAGATATCAAATCTATACCTCATAAAGTGATAACTTACTGAATGAAATTGTCAATATTATTGTGCACGTATTGTTCAATAACAATGCTATTGATTGGTGCAGCTGTTCTAGTATAAAATTTTATCAGATTTGAGTAATTAGGAAAACTATATGCTGGCATTTCAGTACCGAAGTACATTCCTCCATTGGGACCTCTTCCCATTGCATATTTATCGTTTAGATATTTGCAACCATGTTTCCAAAAATATGAAGATACTAGAAAGTACAAAAAGGAGAAGAGAATTTGGATTGTGGATGTTGAACTTAGAACTTAGAATTATGTACGCGTGAGAAGTTATAGGGGAAGGTCGTATGGTACCGGACAGCGCCTGGTATCGGACAACATGCTTTTCTCTATAATCGCGCTAGATAGAATCACATATACCATACTGATTTGAAGATGTTTATCAGATGCGAGACATGTAAACAAAATTAGTTTCGAAAAAGTTTTCATCGAGTGAGAAAGTGTGATTTTTTAATTTCTTAAATTTTTTTCGTGCATGAAGATAGTTTTGGAGGCTTGGTTTATGCGAAAACAAGGTTGTTAAGTGAAGAGGAGAAAACAGTACAAATGCGTTAAATAATCTTACAAATTCTATAGTATCAAACATTTTTGTAAATTACTTTGGTCGGACGGTATCGTACAACTAGCTGGAGTGTGGTGTCAGACAGGAAAAAAATACGCAAAACAACCCAGTTCTTCCCATAGTTGATGGACATAGGAACCACAAAGAACTGGATGTTATTTTATTGGCTAATGAGAACCATATCCACATGCTATCGTTACCTCCACATACGACGCACAAACTGCAACCACTCGATAGAGCTATCATGAAACCTTTCAAAAACGCCTACAATGAAGCATGTGGTATGTGGATGAGGAAATACCCGGGCGTGAAAATTATGCTGCGAGACATTGCTGGCTTGGTAAAAATAGCTCTAGCCAAGGTCAGTAGAATGGAGTTATCGCAATCAGCATTTTCATGCACAGGTATTTACCCTCATAATGCACACATTTTAAATGATTTGGATTACTCTGAACCACCCACCTCAAATACTGAATCACTTGACTCTCAACATGAATCACCCACCCCGGAGCCCGGACCATCCAGCAATGAAAACTTAAATGATTCATATCCCGAATTTTCTGCTGTACTAGAGAGATTTTCAGCGCGTAGAGAAGACCAACAACCTTGTACAAACAAATTGCTATCGACGGACGAAGAACAATGCGCTTCACCTCAAGAGTCGGCTATAAGTCCACAGCTTCCACTAGGTTCTGCAGTTCTACTGCATATCCTGCCTTTGAATTTGATTCATTTGGCCAATTAGCCGATATTTTTTTTAATTTTCTGAGCAAATTAAACATGTCCGATACTACCCTCCAGTTTTTGAAGTTTCAATTTTATAGACCTTCTGATTTTCTTTAATAATAAAAAAAATAAATGCTTTTAAAGTATTTTACAATGTTTTTTAATTAGAGGACTAGATTATTTATCCGATAAAATATATTTCTGCAGTCTAAATTTGTTTTAAAGCAAAAAAAAATAAATAAATTCCTTGGGTGGCCGATACCACCCGACCTTCCCCTACTTCTTTTTAAAAATAAATTTAATAATATTTCAAAAAAATGCTACCCACCTGGGATGGAATTCAGAACCTACCAACTGTGAAACACGGTCCTTGCCACTGAGCCACAATGTTCTATTAAAATGGAATAAGAAAATACAATATTTAGTTGGAGGGGTCTGTGTTAATTTTGTGTTACACTGATGCGGTGCTAATTTTGTGTTACTGATGCGCCCGCATCTTGAAATTTCACTCTCGTCATTTTTTCATAACACGCCTAAAGAAGTATAACTTCAAAAACTTAAAATTGACATAAGCGGAAACTTGCACTAATACAAGAGTTCAATTTGCATAGTAGATTTTGGAGGGTAGGGTTTTGCTGATGATTTCACAGACAAAACCTATTGAACACAGATTGACTTCGAAGCAATAAAGATGGATTATTAAAATTATTATTTACCAAAGCGGGAAGAAAAAGGCAAATTTGGATAAAATACCTTTTGCGAACAGGGTTCAAATATTTACAATATACATTGAGGAGCGCGGCAGCGCTCCGCCCGCCAAGTCAAATACAATGAGCGTTGCACAAGTGATATATTACTTCACGTCACAAAGTGCTCTTTTCAGGTCTCTCTACAGCCGCGAGAAAAATATGTGGAGTGACTTTTGTTGAATATTTGATAATCGGATTGGTAGATGATGAGATAAAATCATCAATTTGAAAAAAATAGTTACGGGAACACTGAGAAAAAAACATTTCAAAATGGTCATTTTTACTGTCTTATCCTCCATCTTCTTCTTCT
>CM022876.1:6149012-6181834 GCA_012654025.1 Pachypsylla venusta | reverse complement strand
GTCAGCAAGAACAGATATCCCAAGTATCATAAAGATACAAGTTGATGAACTTGTTATTGCCATTGCTAAGACTGGTACTAATTTGAAACTTTAAGATTTGAGAATTATTGTAAACTCACCTACGTCAGCAAGAACACATATCCCAAGTATCATAAAGATACAAGTTGATGAACTTGTTATTGCCATTGCTAGATTGGTACTAATTTGAAACTTTAAGATTTGAGAATTATTGTAAACTCACCTACGTCAGCAAGAACACATATCCCAAGTATCATAAAGATACAAGTTGATGAACTTGTTATTGCCATTGCTAGATTGGTACTAATTTGAAACTTTTTTCAGAGGCACAAAAAGTTGTGTCAATCTAAAACAGATGTTCCGACAAACAATGAAAATGTAAAACGTATACGAAAAAAAATTCTCTCACAACCAATGAAGAAGTACACAACTCATCCGAATTAATTATTTTCAACCACACATCACACAATGAGTATCCGGTCTGACGGAATAATGGCGCCACCCATACCATTTTTTTTTTTACTTTCCTTATCCTATAAAAAGGAAAGTATTGTAATGAGCTGAAATTTTCTATGTCGAGTTTACAATTTCAATTGCCAGACCCCAAATCTCGAATTTCAGCCATTGGTCCGTCTGTGGGTCTGTCTGCCTGTGAACCAGATATCTCAAGAATGCTAGAGACTTGAAATTTGGTATGTATGTCAGTTTTATGCCAAGAACGGCAAAATAAGCTTTTGGTGGAAATCGAATATACCGTTAGCGGTTTTCGCATATCCTGCATAAAATGAGAACGGTAATAGCTAGAACTTTAAACGTGGTGCCTATTCATAGCAACTTCATACAAGAAAGTGAAAAATATATTTTAGGTTGAAGTGTAATATGTTGTTTGCCGCTAATTAGCGATTGAAGTTCGCCTTTTGACTATTCGGCCTAAAACCAGAATGGAAAGAGCTAGAACTTGAAATTTGGTTCTCATTCATATCAATTTCATATAAGAAATTGAAAAAAAAAACTTAGGTTGAAGTGTAATATAGATTTGGGCTCTGAGGACTTCAAAACGTGTTTTGGCATTGAAAATTCGACATCGAAAATTTCAGCCAATTACAATACTTTTTTTTTTAGTATAGATAAGGAAAGTCGTGTGATGTTCACACCAGATTTTTTTTTGTTAGTACTAAGCTTCAAAAGATGCATGTTAAAATTTCGCAACATTATGATTCAACAGGAATCGATAAATGTATAGAAGGTTAAGTGATGTTACATATTATGTTGTTGTTTAAAAAAATTATTAAACTCCAGTTTCGTGTGTTGATTGTTTTTTGTAAGGAAAAAATAATGCGCAAGTAAAGCAATGGCTTGGTAACTGTCATGCAGACTCGGCTCCATAGACAACAATAAATTGTTAAAATAGTATATTGACTGTAAGCAAGTTGGTATGCTGACGTGGTTGAAAACCACCGACTATACTGAACGCTCTGGTGTCTCAAATTCGGCAGTTGTTTTAGAATTATATTAGTTTTGAGCGAGCGTAAATTGTAGTTACGTGATATCTTTAAAAAGGTAGTTTAAAGTTGAGAACATGACAAAAATCGATGAAAACCGTGGTCAAGTTCAAAGGATTGCTCTTTTTAGGGTCATACCCATGATTTCGGGGGGGGGTCCGCAGGATTGACAGCAAAGACAGGACTAGCACGTGAAAATGATGATCATGGAAGGAGATGTTGTTGTTGCTGTATTTGTTGTTTTTGCTGTTTTTGTTGTTGTTGCTATTGTTATTGTTGTTGTTGGTGGTGATGATAGATTACAACTTACATAAGTCATTCATAAAAAAATAATGAAATTTCGGGAGGGGGGGAGTCTGGGTACCAATGACCCCCCCTCCTTGTTACGGCCTTGGCTTTTTATATTGCTTGACATCCAGCGTATTCTCCAGATCTGACCCCCGAGTAAATACTTGCTTTTTACAGACCTCAAAAGAATGCTCCACGGAAAGAGATTTGGCTCCCATGAAGATATGAGTACCACCTCGTTCATCACTGAAGCCCATTTTGAAAACACAGAAAAATCGTTCTACAGAAAAGCTATTGGAAAGATAGAGAAGCGTTTGAGTACATGCACCACTCTTGAAGATGACTATGTTGATGATGATGTTGTTGTAGCAGCAATCATGAGCCAAAGAAAACTAAAATCTCTGATGTTGGTAAACATTTAATTCATCACATCAAATTATCACCATGAGAAAAAAATGAGGATGATTGCTGTGAGACGATATGGGTCTTCTTTTGGTTTGCATTGCTGTATTGATGGTCTTTGGAGAAACACTTTTGATGTGGGTCTTCTTTTGGTTTGCATTGCTGTATTGATGGTCTTTTGGAGAAACACTTTTGATGTGGGTCTTCTTTTGGTTTGCATTGCTGTATTGATGGTCTTTGGCCTGAGTGTTTGAGTTTATAGAACCAACCATCTGGGGACATGATGGACTATATTGATGAATAGAGTCGATTTTATAAGAAAAAATGTGTTTTTACTGACTAGACCTGGGAAGTATTCAGTAAAGATACACCCCGTCCGAGTTTATGGAGGAAAGATTGTACTAACTTAGCTCTCCTTCCACCGAAACTGACATTAATATATTTACACGTAGAATCACTAAATCTATTGAAACTAGACAAGGACCTCACAACTTTCTGGCCGCAAGACTATATTCACAGGGATCTCAATTAGAACTAATTTTATCAAGCAAGAGATAACAACTCTACAACTCTTAGTTGAAATTTTTTATCTCTGCATATTCAGAGTGGCTTTCCAGGGTTCAGGAGGAAGAAGCCAAGGACGTCACATTTGGGCCTAATCTCTAAAATCCAAACCAAATAACCAATTTTGATGAAATTTAAATCTGGTAATCATAGCAATATTTTACCTAAAGACATTGGTCCGCGGAGGCGTAACTTAAACAGGGGCACTGTTTAAAGGCCCTAGCAAGGTCCTAAAAACGAATAATTGTAAAAGATCTCTAATTTTGATCAAATTAGGTATGCATATTTACCTGAGTATTTTGATATTTTTTGGTATATGTTATTGAAATTTCGGTTTTGTGGTCCGAACACAGTCCACAATAATATAAAATTTGGTATACTCAGTCACGCTAACATTAAAGTGGAAAACATTTATTTTGGTATTTTGTAGAAATTATGAATTTGGGGCCCTCTCAGGGGCACTGAAATGTAAAAATAAAAAGAAACGTCTAATTTCGATAAAAATTGGTATAGGTACTCAATCGAACGATCAGTTATTCGTCCTTGACTAGGAAAACAGGCTACCTTCCAAGCACAAAAAGCCCAATTATGGCTTAGGTGCAGGGGTTCATTCAGCCTCAAAGATTAATCTAGCTCACAAATATACGAATACAATCGAACAAGCATTGGAGTCGATATTTTTTGCTATTTTGAAGAAGTTTTTTTTTCTAAATATATAAAAGTCGTTTCATTTTGATAAAATCTGGTATATTGAGTCACTCGAGAATTATATAAAGGTCCATTCATGATCGTTGCTCGCCAGTTTTCGACGAGCACGAACACAAGCGAGCAGTCTGTTCACACTGCTTGAGCATTTCCGGATGTGTATCCTTATCCTTCAACGGCTAAGCGAGAACTAGATTCATAGAACACCATTCGACGAATCCCGGGGTGTTTACACAGAGCGAGCGGCGAACGAGCATCCCTTTGATGATTCGTCGGAAAACCATCATCGCGTGGACCAGGCTCGAGAACGAACGAGCATTCGCTTCGAACATGATCGGCTCGCGGCAACTGTTTACACTGCCTGAGTCTCGAACGAATGCTCGTTCGTAACCCCTGTGCGCTACGAATGCTCGGGCAGTGTAAATGGGCCTTTAGATATTTTTTTTTATCTTTTCATATTCTATTAGACTAGCCGTTTTGCCTGTTCTTTGCTAAGAGTCTTTTATCTATTTCAAGAACAATGGAAATTGGGTGGGGTGGGGCGTATTTGTTTGTGATGTATCCGTTGAAATTCGAGATTTAAACGCAGAAAATATACTACAATAAGGACTAAACAGCCACCTAAAAGTTTCTCGCTTTGATTTGATTTGTTGTTGCGACAAAATTTAAGATATTAGACCGTGACTGTCCGATTTTTGAGAAGAAATTAGAAATTTTTCCGAAAAACGGCTTGACATATTTTAGTTCTGATAATTTTCCTGAGGTTGTACACCATGAATTTGGGGGTCCATTTACATCAATTTTTCGCTATCTGCTGCCGATTGGGCTCTGGTATTGTAACAGACAAACCCTCTCACATGGGTACATAGACACATAGGTACAGCCAAATTTCTGATTTATTGTGAACGTTAGTGAACACCATTTTTGACCCCGCTATACATCCCAAAATTTATTATGTATAAGTAAATGTGTATGTTTATTTGTTACGCGATACAAGCCACAATTTTCATTCGATTTTCACGAAATTTGGTATATATGTTTAGATTGTTTAGGACATGAAGGAAATTTGCTGTATCGGGGACCCAGGGATGTCAAATATTGTGTGTTCTTGAAAATGATTTTTATGCGTACAATTTATCTTTCCAGAGATTCACTTTATATTTTAATTATAATAGAACAAACACAAATAATTAAATAGAATAATGATTTGAAGCAATTTGATATGTCCGCGATGATAGAATGATACTGACTAAGAAACGATGAACTCAGATGATAGATAAATAAGCAGTGTAAGTGTTACGGTAGAAGTAGATAATGCGGTAATTGTATACAATTACCGACAATTGTATAAATTTACCGGAGTCTTTGGTAAACGTAGGAAATAATCTTTAAAAATCCTCTATTTCCTACTTTTACCGGTAATTGTATACAATCGCCAGAGGAGCTTGGTGAAAGAAAGAAATTCAACGATCGACACGCAAGCCCAGTGCCTTTGTTTACCACGTTTTTTTGTTTGTTTTTATTATTTTATCAATATAAGCGTTAAGATAAACGCCCCCCCCCACCCCAGAGAGGTTAGGAATTGTTATGATCGGTCATGCCTCGATTAAACTCTTGCACCATTCTCGAGAATAATTTCCTACATTTACCGGTGATTGTATACAATCACCAATTATCTACTTTTACCGTAACATTAACATAAGTAGATGTTAGAGACCTTTTTTCAAAACGTTTCCTAACCTCTCTAAGGGGGCGTTTATCTTAACGCTTATATTGATAAAATAATAAATAAAACAAAAAAAAGTGGTAAACAAAGGCACTGGGCTTGCGTGTCGATCGTTGAAAGTTGAATTTCTTACTTTCACCAAGCTCTTCTGGCGATTGTATACAATTACTGGTAAAAGTAGATAATTGAGAATAATTTCTTACATTTACCAGTGACTTTGGTGATTGTATATAATTACCAGTAACTGTATACAATCACCAATTATCTACTTTTAAAGTAACATAAGCAGTATTTGCTGCTGTAACTTGATTTTTTTTTTTTTTTTTTTTTTTTTTTTTTTTTTTTTTTTTTTTTTTTTNTTTTTTTTTTTTTTTTTTTTTTTTTTTTACTTTTTGCTTTTATTTAGGTAACTAAAATTACGCACACAGGTATTGATTACTTGCGTGCTAGTTATAAAGCCAGGGCGAACGTTACATTTCAATTGAACGATGTCGAGTTTTCAATACCAAAACGTGTTGTAATAAAGTCCTATTTATAATATTATTTTTGTCCCCAATATTTATATTTTTTACGGGGAGCGATTGATTCATAATCAGTCGTAACAACATTATAAATGAAATCAATATCTTCTAATACTTCTGCTATTTCTTCTAATTTCTTTAGAAGATAACCAGGAGTACATCGAAATAGATGACTAACTTCGGTGATTGCATTTACAGCATCTTCATTTAAATCCTGTAAAAATCAAATTTAACATTCATACAAATAAATCTGTATCTATTATTTGCTTATTATTTTCAATACAAAAAAAAAAATCAGAGTGAATAGAAACTTTTAGGCCCTCAGCACACGGTGCAATTTAATTGCACAGAATTAAATTGCATGCAATTAAAATTAGCCAATTCTGTTCTGGATATTATTAGGATCGCGCAATTCATTTCTAAAATTGCACATACAGGGTGATTCAGGTCGTTTCTTTCAAGGGAAGAGGATTTGTAGAAAATGAAAAAATAATCAATTTTACAGGTGTGACTTTTTTGTTTAGGCCTTAGTTTGGGAGTTATCGCTAAAAATCGTGATTTTTTTTATTTTTTTTTTGATGAGCTCATAACTCCTTTAAAATGGTTCAATTTTCAAAAATTAATGATCTGAAAAGCTACTTTTAAGCTGCATTTATATAGTTTTCCACATTGACTTGATCCGAATCAATGTAACAAAATGGTAAAATTTCAAATTTGTAGGGCTTTTTATTTCTACAAAAATGAGATAAAAAAATTAAAAATCCATGGATGAGTGGTTTTCGGGAAAATCAAATTTGAAAATTTTAGATAGCACAACTTTAATTTTAATTACGGATCGATTTTAGATTTAAATTACACAGGTCTCTCCGTGTGCGGACGTAAATTATATAATTCTGAGATTTTAATCTTAAGATTAAAATCATAGGAAATACTTGCTTGCATAGGAAATTGCTTTGTAGATGCAATTTTAATTGCAGCAATATAAATCTCGGCAATTGCACCGTGTGCGGAGGGTCTAAAACATTTGGTACAGTTAATGACAGTTCATTTTCAATGCAAGGTAGAATGTATTGCTATCATCATCAACAAAAGTTGTCTTGGCAACCACGCTCTCTACACTCCCGTAGTTCCCACTGTATACAGATTCATAATTTTACCTTATTCTTTGTTGTAATCATACCGTTTAAGATGCATGTTGGCATTAATTTTCAATGCAAGGTTGTTGTTGTTGTTAATGTTCTCAACGACTCTCACTGTGTCACCGGGCCAAGAAAGGCGGCCTCTCCAATAGGATCTGTCCATAATGCTGACGGCTCTAGATTAGCTGGGTTTGATGGATAGTTGCTGACTACTCATGTTTTACATCATGAGCAGCCATCATAAATAGACGACAACGATCAGATTATCGCATCGAAGAACCAACTACCTTGGAGGCCCTTCAATGCATAGGATGTCTTGCTATCATCATCTACAAAAGTTTGTTTTGGCATCCTCGGCTCCCTTTACTCCCGTAATTCCCACTGCATACTGATCCATAATTTTACCTTTTTGATTATGTTTTCACTAAGAATATCCCATTTATTCATATTGCCTTCAGCATCATTTATATACAAAGTTATATTACAATCTGCGCCTTTGGCTTTTATATACTCATAAGTATTAGGATCCCGTTGTAACTGAGCCCCAATGGTAAAATACAATCCGCCTAATTTCACTCCTTGGTCATTTCTTTTGACTAGTTCTTTTTTAACACGTTTGATATGATATTTTTCAGTTGTTTCTAAAAATGAACAATATGACCGACCGGCAAAAATGATATTATCAAAGGAGGTACAGGCGTTTGCGTCACTATCCCTTTCAAAGTGGCCTCTATACGTATAAGTATAAATGTATTTTTTATTGATTGGGAATACCTACATTGAATTGTTTTGAATTCATTCGTTGTTCATATTCTGTAAAATGAAAAAATATCATCATTTAAATAGAATCATCATTATCTCCATTCTGCAGACCATACCAGAATATTGTTGAAAGTTAGAACAATGTTTCTAATTTACATGGAACTTTCTGGCCGGATTTAACAGTCTTTTCAGAAAATAATTGGGGAGTCCTGAATGGCTTATATCAGTGATTCTCAAACTTTTTACCACATGATGGTAGTAATTTTGCGGCACACTTCGTTAACAAACATTTCCTTCCCCATAGAGACAAAAGAAAAATATTATAAGTCTTGTCTTGTAATTAAATTTTCCAAAAATATAAAATCTTTTATGTTCGTTGTTGTTATTATAGCTTTAATGTTGGAGTCTACTGTACATATTTATTATTTATAATATACAATCAGTAATGAGTATAATACCCCCCCCCTTCNATACCCCCCCCCCCACTTTAGTCGAAGCGTTACTACAAAATCGATATTAGTGGCTGCTTTGTGCTTGATGTTTCTTAGATAGCTCAGGTATGCGAGTTTAAATAGTAGAGAGACAAATCCTCATATTATCTTCAAGAGTAGAAGAAAGCATCCACTAACGCTTTTTGGATTTTATGTTGGTCAGAGCAGTCAACCGGTGCTCATAAAACCATGGAGTTGAAAATTGAAGAAGCACTCGGAGTGCCTCTTTTGAAAGCAGTGGGTATTCCCGTTGAAGGGATACCCAGAAAGAATTTAGAGACATGTCTCCATATTGTAATTTGAGAGTTCTCGCGGCACACCTAAAAATATCACACCAGTGTACCGTGGCCCACCGTTTGAAAATCACTAATTTACACGGAAAATTTCCTGCCAATGTCTGTGTGCTTAGTGGTTCTTATTATTATATCCATTGGGATTTTCTCTCGACTAATCAAGTATCCATTCTGTAGAATTATTTGTGATAAATATTATTTATCAAAAATAATTCTACGGAATCAATACTTGATAAGTCGAAAGAAAATATTGCATTAAGTATTACATGGATTACATAACACCTTTTTTCAAGGATTACATAACACTTTTTTCGAAAGGAATACAAAACTGAAAAAAACGAAAAAATAATTCTATTCCGACTAATATTGCCGCCTTTTGGCAGTCGCCTCTATTTCCCCATGCGTTAAAAATGGCTCTGTATATGTCTTATGTTTGGATTTTTTCATCTGGTTAATTGAAATTCCTATTTCCATGAGGGTCACCATTTTGATCCTAGAAGGAAGCAGTAGTAATCTGAATATATGAGGTTTCCTACATCTACCATCATCAATTTTAATTAAAAATTACCGTCGTATGGAAATGCTCCATCATACATAATGATTTGCGGAGGAGCAACGTGTGACTCAGGATCAAATACTACATAGCCGTATCTGTTCACGACTTTGAATCGCAAGAGTCCTGAAAAGAATAGAGAGTGTATTGAGGATCAACTATTTAGGACTATAATATTTGTCGGGGAACTGATTAATGTCTTCTGTTCATGGAAATAAAATATAATTTAGTCGCAAAACGGTAAATTCAAGGACATAGACAATATACAGCGTATTTTTGCTAAATCGGAGAATATATCCGCAAATACTTTTAAACGAAGATACGGAACAAAGTAAAAATCAAGTATACTACAGTGTTGAGTCATTCGTGCGATATTTTAAGTGATCCATTTTACAAGGTTCTTAGGCGAGGCCTGTCCGTAAAAAAGTTTTCTAATCCCTCTGGTTGGGGGATGAGATATTGGAATCCTTGGGAATAGTACAAAATAGCACATCATGATGTACCAACTCAGTAATAAACCTCAAAACAGAAAGGTTAGGAAAAGTTTTGACGGCCATCCCTTGCCTAAAACACATTGTAATAAGAAAACTGCCATATCTTCGTCAAAAAAAATCCATACGAAATCAGTTTGTCCCAGGATGAACTAATTTGTCTTAAAAATCAGTTTGTCCTCTAACGGGTATAATAAACAATATATACGACAGCTTAATTATATGGCTGCTAACATCTACCCCCCTTGTTGAACAATTAAAAATAATCTATTTATCTTCCCAAAACGGGATACTATGTCAAGTAACATATTAATAACAAATTAAACAACTGACTACGTTTTCACTTGACTGAAATTTTTTATTTGCAAATTTTACAAGTGGTGGATACAAATGTACACCTGTACATATAAAGAAGAAAAAGGAATTAAATTTACAATTATAAAATTTACAAAATGAGTTGACATGTTTCGTCTTCTCCTGGAGACATCCTCAGTTGTTGTTCTGAGGATGTCTCCAGGAGAAGACGAAACATGTCAACTCATTTTGTAAATTTTATAATTGTAAATTAAATTCCTTTTTCTTCTTTATGTGTACAGGTGTACATTTGTATTCACCACTTGTAAAATTTGCAAATAAAAAATTTCAGTCAAGTGAAAACGTAGTCAGTTGTTTAATTTGTTATTAATCTATTTATATTCAAAAATGACAATTGACAGTGGTGCTGAGGTGTGTGTTATTCCTTCGAGTTTCAAAGAAAAACACAGTGTATCGGATATTCTTACCTTCTGTAGCCATGGTATAGGTAGTTTTCATTTGGCGGATATTCTTACCTACTGTAGCTATGATATATTTTTCATCTGCCGGTATTCTTACCTACAGTAGCTGTGATATATTTTTCATCTGGCGGATATATTCTTACCTACTGTAGCCTAGCCATCATATATTTTTCATCTGTCGGATATTCTTACCTACTGTAGCAATGATATATTTTTCATCTGGCGGAAATTCTTACCTACTGTAGCCATCATATATTTTTTATCTGGCGGATATTCTTACCTACTGTAGCTATGATAAATTTTTCATCTGGCGGAAATTCTTACCTACTGTAGCCATCATATATTTTTCATCTGGCGGATATTCTTACCTACTGTAGCTATGATATATTTTTCATCTGGCGGATATTCTTACCTACTGTAGCCATCATATATTTTTTATCTGGTACACTATTATCAGGGTTTTGTTCATTCAATTCATGAAATTTACGTCTATTTGCTAAAGTATATGATGCTGCTATAAAACAACTCTGATCAATATCAGTTTCACCTTGATTCATCTTGATAGTTTTGATAAAATTTTATAAATGGTTTGCTTTGTCGTCTATAATCACTGTGAATTCTACATGAAGGAGGATAAAAATGAATCAGTTTTAAGAAGAAAAACTTAAGTCTTCCCTTTTGAGGAGAAAATATATATATATATATTTTTTTTTTTTCACGGTTTCATTATTTTAGTTTTACTTACCTATATATTATGTGCTCTATCATAAACAAGTGGTTCATTTTAAATGTCCCCACAAATGTTTGGAAGATAAAAAATCTATACCGAATTGTGACGATTTCAAGTGGGACATATTGTGATAACCTTAGAAAATCTGTCAAGGTTATTTTTTGAAAGCCAACTTCTGTTTTTTAATAGTATGGCCTATTTTTCGATCTGTCCATCAAATTTTACATTCATTTAAATATTATGCCTCAATATGCCTTCAAGTTTTGTTGAAAAAATCAATTACGTTTGGAATAAGTTTTGAAAACTGTACCTGACACGAGAACCAGATTAATGGGTGGAATATCAAATTCATAGAAAACTTACTGAATGAAATTGTCGACGTTATTGTGCAGGTATTGTTCAATAACAATGTTATTGATTTCTACAGCTGTTCTTGTATAGAACTTTATCAGGTTTGAGTAGCTAGAAAAATTATATGCTGGAATTTCAATTCCGAAGGACAATCCTCCATTGGGACCTCTTCCCATTGCATATTTATCGTTTAGATATTTGCAACCATGTTTCCAAAAATATGAAGATACTAGAAAGTACAAAAAGGAGAAGAGAATATTTAGATGTGGATATTGCACTTTGGATATGAACTTAATATCTATTTTGAAGACATTAAGAAAAGCATTTGAATTCAAAAAAACTTTGAATATTTTTTTTATATAACAAAAGTAATATGTTGCGCTCAGACATAATTCACAGCTCTACTTGTGGGCTTTTCAATATTAATGTTTTGTAAAGTTCACTTGAGAATGTCGTAACAGACGAAAGTGCTCGTGACTCACCTTAATATTTGTAGTTAATACACAATATTTTATCGAATTCTAAGTTAATGTTTTGGCAAGAGAGATTTGGTGAATTAATGCCCTGCACTTGAGTGCTAATGGCGAGTGTTGAAGATAGTCATTTGATGGTGAATAGATGTAATTTATTATTGAGCAACGACAAGTATTTTATTGAACAAATTATAGGTACATAAAATATAAAACAACAAAAACAATAACAAAAAATAAAAAATGAATAGCAGGTACAGTTGGGTTTCATACAATCCCGATATTGAACAACAACTTGAAAAAGAGGGNGGGGGGGTATTCAGATGTGGCTATTGCTCAGAGTAGGGTGTTTAATTGGAATTTTGGAGATTTTTGGAAGAGTCATTAGACTCAGAGGAACTTGGTTAGAAAACAACAACATTAACAACAAACTAGACCGTGAATATAGTCAGGACACTCTGAACAATAACTAGAATAACTTCAAAACTCTACAAGATAACACAAAATCCTATATGAGCAGAAAGCTATGGACCAATATAATGAAGCTTGAGTGGTCCCTAGCTCAGTGGATTGTACTAAGACGATGGTACGGACACTATTGAAGTGGTCCCTCAAGGGAACCGCCGTGCAGCAACGTGCATTTTTCATGTGGTCCCTCTGAGAGACCCCCGTGCTGGAAAGGCCAGATAAAACATTCTAACTCTGTGCTGCAAGGGGGCTACTTTCAGTGGTCCCCGGGGGGGGGACCACCATACCGCAAAGAGTTAAATGATGGACATTAAAATCTTGTTGAAAATGTTAAATTAGACCTCCCTCATCAATAATATAAAATGTCCCGAGATGGAACCGTCGTCTCTTAAATTAAGCTGATTGTTTGATTTTCTGCAAATATCTTGAGGAGGCTCAACTCTATCAAAATTTTCATAGGCCTTAATTGAATGACACATCTCCCACGTTAGATAAGAATGGCCGACCTAAACGGTGCCATATCTCCGGCCCTGATTGTGTTAGAACCAAAGTAATTGCATTTCTGAATAGTTCAAATCGAATTCATTCCGTTTACGTAAAGAAAAACGTAAAATATCAATTTTTTTTTCCGTGACGATTACAAACGTTCATTATTGAAAATAATAAACCAAAAGTTTAAAATTAAAAGTGGGTCAACCAAGTTAACGTTTCCTTGGCTGGCCCGCAAAAGCGGTCTTGCGGTGGCCTAACTGTTGGTGTTCAAATTAAACTAAAAAGTGTTCATTTAAGCTCAAATTGAGTTCATTTTATTTTGTGATCCAAAAATCAAAATTGTTTTTGTGGCCAGTCAAGTTAATGGTACCAACTTACCGTTGTCAGCAAGAACAGATATCTCAAGTATCAGAAAGATACGAATTGAAGAAATTATTTTTTTCATATCTAAATTGTTACTAGTCTCAGTTACTAGACTAAACAATTTGTATGGTGCAACTTCTAAATATTAATTGCAGTGGTATGACACGAGTGCTGTTATAACATTTTATGCACCCGCACAGGGTGCCAAGGGTTTGGGTCGAATTCCCCCCCCCAAAAAAAAATAAATAAAAAAAAATATTTTAACATAGGTAATTCAACTAAAATGAAATAGAAATATTTTAGTGAGCCTTATAGTAATTCTTTTTTTTTTTAATTTGGCTTAACGTCTCTTTAATTGGTCATTTAAGTCGGGGGTTTTACCCTCCATTCGCTGGAAACTTACATACCAGCTACCCACATTGACCTCACCCAGTCTGGGTTGGGCCGGAAAAATAGCCGGCATCACGAAGCCGCGAACCCCGGTGGACACCCACATCAGTGCCGGATTTATCAATAAGCAAAGTAAGCAATTGATTAGGTCATCATGTCTCAGGAGCCCCCACCAAACGTGGTATTACACTTGATAAGAAAGTATGTTTTCTCAGAAAAACATTTTCTGTTAAAAAAATAATTAAGTGTTTTTTTTTCGAAAATGCGTGTTTACGTTATTCAAGGTCGGAAGAAGTTAGCGTGTTAGTGATTCCCTTATCTTTATGTGTGGTGGTTTGTGGCGCCTTCATGAAGTTTTCATTAATTCTGCTCTATTGATTGATTCATATCCACAGGATCTTAAATCCGATTTAGCAACTGAAATTCAACAGTTTCACTTATATGTTGTTCATAAACTCAACAATCACATTCATCACATCAATCACATGCACATTTATACACAATAATACAAACTGACAAATTACAATCAGCATTTCCTAATGTGGATACAGCTTTTCGTATATTTATGTGCTTAATGGTATCAAACTGCACGGCGGAACGATCTTTTTCGAAGGTGAAAATCTTGAAAAATGAAAAAAGAACTACTGTGCGACAAGAAAGGCTCGACGCTCTGTCAATAGTGTATATAGAGTCAGATCTTTTATGAAAGATTGATTTTAACAACGTCCTTCGCGAATTTGCTAAAAAAAATCTTGATGTTCAATTTTTTCTAAATAATCAGAATATTAGTACTAAAAAAATCAAAATAGGTATATATGAACGAAAAATGAAAATAATTATTAATAAGTTTAAATCTTTAATTATTTTTTGTTCATTGGTTAAACATTTAAATAAATATGACTTCTGAGGCTAAATAAGTGCTGTATTTATTTTAAAAATGAAAATGTATATAATTATTATACTTTTTCTTCCTTCTGTTATCCTTCATTAAATCTACTTTGAAATATAATATTTATATTCACGAGATAAAAATTTACTGACATTAAAAAAGGTCCCGAGATACTTAGTGCTTAGGGCATCACATACTTTAAATCCGGCTCTGACCCACATAGAACAACCTCGCTGGACGTTGCTTAACTTCAGTGATCTAACGGGAACTGGTGTATATTCAACGTGCCTCTTAGTCAGTTTTAGTTTTATTATAGACAAAAAGATTTAATTTTCTCTGTGGAATTATGAAAATCATTGAAACATTTCTGAGGTGTGCAATGGTGCAAGACAGATTGGTGCACTTAGCTTTGAGTTTGCAGTGCTCGAGAAAATTGGCTGAACATCTCTTTAACATCTATGTGATCATTCGAGATCATCTATGTGATCTTTAACATCTATGTGATCATTTGGGGGTTTTCACACTCCATTCGCTGGAAACTTGCAAACAGGCTACCCACATTGATCTCACCAAGCCTGGGTTGGGCGAGAAAAATAGCCAACATCAGGAGGGTGCGAACCCACGTGGATAAATAACCATAGCCATTAAATATGTATTACCATTCTCCAAACTGTATTCAGGACTTGTAAATAAAATCCAATTGTATAACTTGAAAGTCCAAATCAAACGTTTTGTTGTGAACGCCACTTTTGACCCGGCATGCATCCCAAAATGAACTTGTATGTAACAAACATACATACTTAATGTGTATGTATGTTTGTTTGTCACGCGATACAAACCACAAATTTCATACGATTTTGACGAAATTTGGTATACCTACATATTTAGGACATGAAGGAAATTTGATGCATAGTTTTTGGGTCCCTGGGCACCCGGGGGCCCAATATTCTGTTTTTTTAAAATGATTTTTATCTTTTTAGCGGTTTGTTGTAGAAACGTAAAATTTTGATATATTATGGCTGATGCTAAAGGCTTTTCCATTTTGAAAAATTTGGGGGTCCTGGAGCCCCAGTCCAGGACGAACAATATTGTGTTTTTTAAAAATGATTTTTACCTTTCTGCGGTTTGTTGTAGAAACGTGAAATTTGGCTGGTGTTAAGTAGTGATGGACGCGAGACGAGAAATTTCTCGTCTCTTCTCGAAACTTTCAAGACGAGACAAGGTCTTGTCTTGTCTCGTGAAATCTCGAGACGAGACAAGACAAGACCCTGTCTCGTCTCGTAAAAATATAAGACTTTTCAGATGCCCTTTTCCCTTCTTTATCATAATTGTACATAAGTATCTACGTGTTACATTTTCTCATCATAAAACACCTGCCAACCGACATGAACGGAAAAATCTGCTTTTAGTGGAAATCGAATATACCGTTGGCGGTTTTCGCATATATCCTGCTTAAAATGAGAACGGTAATAGCAAGAACCTTAAACTTGGTGCCCATTCATATTTTTTAGTGAGAGTTCCAAAGTTTTCGCCATGAGAAGTCTATTTCCATTCCTTACGACTTATGGTTGGTTCTAGAGGCACAAAATTGGACCCTTAAAATAAGGAGTCTGAATTAAAAAATATATATTATAGGTACCTACCTATAATAGGAAGGTAGCATTTCCCATTAATTTAGTTGTATGAGTAAGGGTGGAAATAACTTGTGTGCGGCCAACGACTGGTGGCCAACCACTGGAAAGGGGGCCAACGACTGGCTACGGCCAAAGACTAGTGGCAAACGACTCGTGGTCAACCACTGGAAGAGGGCCAACGACTGTGAGGCCAACCACTTGAAGAGGGCCAACGACTGGCTACGGCCAAAGACTAGTGGCAAACGACTCGTGGTCAACCACTGGAAGAGGGCCAACGACTGTGTGGCCAACCACTTGAAGAGGGCCAACGACTGGGTAGCCAATCACTGGAAGGGGGCCAACCACTAGGGGGCCAACCACTGGAAAGGGGACCAACCACTGGAAAGGGGACCAACGACCGGTGGCCAACCACTAAAAAATGAGGGCCAGCGACTGGTTTTTTCAGTATTTTTAGACTTTTCTGAAATAAGTAATTTTATATTTTCTCCCTAATAAAAGATTAATAAAACAAAACCATTTCCTAAAACTAAATGATATTTTCTATTAGAATAATCAATTTTTATTAATAANTTTTTTTTAATTTGGCTTAACGTCTCTTTAACATCTATTGGTCATTCAAGACGGGGGTTTTACCCTCCATTCGCTGGAAACTTGCAAATCAGCTACCGTCATTGACCTCGCCCAGTCTGGGTTGGGCCGGAAAAAAGAGCCAACGTACGTGGTGTTGCTTAACTTCAGTGATCTGACCGAAACTAGTGTATTCAACGTGGTATGATCGTTGGCTTTTTAACGAAAGTGAATACTGTGAATACATTTGAAGTCAAAGTTTTTTTTTTTTTTTTTAATTTGGCTTAACGTCTCTTTAACATCTATTGGTAATTCAAGACGGGGGTTTCACCCTCCATTCGCTGGAAACTTGCAAACCAGCTACCCACATTGACCTCACCCAGCCTGGGTTGGGCCGGAAAAATAGTCTGCATCACGAGGGCGCGAACCCACGTGGACTCCCAAATGGAATAAGCTCGCTGGAGGTTGCTTAATTTCAGTGATCGAACCGGAACTGGTGTATTCAACGTGCCATAGACACTTGAAAATTTCAAGTGTAATATTAGTGCTAATTTTTACGAACTTAATTTTCAAGCAAAAATATCTTTAGTTATTAATATTAATTTTCAATTTTTTTCAAAATACTCCGTGGCAGAGTGCGCATCACACTCGGTTTGCACCAAGGAGGTCCGGGTTCGATTCCTGGTCGGGTCGAAAATTTAATAAAGATTTTTCAAATTTTCTACTTGGCCTGGTTGTGATTTGGGGGTTTGAGTAGCTATGGTAATAGCGACAAGTGGTAGCATTATAAGGAAATTGTTAAAGTAGCTTAGACTTAGTGATATTGAAATGATTGTTGAGAATACTTTGTAATGCTATGATGTCCACTAAAATGATGTCCACTAAAATTGTAATATAATAACACAAAGAAATTTACATTTTACGAAATACTTTTTATTTTTTCTAGATAAAGATAATCGCGTGATTATCACACCTGTTTCTGTACTGTTCTGTAGTCCTATCTATTATTTTAGTCTGGTCACCAAAGTTTCAATCATTTTCCTTTGTTGGGATCAATATATTTGATATCAGTTGTTACTACATCAGAAATGAAATCAGTATCTTCTAATATGTGAAACTCCAGATTTGGACTCTGTGTATGTTTTGACATGAAAAACTCGACATGGAAAATTTCAGCCCATCAAATTACTTTTTTTCGCGTGATTATCACACCTGTTTCTGTACTGTTTTACAGTCCTATCTATTATGTTAGTTTCGTCTCCAAAGTTTAAATCCCTTTCCTTTCTTGGGGGCAATATCATCGAAATCAGTTGTTATTATATGATATATGAAATCAGTATCTTCCAATAGAACTGCTACTTCATATAATTTATTTAGAAGTTTTTCAAATGTCCATTTAAAGAGCTGACTAACTTCGTGAATGGCAGTTTTCGCTTCTTTGTAGAGGATCTATAACAATCAAATAAATAAATTAGTATTGTAAATTTTCCAATAATTTGTGATTATTATCTTCTTAATATATAAATCAGAAATTTGGTTGTATGTAGGTACCTATGTATGAGGAGTTGTTTGTTACAATACCACAGCTCAAACGGTAGCAGATAGCGAAAATAGATGGGAATGGACCCCCGAGTTACGGCCAAATTTATAATTTCTTCACCAAAATCGGACAGTCACAGTCCGATATCTTATAATTTGTCGCGACAACATATCAACTCAAAGCGAGAAATTATAGGGAGGACCTTTAGTCCTTATTTTAGGACATTTTATGCAAAGGTATGGCACCAGAGATACGAGTTCAAAACTGGGAACGGGTAAACTAAAATTTAGAAAATAATAAAAAGTCAGAATGGCCGTGCCCCTAAGGAGCCTGGCGAAAAGTTTAAATTTTGTTAAGGCAGATAAAATACTATATCTGGCTCGAAACTGAGCCAGTCGAAGACTGGCTCAATCTTCGACCAACCTAGCTCCGATGATGTGCTCAGGAGAGCACGAAACTAGTCAGCTTTATTTAACATCTTTTTATATTTTACAGTCAAGTGAAGATATAGTATTTTATCTGCCTTAATATGGTTTTACTTGATATAGTAAAACCATATTAACCAGTTTAAATCTTGTTTTTTAAAGGTTGCAATATACAGGGTGGACACAAACCAATACCCCCCGGCCTCTACAATTTCCATTGTCCATGAAAAATAAAGCTAGCAATATAAGAACTGTAGCGAAGCACGGGCGAAACAAATAGTTTTCAATAATGAACCCTTGAAATGGACGAAAAAAAAAAAATATTTTTACGTCCTCATTATGGCTGGTTCTGCGCACCAGGTCGACCTGGAACGCATATCATAAGAGTTCCAGAAAAGACCATCAAAATCTTTTTGTTTCATATCAACCTGTCTCTACCATTTATATAAAAAAAAAATCTGGCGTGAACATTTATAAAAAAAGAAGAATATATTATAATGGGCTCCGGTGTCGAGTTTTCAATTCCAAAACACATTCATGGCCGGATTACCAATAGTAGCACTTGTAACACGTACTACGGACCCGCAATTTGACCACTTACACTAGATATTTCGACATGTCTGGGTTGACGATTGAAAAAACATATCATTTTGACGGGGTCCCCAACTCTTCAAAGTATGTAGAAAAATTTAATTTAGCAAAGTACAAGTAGGTACCTACTACCTAGGAACAACAAAGAAAAGAGCATTGCAACATAAGCAAATTGGTTAGTGTAGGTACACTAGGTACCCTCTTACTAAATATTTATTTTGTGCATGTTGCATGAGCAGTAACTATGTTTCATCGATGTTGGTATATTCAATTTTTTTTTTTTTTTTTTTTTGTGCCAGCTGTGATACTAGACCAAAAAGCCAAAAGATAATCAATTTTTATACTGGCTACAAAAAGTGACTACTTAGATGGCGCCGGCGAGGGGTGGAGGGGGTCACGCTCTGTGAAAGTGCTACAGGCCTCGCGGAAGGTTAATCCGGCCCTGAACACATTTATAGTTGTCTTACCGTTCTGTTTTAGCCCAATTTGTGAAAACCGCCAAAAAATCGACGGACACCGCTAAAAACCGTAAACTGTACATTGAAATTCGATCAAAAATATCGTGCCGCACTCCATTCATAAAATCGATATGAATAGACTATAAAATTTCAATCGTTAGCTCTTACTGTTTTCTTTTTATGTCGAAATCGTTAAAACTGCTAAAAAGCGCCGAAAATTAGCAATAAGTAACCATTGAAACTTACCACATTATATCTTACATGCAGGATCATCTAAACTCTCGTAATTCAAACATTAGCAATAAGTAACCTTTGAAACTTACCACATTATATCTTACATGTAGGATTATCTAACCTCTCGTCATTCGAACATTAGCAATAAGTAACCCTTGAAACTTACCACATTATATCTTACATGCAGGATTATCTAAACTCTTGTAATTCGAACATTAGCAATAAGTAACCCTTGAAACTTACCACATTATATCTTACATGCAGCATCATCTAACCTTTGAAACTTACCACATTATATCTTACACATTGGATTATATCTTTAGCATAAATATGAGTTATGAGACCCAGATGTCCTGATGGCTTCATCCTATACAAAGTTATTTTAGGACGTCTCTTATAAGGTTTCTTTGGTTTTTGGGAGTTTGGATCCCGAGGAAACGTTTCATCAATTATGAAATTGAATCCGCCCAATTTCTCTCCTTGGGCATTTCTTTTAATCATTTCTCTTTGGAAACGAAATGTATCATATTTTTCAGTGGTTTCTAAAAATGAGCAGTATGACAGACCGGCAAAAATAATATTTTGAATGGTAGTCCTGGTGTGTACTTCACTATCTATTTGTTTATCTTCACGATACTTATAAGTGTAAATGTAGTTTTTATTATTCGGGAATACTTTGTGCTGCAATGTATTTTGTTGTAATTCATATGCTGTGAAACCAAACATTCGTTATCATTAGTAGGATACATTGGAAAAGTTTTGGAAACCCCATTTTTTGATTTTCTGAGAGAGAGCGATTTTTTGTTTATTATATTCAATAATGAACCCCTGGAATCGTCACAAAAAAAAAAAAAAAAAATTTTTGGAGGAATAGGTATATATTCAAAGGCAAAAATAAAAACGTTTCCCTTATCCCAGCACGGCAAATGAAGAGAAACACATTTTTGGAGGAATATACATCCAAAGGCAAAATAAAAACTTTTTCCTTATCCCAGCACGGCAAATGAAGAGAAACACATTTTTGGAGGAATATACATCCAAAGGCAAAATAAAAACTTTTTCCTTATCCCAGCACGGCAAATGAAGAAAAACACTTTTTTGGAGGAATATACATCCAAAGGCAAAATAAAAACTTTTTCCTTATCCCAGCACAGCAAATGAAGAAAAACACTTTTTTAGAGGAATATACATCCAAATGCAAAAATAAAAACTTTTTCCTTATCCCACCACGACAAATGAAGAAAATCACTTTTTTGGAGGAATATACATCCAAAGGCAAAATAAAAACTTTTCCCTTATCCCAGCACAGCAAATGAAGAAAAACCCTTTTTTGGAGGAATATATACATCCAAAAATAAAAACTTTCTCCTTATGCAGCCACGACAAATAAAGAAAAACACATTTTTGGAGGAATTTATATCAAAAGGTAAAACTCTGCCAATGTGACACATGGGTTTATTATTTTTCAGGCAAAAAATAATAAACCTCCCCCCCCATTTGGATGAAATTTGGTATATAGGTCCCATCTGGGCTCTAATTGTGCCCCATTTTGGGTGCAATCGAATATACCCTTGGCGATTTTTGCCGCTTTTTAGCGGTTTTCAGTATTGCTGCCTAAAAGGAGAATGGCAAGAGCTAGAGATTTGAAATTTTGTATGTATGTCATATTTGGGGTCTCAGTTAGCTCCGAAACATTTAGATTCAATCAAATATACTGTGGCGGATTTTACCGCTTTAAATTGGTTTTCATTAATCCTGTCTAAAAAGAGAATGGTAAGAGCCAGGGACTTTAAATTTAGTAGTTATGTCAAATTTAGGCTCTAATTACGACCCAGAATGGGAATCTTCACGAGAACCTCCCCTCATTTTTTGCCCCCCCCCCCAATTTTTTTGCGGGTGGGGGGCAAAAAAGGTATATTATTTTTTGCAAAAAAAAAAAATAAACCCATGTGTCACATTGGCATAGTTTTTCCTTTTGTTATATATTCCTCTAAAAATGTGTTTTTCTTCATTTGCAGTGCTTCGATAAGGAAATTTTATCCTCACGGATTTGATATATTTACCACTATTTACGTTACCCAACCCTTCTCCTACCATAATTTTCCGTGATGTGCACGAAAAGGAAACCATTCGTTTCTTTTGAACATACCTTCGTATGGCTTATCTCCATCATCCATAATGAGATGTGGAGGAGCAACATGTGAAGCAGGATCAAACACCATATAGCCCAATCTGCCATCGACTTCGATACGCAAGAGTCCTGAAAATGATAGAGATTATAATGAGGATCAAACACTACATAGCTATATCTGTCATCAACTTTGATACGCAAGAGTCCTGAAAATGATAGTTATTATAATGAGGATCAAACACTATATAGCCATATCTGTCATCAACTTTGATACGCAAAAGTCCTGAAAATGATAGAGATTATAATGAGGATCATACAGTATATAGCCATATATATCATCAACTTTGATACGCAAGAGTCCTGAAAATGATAGTTATTATAATGAGGATCAAACACTACATATCCATATCTATCCTCAACTTGGATACGTAAGAGTCCTGAAAATGATAGTTATTATAATGAGGATCAAACACTACATATCCATATCTATCCTCAACTTGGATCCGTAAGAGTCCTGAAAATGATAGTTATTATAATGACGATCAAACACTACATAGCCATATCTGCCATCGACTTCGATACGTAAAAGTCCTGAAAATGAATGAGGATTGCATTGAGGATCAAAAATGTACAACACCATACAGGGTGATCCTGAAAGTAGTAATAACCTGGGAGGTATATTTTTTTATTGTTATTTGTACTTTGAAAGTAAAAAAAAAAAAAAAAAAAAAAAAAAACTCTGCAATGTGACACATTGGTTTATTATTTTTCTGGCAAAAAAAAAATTGGGGGAGGGGGTGAGGTTCTCGTGCCGATTCCAAATGTGGGTTGTATTTAATCCCTAAATACTTACCAAATTTGAAGTCTCTGGCTCTTACCATTGTCTTTTTAGACGGGATTAATTAAAACCGCTTTAAAGCGGTAAAAACCGCCAGAAGTATATTTGATTGAACCCTAAAGTTTCGTAGCTAGCTGAGACCCCAAATATGACATACATACAAAATTTCAAATCTCTGGCTCTTACCATTCTCCTCTTAGACAGCAATATTGAAAAACAGCTAAAAAGCGGCAAAAATCGCCAAGGGTGTATTCGATTGCACCCAAAAGTTTCGGGGCACAAGTAGAGCCGTGATGGGACCTATATACCAAACCGATTTTGGTTTATTATTTTTAATAATGAACTTTTGGAATCGTCGCGGAAAAAAAAAATATTCCCCCTCAAAATCTGATATTATACGTTTCAAGGTACGTAGAATCCAAAAATCGAAGAAAAGAAATCCGTTTGTCCGCCGTGATGGGCACTTTTGCCACTTAGTGTTGACCGATTTGGATGAAATTTGGTGTATAGCTAAAGATTTGAAATTTTGTATGTATGTCATATTTGGGGTCTCAGCAAGCTCATTTCCATTAATCCTGTCTAAAAAGAGAATGGTAAGAGCCAGAGACTTCAAATTTGGTAGATATGTCAAATTTAGGGTCTATTTATGCCCCAGATTTGGAATCATCACGATAACCCCCTCAATTTTTTTTGTGGGGGAGTATCCTCCAAAAAAATTATTATTCTTTCCCGGAAAAATAACAAACCCAGGTGTCACATTGGCAGAGTTTTTTTTATTCAATTTTTGTATTTTACGTACTTACCTTGAAACGTATTATATCAAATTTTTGAGGGGGCGGGGTATGTTTTTTACCGTGACGATTCAAAGGTTCATTATTGAAAATAATAAACCAAAAAATGTTTATATTGTAAACTCACCTACTACATGAAACAAATATTTTTCTTCTGGTACTCTATGCACTGCGCCTTCATGGTTGATTTCATCAAATGTTCTCTTTTTTTGTCCTTTATATGATACGGCTAAATAGAAACTCTCATCAATATTTGTTTCACCTTCATAAATTCCATTCATTAATTCAGTTATTCTATCCATAATTTCTATCGCTACAGAACCAGTTGTTACTCCTGCTATATATTCTATTTGATATTTAGAATAGAATTTTTGAAATGATTTGTTTTGGCTTCTATAATCACTGTAAACCCTATAATAAAGAAGAAATGATCAAGAAGGAAAAACTCTGCTGATTTCGGCCGATTGGTTTATTATTTTAGTTTTACTTTTGATGACTCTGCCATTTATCAGATTTTTGAAAATCTGCCATTTCAACTTGAAAATGTTGGTTCAAAAATAAACATAAATGAATTTAAAAGTGATTTTTTTTTTTTTTTTAATTTGGCTTAACGTCTCTTTAACATCTATTGGTCATTCAAGACGGAGGTTTTACCCCCCGTTCGCGTGAAACTTTCAAACCATCTACCCACATTGACCTCACTCAGCCTGGGTTGGGCCGGAAAAAAGAGCCAACGATACGTGGTGTTCCCAATCGGTCACCCATCCAAGTACTGCCATACGTTGCTTAACTTCAGTGATCTGACGGGAACGGGTGTATTCAACGTTGTATGATCGTTGGCTAAGAAATTAATTTAAAATTGAAATAAATAAAAAAACAATTCTACAGCGGGTTCTTTTTTTTTTTTTTAATAATATTTTTACAATCTATTCTAGAGGTCAAAATAATATTTATTTTCTCTCTCTCCCAGCATATACTCGTAACTACCGCCTTACATAGATTTACAGGTCGAGTCATTTTAATTAATATCTATGTTAATTTCTTTTTAATTTTTTTAAAAAAGAAGAATTTTTGCTTATTTTTAAATTTTTTTTTTATCTATACTTATAAAACGCAAAGCCCAGATGGTATACTGACTGACTGATACTGAACGCAGCTCCACGATGGCAAACCCTTAGAAAAAAAGGTTTTGACCTCCTGAATTATCTAAAAACAAACTGTGACCACTTGTTTACATTGAGTACCCTAATTACAAAGAAGTCCATTAAACTTTGTAAAAAACGCAATCGGTGTACATGATAGAGGAAAGTGGGGGAATTGTGCACACCTAAGCGAGAAACGTTGTAGAATCCTTACTGTTAGACTTAGAAAATTAAAAACTGTAGAAATGAAACTCAAATATTGTTGACTAACTAATGAACAAGGTTGAAGGTTATATTGCACAGATTTCAATTTTTTTTTTTCCAAGAAAAGTCAAATGCGCACGATTTCCCAACCGTTGGGTAATGGTGCGCAAGGGTCAATTTTCAAGGTCTTCTTCCTCTGGACCTTTTTTAGCATCTTTTATTTTTTTCTTATTCTCCATTTCCTCCAACAGTTTTCTTTTGGGAATGCTTGTGAGAATTTCAGAGTGTAGTTTTGTACGTAAAATCTTAGATGGTTGAACAATATATGGGAATCGTGCGCACCCACGAGCACAATTCCCCCCAGATTTTTTTTTAAATTAATTAAAAGGTACAACCACTTTTGAAAGCAACACAGCACTGATCACAGTTTGCGCACAATAATTGAACGTTTTATATACATAAATAATTAAAAATTTCACGAAAAAGTCACAACTTACCGTCTTATTTTCTGAACATCAAAAATTATGAGAAATATTTGAATACCGTCTTATTTTCTGAACATCAAAAATTATGAGAAATACTTTAATTTGAAACAATCGTCGAGTGCTCACAGATCAAAATAAAAACAAACTTCTGATAAATTAGTATCACTAACTCTTACTAGGGGCAGACTGTTACAGTGGTCGTGTTCCATCTCAGTGTTGACAGATCCGAAATATACAGCTGCACACCATTACACGCTGCGCATGATTCCCTCACCTTCCTATACTTAAACTAATGTGGCGTATTTGTAAATCTGCTTTCCCACAGCAAGCTACATTTTGTTGTGCAACGCGTTGCAACAAAATGTTGCGACAGTATATTTTCTTTTGAAACACACTGCAACCAATTTCGTGCCAGTTCTTAAAAGTTTTTCAATGGAGATCGGAGGCATTGTGTTTTTTAATACAATATTTAAATTTTTCTAACGCAATGACTGAAGAAACAGAAGTGATGTTTATGATGTGGTACTTTTTGGAGTTTCTAAGGCAAGAACGAAGATTTTGAGTTCATCCAATTAATGAAAAAAAGAAATATTTCTATTTTCATATGTAAACTAAGAAAATATCCGGAAAAATTCAAGAATTATTGCCGAATGACCGAAGACACATTTGACAAACTTTTAAGAAGATCAGGAAGAAAAAAATAACCTGATAAAAGATTTTAATCAGGTTATTTTTTTCTATTTATTTTTTTCTATATAAATTAACTGAAGAAATTTGGTAATAAGCATGGTATTTAAAATAATAATTCCAAAACGTTTTCAACAATAGAAATAAAACTTAAATACTTTTTTTTAAAAATAAATAACACACAGTCACCCCGAAATCTGCAAACAAAATTTTGCAAGGTTCTTGGCAGAGCAGCATCGCCCTTTTGTTTCAGAACGTTGCGAGGCAATGTTGCAATAAGTGTGATTTGATCTCATTTGATTCTGTAGGAACAGTGCAATGGGAAAGCAGATTAACTGAGCCACATTTACGTTGTTGTAACATTCTAACATCAGAAAAGGATCTTCCGTTTCTGTCATCTCTGATATGAAGTCGATTTTTTTTTAAAAAAAAAAATCGACTTTCTAATCAGGGTCCTCGAATGTAAAACTTACTGTAAAAAATTGTCAACGTCATTCTATAAGAATTGTTCAACAACATCATTATTGATTGGTACAGCTATTTCAGTCTTGATCGACTTTCTAATCAGTGTCCTCAAATGTAAAACTTACCAGCAGCGGCCCGTGAATATTTAGCCTGTGTGAGCTACATTAAAAAAAAAAAAAATGAATGCCTGTGCATACAATGCAATAGAAAATTCTTAGCTTACATTAAAAGTATTTTATTTACAATTTTCACACTACTCCAGATACATACTTATATAAAAAATAAAGCAAATTGTCCTCAGAAGGCTGAGTTAATGCAAAAGTTAAATCACATCACCAAACAGATAACTGATAAGAAACCAAGTCTATTGTTTACAATATTTAGAGTCCTACACCGGGGAGATGTGTTGAGGTAAGTTTAAAAAAAATGTGATAAGGTAACTGATAAGAAACCAAGTCTATTGTTTACAATACTAGCAGGATACGCCCGCTTCGCTTGGCGCCTTAGAGGCATGGCCGTTTATAGTTTCAACCCCAAAAGTAGCCTATGTCCTTTCCTAAAGTTTAGTCTATCTCCATACCAAATTTCATCAAAATCGGTTCAGTAGATTAAGCGTGAAAGCGTAACATACATACAGACAGACAGACAGAGTTACTTTCGCATTTATAATATTAGTATGGATTTAGAGTCCTACACCGGGGAGATGTGTTGAGGTAAGTTTAAAAAAAAATGTGATAAGGTAACTGATAAGAAACCAAGTCTATTTTTTACAATATTTAGAGTCCTACACCGGGGAGATGTGTTGAGGTAAGCTTAAAAAAATGTGATAAGGTAACTGATAAGAAACCAAGTCTATTGTTTACAATATTTAGAGTCCTCTGTAGCAATAGTTTCCCATTGCGATTTACTTTGGCTAGTTTAACTAGCCTAATTTTATAGGTAGCGGCACCTGTTTGTTAACTAATCCGCTACCTACCTGTTTTTTAATTATTTCCCTATTGTGATAAAGTTACTTGTTGTATTGAGTATTTAGAGTCCTACACCGGGGAGATGTGTTGTGGTAAGTTTAAAAAAAAAAAAATCAAACAAAGAAATTTCAAACTCCTTTTTTTATTTACCGTCATGGGTCCATGTTGGACGGTTGTGCATACGCAATGATGACATGGTCATAAAAACGTTTCCTAACCTCTCTAATTGCCTTAAAATTGGTTAAAAATTATTCGAATTATTATGTAAATTTTCTAGAGTTTTGGAGCTATAAGCATTGTGCCCGAAAATTTTCACATTTACTTGGCAAGTTTTGTGCATTGAATTTTCGCAAACAAAAACAACAACTTGCCAAGTAAATGTGAAAATTTTCACAGATTTTTTCAAAAGAACATAAATATTCCCGTCGAAAAATTTAGAAATTTATGATAGTTGGACATCCGATATTTTAGATCATTAGACACAATAATTTGCATTTATTTGGAATCAAATTGGGCATATAATTTTAGGTACATTAATTTCTGGTCATTAATAGAAAAGCTTGGCCTCATTTTAGATCTCAGTACTTTTAATGGCAGAACTTTTTGGGCATTGAAACTTGGCCTTTTTTTACATTTTTGTTGAGATCTAAAATGAGGCCAAGTCACTATGAGACATGGTGAACATACGATATTTTTTTTTTTGCAAGTGAACAGCAGATATTTTAAGCACCTCGCAAATTAAAGGGTTATATTTTTTCAAGTTTTTTCCCTTTTTGGGAGAAGAAGAATACTTTGGTAGGTATAAAATTAAATTACAAACGAAATATTTTTATGCTTTATTTCCTGTATTTTTTTTTGGGAGGGGGGCTGTGCCCTTTTGCTCTTAAGGAACAGCCGCCCCTGAAACTTACTGTAAGAAATTGTCAACGTCATTGTATAAGAATTGTTCAATAACATCATTATTGATTCGTACAGCTATTTCAGTATAAAAACTTTCCAGAAGTGAGGATCCGGAGAAATTGTGTGCCGGCATTTCAATACCGAACAACATTCCCCCATTGGGACCTCTTCCCGTTACATATTTATCGTTTAGATATTCACAGCCATGTTTCTTAACGAATGAAGATACTAGAAAGTACAACAAAAATACGTACTTATATTAGTCATATCACAAAGGCAGAGTAATTAGGGGAGACCAGGGCTGGTTGGTTAATTTTTCAGTTTTCAATTTTTTATATTTTTTTGGTTCACTGTATTGGAAAACAAATTATACTCCCAGAAAGATCGCATCCTTGGCTAACATTTCAGACCACATCATTAATCCGGAATATAAAAAATACCACACAGTAAGTCAAAAAGGAAGTCTGGATATTTGGACCAACCAACCCCAGATCCGGGTTTGGTTGGTACTATACCTGGGGTAAGTTGGTACGGCTGGTCCAGTATCTGAGATAAGTTGGTTCACACAGTTTCCTGTTAAAACTAAAGAAATGACGAACTGGTATTGTTTATTTATGGAAGAAAATGATATTATTTATTAAAAATGAACAAATTTAATCGTCTGACAAGTTACGGGCCCCTATACAAAAATCCATGAATCCTCAAAAGCAAATAACCTAAACATTAATTATAAGTATCCATGTTGCATAATATAGATAAACTAATGATGTTAAATTACTTCTAATAATAACAAATCATGATCAATGAATCAAATCACTCAAGTTTTAAACTACAAAATTGAATGCGGCGCAGGTTGGTACAGCGTACCAACCTTCCCCAAGCTTATTGTACCAACCAACCCCAAATGAAAAAGTTTTTCGAAAAATCGATTAATTTTTATAAAACTAAAAAGAAATTCACTTTATGTCCATACGAAAATCCAATGCTGACACTATAAGCCTTTAGATTACATATATTTCTTTTAAAAAATCTAATCACAAAAAATTTAAAAAAGTAAAATTCAAAGTGTGAAGGATTTACTTACGCAATAGAAAAACAATTTTTTGAGGAGAAAATCTTAAAGACTGGCTCCTTGTCGCTGTAAACACATTAGTAGATCTGCATTGTATGATTGACTCTCATATCGACGATTTAATCCGATTAATAACCGAGTTTTCCCGGGTGTGTCAACCTGCCCCGTGTACCAATCAACCCCGGTCTTCCCTACTATTAAAAACACAGGTTTGGTCAATAAGATGGTTAGTGGATCCCGAATAAATATATAGGTACAACAAGGTGATCAATAAAGCTGCTTTCCCACTGCACGCAACATTTTGTTGCTGCAACACGATGCAACTAAATGTTGCGAAGGTATATTTTCCTTTGAAATACACTGCAACAAATTCCGTGTCAGTTTTTATTTATTGGTAGAGGAAGTGTACCAAAAGTGAATCCCCATTTTGAATTCTCCTAATAAATCTTGTAAAGAAAACGCAAATACTTTATTTTTCATGAAAAAGCAAAGAATTATAATGTTAAAAACATTGTTTAGTATAAACAAATATGCAAAAAAAGGAATGCAAATAAATGTATTATGTTTTTGTTAAATTTCCAAAAATTAAGGTTTTAAAAAAGTTCTCTAAAAGTGGATCCCCATTTGACTCCTAATCTGGACCCCTAAGTTTCCTAAATTGGACCCCCATTTTCTTCAGTTGAGTGGTGAAATATTTGAGCAATAAGAAAGTGGGAACTTATTTCAAATGTATTCTTGATTACACTTCATTAAATATATAAAAAAAAAACATTCAGGGGTCCACATTTGGAACATTCAGGGGTCCACATTCGGAACATTCAGGGGAGATTTGAGAATCATTGTAAACTCACCTACGTCAGCAAGAACAGATATCCCAAGTATCATAAAGATACAAGTTGATGAACTTGTTATTACCATTGCTACTAGATTGAAAATAATGTAATACTAAACAAATTGCGCGAAGCAAGAAAATATCGAAAAACAGATGTTTCCATAGCCATTGAATATACAACACCTAAACAAAACTTTCCGTCAGTCAATGGAAATGTAAAATACCGTCAACCGGGGCTACTTTGCATTTTTTTTTTTAATAAAATTTTTTGCTTCAAATAGAATGTAATTAGTTCTAGACACCGCATAAACTTAGTTTTTATTTATATGATTCCTTAGAATATGTACTATCATTTTCTTTTTATTATAAAAAATGGAGAAGCCGCTTTATATTTTTATTTTTTTCCTAAAGTTGGTGCAATGTTACCTCATAGGGTGGGGTAACTTTGCACAAGCCAGATATTTAGGTATATTTGAATTGTTTTTTCTCTTTAAAACAACAAGAAGTAACTTTTATATTTTCTGTTTATTTGAAAGAGGACAAAATAACAAAACTTTTGGTATATTTTATTCACAATTGGTAGAGGAAGTTTACCAAAAGTGGACCCCCATTTTGAATTCTCCTAATAAATCTTGGAAAGAATACACAAATACTTTATTTTTCATGAAAATTTCTCAAAATTAAGTTTTTAAAAAAAGTTCTCTAAAAGTGGGCCCCCATTCTAGTTCTAATCTGGACCTCTAAGTTTCCTACATCGGACCCCCACGTTCTTCAATTGATTGGTGAAATATTTGAGCAATAAGAAAGCGGGACTTTATTTGAAATCTATTCTTGATTACATTTTAGTAAATATATAAAAAAAAAACATTCAGGGGTCCACATTTGGAGCATTAGGAATTTTGGTGGAAGAAACAATTTTTTTTCACTAACATTTTAAATTAAAAAGCTTAGAGAAATAATATCAGAAATTGAAGTAAAAAAATGTACTTTAACACATATATTTATACTTATAAACACTTACCTGAGAAAATTCGGATCTGATATCAATACTATTACAACTGAAACTGTGACCGAGTCAGAGATGAGATTTCCAACAATAAACAATTCATTTCACCTCCCGCTCCTCCTCTCATGTTACGTTATATTTATGAATAATAGGCCAGGGTTCCACTTTAGAGGGAGGGGTTCGCTTTTGGAACACTTACTCTATCATTTTAATCATATTTTCGCCAATAATAGTTTTGCCATTGAAAATTTAAAAAAATATATATTAGAGGTTACTAGCATTTTAGTCATATTCTGGCCAATACTAGTTTTGGCATAGAATAATTGAAAACTTCATTTTGGCGGTTACTATCATTTTTGAAAACTTCATTTTGGCGGTTACTATCATTTTAATAATATTTTCGCCAAAACTAGTTTTGGCATTGAAAAATTGAAAAAATCATTTTGGCGGTTACATCATTTTAGTCATATTCTCGCCAATACTAGTTTTGGCATTGAAAAATTCATTTTGGCGGTTACATCATTTTAGTCATATTCTCGCCAATACTAGTTGTGGCATTGAAAAATCAGAATTGACTTCAAAATAGCTGCTTCCTTTTATGGTTTATTATTCTCAATAATGAACCTTTGGAATCGTAATAACAAAAATCACTACCCCTCTCAAAATTTAATATTTTAAGTTTCAAGAATCCAAAAGTGAAATAAAAAAAAAATCCGTTTGTCCGCCGTACACCATGATGAGCACTTTTCCACTTAGCGTTGACCGATTTGGATGGTATAAAGGTTTCGCTTAGTGTCTAATTGTGCCCCGGATCTTTTGGGTGCAATCGAATATACTGTTGGCAGTTTATACCGCTTTCTAACTGTTTTCAGTATTTTTATCTGAAAAGAGAATGGTAAGTGCTAGAGACTTGAAATTTGGTATGTGACTGCTAGTGTCTTATTATGTGATGGAACTTTTGGGTGCAATCGTACTTATTGCAAGCAGTTTTTGCTGTTTTTTAGCGGTTTTTCATTATGGAACCCTATATATGTGACTGAGGGTGACGATGTAGTGGGGCGCAGTTAGACCTCAATTGGACCTGCATAACAAATTTCATCAAAATTGGTCAACACGCTAAGTAGCAAATGTGCCCTTCATGGCGGTGTACAGGGTCCGGAAGGGGCGGACGAACGGATATTTTTTTATTCGATTTTTAGATACTTGAAACGTGAAATATATTTAATAGCCAGTAAAATAATAAACCCAATGCAGAGATTTTATAAATGAGATTAACCCTAGCATTGCCAAGGGGGGGGGGAACAAGGTACCCGCGTTTTAGAAAAAAGCTTGTAGTAATCAAAATATGATACTTATTTTAATGAGACCTTTAATAATTGTCACAAACAATATTTTCCATCATAGTATATAAAAATATGTATGTTCTAAGCCTTCTAAGGGATGATATTGAAGCCAAACTTTGGGCGCG
>CM022876.1:6093396-6106167 GCA_012654025.1 Pachypsylla venusta | reverse complement strand
GGCGAAAATATGATTAAAATGATAGTGACCGCCAAAATGAATTTTTCAATGCCAAAACTATTATTGGCGAAAATATGATTAAAATGATAGTGATCGCCAAAATGAATTTTTATATTTTTCAATATCAAAACTAGTATGGCCGAAAATATGATCTCACAAAAAATTATCATTGAAAAAAGGTTTACACAGAAATTTTCTGGTTTCCGATATGTTGTGTAATCGAAAAGAAGAAGAGGAAATGAGGAAAAAACGACTAAATATAATCAGTTTCATATAGTAATCTTACAAAAAGTATTGATATCTCACAAAAAATTATCATTGAAAAAAGGCCAAGTTCCACTTATTCAACAAAAAAATTCTGTCTATGAAAGTAGTGATATCTATTATTGGGGCCAAGTTTATTGTTGCTGCTGTATATCCCGCACTTAAATTTTCTGTCTCAATTCTGTTAAAGATATACCGACTTTACACTTGGCCAGTTTGTAAAAAGGTAGTACGAGTATTTTACGAATCCCCTTAGAGTAAAACTTCATATAGTAAAACTGATTATATTTAGTCGTTTTTTCCTCATTTCCTCTTGTTCTTTTGGATTACACAACATATCGGAAACCAGAAAATTTCTGTGTAAACAGGACCCAAATGTCCAATAAGATCTAACACCGAAGTATTAATAAAGTAGGTAATATAATAATAATAATAATATAAAAATATGCAGCACAAAGCAAATAAAAACAGAGTTATATTTTTTCTTCTTCCCTGAAGTTTTAACACTGAGAGTTAACGTGTTTGAATTTTGATATTTGCGGATTCATTTGAATTTAAGTTCATGCAATAATTCAGCGTCTTAGCAGGTGAAACTAGATTTCGTGCATTTTCTTCCCTGAAGCGGAACCGTTTTGTCAAACACTGAACCGTTTTGTCAAATTCAACGGAACCGTTTTGTCAAATTCAACTAGTCAAAGAATGGATATATTTATTTTCCATTTAATTACAAGTAAATATCTTCCTTCAGGTAACTGAAATCTTACCGTCCTACCAGTTTAAACTGTTTTCTACCATCTCCTTCCCTAAAGCGGAACCGTTTTAGAGCACCGGGAGTGTAAATGTTCAAATATCAATTATTTGCTGCTTAATTGTATGTAAATATCTCACTTTGTGCAAGATTTCAATGTTTTATCAGTTAAAACTGCATTACAATACGTTGTATGGTCTTCCCAGAAGCGACACCGTTTTGGAGCACTTAGGGTTAAAAAGTTCAAATTTTCGGATTTTTCCCTTTACTTGGATGTCAATTGCTAACTTCTTGCAAAATTTCAGCGCTCTAGGTATGCGGGAAGTGCCTGAAACTTTTGATGATGAGTGAATCAGTCAATATGGCAGTCAGTCAGTGAGTATCCAAAAGTGCAAACTTTGAAATTACGTATCTCCCGGCCGGGTTAGCTTATCATAGCTTATAGCCGGGTTAGTTTATCCGGTAGTACAATACTACGGAATGTATGTTCAAAATTTCAATGACCTATCCCTTGTAGAACCGGACATCTGACGGTGTGGAAAACCTGGTGAATTGCTTCGTGTAAAGATACCCTGATGCTTTCTAGAACTTGGCCTGGCGCACTGCCGTGCGCTCAGATTAACATTAGCCCGGTTGGGAGAGGTGATGGACTCGTAATCAGGAGGCTGTTGGTTCGAATTCAACTGCCATCTCCACTCTTCGACATAAAATAGAATCTTCAGAAAGGCTGCCTACAAAAAAGGGGGGAGTTTTTTTTACAGAAAATTTTACTGTCCAAAAAATATAAAATCTTTTTTTTTTTTTTTTTTTTTGGATCAACGTTTCTTTAACATCTATTGGTCATTTGAGAAGGGCGTTTTATTCTCCATTCAGTTGAAACTTACAAACCATCTACCCATATTGACCTCACCCAGTCTGGGTTGGGCCGGAAAATTACCAAGCATAACACAGGCTCGAACCTACATGGACCCTGACTTGCGAATAATTCGCTGAACTTTGTTTAACTTCAGTGATCTAACGGGAACTTTTTATTCAAAGTCTTGTCATAGACGCTGGTAATATAAAATATAATTAAAGAAATAGTAATAAAACAAAAAATATAGTCATAAAAATAATTATCTGAAGTTCTTGACTTCATTCGGCTTTGTGCAACTTAGAACCGGGGTGGTAGGGGCGATGGGGCGATCGCCCCCTTCCCCCTCAAAGACTGGAAAATCTAAATGCTTATTAAAACTGAATCGATTTGAACAAATAATTTTACGACGAAACTTCATGAAGTTAAATTCGAACTTTGAGAAGGTAAATTTATGCTTGCAACTCATATTACAATGATCTCTAATGGGTCACTTCCTAGCAGTAGCGGCCCGTGAATATTTGACCTGGGGGGCTACAGCACAATTTCAAAAAAAAAATTGCATGTCTGTGCATACAATACAATAGAACATTTTTAGCTTACCTTAAAAGTATTTTACTTACAATTTTCATACTACTCCAGACACATACTTATAAATAAAAAGTAAAGCAATTTGTCCTCAGAAGGCTGAGAGTTACGCACAAGATAAATCGCATCACCAAACAGAAAATTTTATTTATTCAAGAGAAATCTCATTTCGATGTTTATTTTATTGAGAAAACACTTATTTTCTGACAGAATTTAAATTAATAAACACTTTTTATTCATTAGGTTTTTTTTTTCAAAGTTAAAAAGAAGAAAAAAAAAAAAATCGAAAATATTTTCTATGTGATAAGATAACTGATAAGAAACCAAGTTTAAGTTTGTTTACAATATTAGGGTCCTACACCGGGGAGATGTGTTGAGGTAAGTTTTAAAAAAAAATCAAAAAAGAAATTTCAAATCCCTTTTTTATTGGACGTCATGGGTCCATGTTTGACGGTTGTGCATACGCAATAGAGACATGTATAGAGGTCGTAAAAACGTTTCCTAACATCTCTAATTGGGTTAAAATTGGTTAAAAATATTTTTGGATTGGCTCAACAAAGTTGAGCCAATCCAAAAGTCCAAAAAATGTTCGATTAAAGGTATTTTTTTCTTTTTTTCTCGTTTGATTTTTTAGTCTTTTTTTCTCGTTATGACATTAACTGAGTATAACAAATGGAAGTATGATTTCAGATTTTTTAAAAGGATATCATAAAAAAAAGGAAAAAACAATTTGTAAATTTTCATATTACCTAGAATATTTTCTGATGAATGACATGATATTGTGCTAGTTTAGAACACTTTTTTTTCGATTTTTTTTTTTCTTTCTTAATCTGGTTCAGATTATATTTGCCATNCGATTTTTTTTTTTTCTTTCTTAATCTGGTTCAGATTATATTTGCCATATAATCTGGACCAGAATAAGAAAGAACTATTAAAGTTCAATTTAACGGTGTTCTCAAGAAGAAAAATGAAAAAGAAATGTATTAAATCGAACATTTTATGCACTTTTGAAGGCTGCCATTTTGGTTCAAGCTCTTTTTTCGAAATTCTACTTTAACAGATGTGTCCAGGACATTAATTGGAGCTCTTTTCTAAAGTTTTATCATAATCGGACCATTTTCGTGGTTCTCTCTTAACATGGAAATTGAATTTTTTGTTCGATTTTTCGAATTTTTTTTACACAAAATATATTAGAAAGAGACGATCTTTTCATAAATTGAATCACATTTGAGAACAGACAAAAAAAATTGATCACTTTTCTGGGTTTTCCCCATTTTGCTTTTGTTTTTTTAATTTTTGATGGCATATTTGAAATCACCGCCATCAAAAACTAGGATTTAGTGTCCATCCCCTTTTTGTTCTGTCACACAGAACCCACCAAGCGACGTTGAATGTTGTCCAAAAATGACCTTCTCCACCCTGTAACTCGGCTATGCTTCGTCTGGCTCACTAATGAATTTCGTAAAAATGTTCCATTTGATCTCAGCTACCCACCATATTCAGGGGTCCCATTTATAGCAAAACATCCTGTATACAGGGTGACCTTAAAGTCTCCCCCCCCCCCCCTATCTCGAGAATGGCTGAAAATATAAGAAAACTCAAAAACACGTATCTCTTAGATTTTAGGCGGATTAATTTTAGACTAGAAAATGTTTGGCCTCGGCCAGCCGTTTAGGCTGGGCAACGACTGGCTTCAAAATCTTAAATGAGAAGGTGTATCAAGTGACACCTTGTTTGAAAGGTCTCGTTAATACAAGTTCACTACAGAAAACCCGAGCTCTCTAGGATCTACCGTTCACGAATTACAGGGTGGAACATGTGACATGGGCCCTTTGCGACCGCACCGAAATGGTAGGTAAAAATGCCTAAAAATAAGTTTTTGTGATCCCAAATAAGTAATTTAGTAAAAAATAGTGTTCTAACAGGATGGTTGTCCCACCCACTTCGACCGCAGATTTCGAACTTTCTTGGACCAAAATTTTCAAAAAAGATGGATAGGTTTGGTCTAAGAAGACTCGATCTTTGTGGTCAAAGTGGGCGGTACTAAATTACTTTTGGATTTTGGATCTTATTTCTAAGCATTTTTACATACCATTTTAGTGCGGCCGCAAAGGGAATGGGTCACATGTTCCACAATGTAATTCATGAACGGTAGATCCTAGAGATCTCTGGTTTTCTGTAATGATTTCGTATTAACGAGACCTTTCAAATAAGGTATCACTTGATTTACCTCCTCATTTAAGATTTTGAAGTCAATCGGTGCCCAGCCTAAAAGGCTGGCCGAGGCCAAAAATTATTTAGTCTAAAATTAATCACCCCTAAAATCTAAGGGATACGCAAAACATTCAGATACGAAATTTACAATGCCAAATGGGACGATTATGGTTATTTGTCAGAAATTAATGAACATTAATCTTAATATATAAATCAGAAATTAGTGTGTACCTATGAGGGGTTGTCTGTTACAATACCACAGCCCAAACGGTAGCAGATAGCGAAAAATTGATGGGAANTGTATGAGGGATAGTGAATGATGAGTGTGTATGAGGGATAGTGAATGATGAGTGTGTATGAGGATGAGGGATAGTGAATGATGAGTGTGTATGGGGGATAGTGAATGATGTGTGTGTATGAGGGATAGTGAATGATGTGTGTAGTTTTCCTTGAACTTTTTGACCTATATATACTGCCTTCTAGATTTTAGGAGGTTTAGATATTAATTCTGCACATTTTCCTTCAATTTTTAGTCAAAGTCTAATTTGAAGCCCTAATTTTGAAAAGAAGAAAAACGTAGATTACAGTTATTGAAAGAACTTTTGAGTAGTCGCATTATGAGCGCAGCGCTCACATCACACGACTTCATTCAACAAAGACTGTGAGTACAGTGACAACAAATTATTGTGAGTTTGACAGATAAAACAATATTTAATGAAGCTAGACCGAACCCCACCGATCTAACATGAAAATAACCGAAGTTATACAGGGTCAAAAAAAATGTGAGCGCTGCGCTCATAGTGCGACTACCGACGGGTTAAATTTTGTCGCGAGAACATATCAAAGCGAGAAAATTTAGGTGGCACTTTATTCCTTATTTTAGGTCATCTTCTGCAAAGGTATTTTACGAGTTAGGAACGGGAAAAATAAAATTTAGAAATTACTGAAAAGTCAGAATGGCCGTGTCTCTAGGGACACGGGGGAAAAGTATAAATCTTGATTTCTTAAGGGTTGCACTATATAGGTTGTAAAGAACCCATACTACCCCCCAAAAAAAAAAAAATTCATTATAAGAATCGTAGAGCAGCACGGGAGAAATAGCTAGGAGAAACCACAAGTGTTATGTCAAGTAATGTGGGTGACATAATGACATACATTTAGAAAAAAAAAAAAAAAAAATGAAAATGAAAATATGGTTCTAGATGATAGCTTTGATCAGGCGTGGATCCAAGAGATCAATTTGATCAATCCCTCGTGATGCTGGCTTTTTTTTTTGGCCTATAGATGTTAAAGAGACGTTCAGCCAAATTAAAAAAAAAAAAATATTCTCATCTTTAATTCAATTATCTAGGTATGTCATTTCGAATTTTTCAACAGTTTTTTTGCAATGCCAAGAAAAATAAAACCAGCGTGTTTACATCGGAAGAAGAGGCGGATTTTCCGTATAAGTAACATAGGCCATGGCCTAGGGCGGTAGAATTTGGGGGCGGCCAAATATGGAGCAACTTAAATATGGAAATAATGGTGTCTATGTTTAATACCTAAACAATTAGTTTATATATTTTTCTAACTTTTTACACAGTCAAGACGCAAAGACCTGTAAATGTTGAAAGAAGAGGTTTTTGACGAGTACCCAGGCTGTAATAATTGAGTTGGTTAAATTGGGATACTATGTTAAGTAAAACAATAATGAAGGTTGAAAATTACTATATCTTTTACTGTATTACTTTTACTATATTACTATTCATTGTAATAATTGAAATGAAATAAATGAGAAGATACTGTACAGTTTGCATTATACATAGCAAACTCCAACTGTAAGTGTTGAAAGGAGAGGTTTTTGACGAGTACCTAGGCTGTAATAATTGAAATAAAATAAATGAGAAGGTACTGTACAGGGATCAAAAAAAAAAAAAAATGCTACTCGAGAGTCGACTCATTTTAAAAAAAAAAATATTCAACTCGTGGTTGATTAGCCCATCCCTGATTTAAATGTAGTTCCTATATTCCTACATCTCTGTAGTCGACTCACGACTCGACTTACTCACGAGTCGAATCATCTTTTTGAAATGATTTCAAAGAGTCGACTTACGAGTAGCCTTTTTTTTTTTGACTGATAAAGAAATAAAGGGAGAAATATTTTTCCGGGTGTTTGTTGTTTACTGAAAGAAAATGTTCTCTTATTCTGGTGACGATTGATTGTGATGTCTTTTTAATTGGGGCGAGCGAAGCGAGTCACTCTTACCCACAGCTTCGGGCTTTCAATTATAAATTGTATATAGGTGCTATTCTCAATCCATAAAAAGCTGTTAGGGAAGAAAGCAAATCTATTACAAATTAAAACCAAAATGTTATCTAGTAGGATATTGGTTCAGCCAAAAACAACACCCTTGCTATAGATACCTACTAATACTGTAGTAAGTACGTATTACTTTCTATTTTCTTCAAACTCAAATTTAAAATACTAACAATTTTTTTTTTTCTTCTATTTTGTAAAGTTTTACCTCGAAGCATTTTATTGCGCATTTTTTCTAAATTTATATGTAAACAAAAAAAAAAAATGTGCCAAAGGAATATAATTTTCTTCAGTGATCTGACGGGAACTGGTGTATTCATTGTGGTATGATCGTTGGCTAGGTGCCGGTCTTGGTCGTCAGACTAGATCTCAGCAAAACTATCGGCGACGTCCGATTACTAACCATGGATTGCAAAGTCAGACTAATAATCATGGACTATTCAATAATACTCATCACGAAAATAACGCACAATACAATATTCATTTACAAGAGCAGTTCGAGCAAGAATTACAAAACCTTCAATTCTGTCACTGCAATAACTATTCAAGAACACTAATACGTACCAAAGATTTTGATACGTGCACACAATGCAAAAATCAAAATAAGTTTACTGCTGCAAATAATATGGACCCAGGAATTGTACCACCGGAGCTTCAAGATCTTACTTACATTGAGCAATTACTTATAGCCAAAGTCCAACCAGTGATGCGAGTATATAGGGTTAAATCACGTGGTCTTCTTGGCCAATATGCGTATGCAGGTAATATTATCAACATCGGCCAAAACATAACTGAAGTAGTCACTTGCTTGCCTCGCACGCCATCTACATTAAATGTTATTACTGTCAGACGTGAATATTTAAACCAACATCGCGATTTTCATGTAAGACGCAATAAGATTATTGCTGCTCTCACTTTTTTGAAAAGAAACAATCCCTACTACGCTGATATAACGATTGATATGGAACAGATTTCACACCTGCCTATCAATGGTAGCGTTTATGATCAAATACCAACTGTAGACATCGCGGAAATAGATAGAAGTCAAGACAATAAATCACTTCAAAGTAAAGCACCGCTCGCCCCTTTTTGTCCGCAAACACGGACACACCTAGTGTATTCACCGAAGTTGGGGACGTTTATTTGGTAGATGCCCCTTTTGTCAATTGGTTTCTGATCAAAAAAGGTGTTTTTGAAAATTGTCACTCGATAAGAGTCGACTCATTAAGTCGACTCATATTGGTAAGTCGAGACGAGTCATGTCGACTCACCTACCTGAGTCGAAAATCCCATCCCTACATCTGTGCTGCAATGAGTTAAGGTGTACGTGGATTTTCTGTACTCCAACTATTTTGTTCCACGTTCTAATGTTTTACATTTCTATTGGCTGACGATTTTCTTCGTTTAGGTCAGGGGTTCCCAAACTTTGTGCTGCTGAATGCTATCTTATTCAAAACGCTAATGAGTTGCTAAATGCTATCTCATTCAAAACGCTGATGTGTTGCTGAATGCTATCTCATTCAAAACGCTAATATGTTGCTGAATGCTATCTCATTCAAAACTCTAATATGTTGCTGAATGCTATCGCAGTCAAATTTTCTAAACATCATGTTCAATAAAATTACCTTAGTAAAAAAATTGTGTACATTTATATTTTAACTAAATGATAATAATTTAACTGGTCTCGCGCCCCCCTGGGTTTGCCTTTACGCCCCCCAGTTTGGGAACCACTGGTTTAGGTGTTGCTTTCTCATTGGCTATGAGAACATCTGTTTTTAGGTTGACATACTTTGTTTCTTTGTATGTCTCTAATGTTTGCTTCCAAAAAATTAGTTTAGTCACAATCCCTCGCTATGGCAAGAACAATTTCTTCAATATGTATCTTTATGATACTCGGCCTATCTGTTATGTCTGACGTTGGTAAGTTTACAATGATTGTTAAATGTTACTCATTTTACTAACTTAAGTCTGTACAAACAGTGGGGTTGTTGCGATATTGGTCTTTAAGCGATATCCGAATTCGATAACGTTTTANAGATAGACTAAACTTTAGGAAAGGACATAGGCTACTTTTGGGGTTGAAACTATAAACGGCCATGCCTCTAAGGCGCCAAGCGAAGCGGGCGTATCCTGCTAGTTTCTTATATTTTGATTCAATTCTTCTTTCATATTTTGGTTTATTATTTTCAATAATGAACCATTGGAATCGTCACGAAAAACAATACCATCCCTCAAAATTTGATATTATACGTTCAAGCGGTTCAAGGTACATAGAATCCAAAAAATGAATAAAAAAAAATCCGTTTGTCCGCCGTAAGCCGTGATGGGCACTTTTGCCACTTAGCGTTGACCGATTTGGATGAAATTTGATATGTAGGTACTATCTGGGCTCTAATTGTGCCTCAAAACTTTTGGGTGCAATCGAATACACCCTTGGCGATCTTTGTCGCTTTTTAGCGGTTTGCATTATTACTGTCTAAAAGAAGAATTGTAAGAGCCAGAGATTTGAAATTTTGTATGTATGTCATATTTGGGGTGTCAGTTAGCTCCGAAACTTTTGAATTTAATCAAATATACCGCTGGCTGTTTCTACCGCTTTAAGGTGGTTTTCATTAATCCTGTCTAAAAAGAGAATTGTAAGAGCCAGGCACAAATTTAGTAGGTATGTCAAATTTAGGGTCTAATTACGTCCCAGATTTGGAAGATCGGAAAATTCTTTAGATTTTTTCCATTAAACATGTTTGATTGAACAAAAAGTGAGATCTAGTTTTAACAGTACGATTTTTCTTAAAACTTCTGTTTGTTTCACCATCAGAATCGTAAACTGTCTAAGATCTCTTTTGATTTATTGTTTGTATTTAATTTTGTTTATTTTAATTTAAAAATACCAAATACATTTTTTGGGGCTTTTTTTTTTTTTTTTTTAATTTGGCTTAACGCCTCTTTAACATATATTGGTCATTCAAGACGGGAGTTTTACCCTACATTCGCTGGAAACTTGCAAACCAGCTACCCACATTGACCTCACCCAGCCTGGGTTGGGAGGAAAAAAAGAGCCAACGATACGTGGTGTTCCCAAGCGGTCACCCATCCAAATACTGACCTCGCCCGACGTTGCTTAACTTCAGTGATCTGACGGGAACTGGTGTATTCAACGTAATATGATCGTTGGCAGAGGCTTATTTACTGTTAAATTTTACGATCTTTTATTTAGGTACTTAATCTCTCTCTTATTAATTTTGTATCATGTTTTTATTCTTATTATTATTATTCATTCAGCAGTCATTTCATTGAATTTTTTCATTCCCCTGCTGTGAAAAAATGAGAAAGTTGATGCGTTGTTTTTTCCTTTGGATAATTTTTTTTTTTTTTTTGTTTTTGTTTGATTTCCAACATTGGTCCTAATTTATAACATTACTTCACACTTTTTAACCCAAAATGGCCATTTTCGAAAATGTCTCATTTTAACTTTCAAAAAAACAACAAGTTTTGACACTGACAAAATTGAAAATGTAGATTTTCATTATATCGGTGTATGTAGAAACTTTCTTGGAACCCACTGTGTGAACAATTACATCAAAATTCAAAACGGGGGACATTATACAGGGTGTAAAATAATGGAACTAGACCCCCCCCCCTAGTTCCACCCCTGANTTTAAAAAAAAAAAAAAAAAATTAAATGAAAGTTATTCCTCATTTTATTGAACCAAACATCAAACCTTCTGTATTTACACCGTCTGAGTACCGTCACCTAATGAAGCTAAACCCGTTGGCTACATTACACTATATATAGGGTTGATAGGGTTCTTCAATCAGAACGCCGCGCCTGATTTAAATTGGTGAAAAAATAACTTAATTTTTTGAAAAAAATACACAAAAGTCTATCATTGGCTCCAGAAGACTTCGAGGTATACCATATGTGATATGTATGTCGATATTAAAACTATGTCGACTGTGTCGATCGACATTTGTCGAGTAGAATGTAACCCGAATGAAGTGGATTCTTTTATGTAAAATGTCGAGTCGAATGAATTAAAATAATTGTAAGTATGGACGTGTGGAATGTGTCAAAAAAAGCTTTAAACACTTAGTTTTTTGTGAAATATTGATACAATAAGAGTGCGTTTATTTATGAAAACATTCCTGAATCCAGCGTTGCGTCTGCATTCTAGATTTAAGGGATCTATTTCATCCAACAATAAATCCTTCATAAAATCTTCTGTGCTGTACTTTTTCCTTCCACTATAAAGATTGGATCGGATACAAAACCTCCTCGTACGATGCAGATGTTGGTTTACAAGCACCGACATATATACGCGGTAGCAGCAGCTAAAAGAGTATCTTCATCACTCATTCTTGAAGTTATACTTCTTTAGGCGCGTTATGAAAAAATGTTGAGAGTGATTTTTTTTTTTTTTCTGTGACGCTAGAGCGTCACGCAAATTCTGTGATGTATGTATTCTGAAACTACTTATCCGATTGCAATTAAATTTGGCACAGTTGATGGGCGCATCCNACCCGAGACCATATTATTTCCGTATCTAGTCCGTCAATGATACGTTGGATGTCGTGCTTAATCTTCAACTGAGTACGCTGTTTGTTCTAATATACTAGAGTCGCATGATCGTGGTGGGTAGGTTAGTTCTCCTCGCAGCGAGATTACTTGGTTTAAGTAATGCAGTACCTCCGCAGTATAGCAAGTTACTCCGTCTTGCTGAAACCATACACAGGATGACTTCTTCTTTAGGGGGTTCATTAAGTCGCAAGTTTGTCAGAAAAAAAAGCACTCTGTTGGAGCTTGAGCACGACATTTGACGTATCATTGACGGATTAGATACGAAAATATTGTCTCAGGTGATGATACATTTCATGGATCGGGCAACTGCGTGCAGGGCTAGCAGAGGGTTCATATGCCTGATATTGTTTTTCACACATAAACCTCGAAGTCTCCTGAAGACAATGATATACGTACTTATTGTGTCTTTTTACTCATGGATCGGGCAACTGCGTGTAGGACTAGCAGAGGGGTTCATATGCCTGATATTGAATTCACACATAAACCTCGAAGTCTCCTGAAGACAATGATATTAAATCCGTCATTCTTATTGAAGAACTCTACAAGTATATTAAACGCAGAGAATCCTACACCAAGTCATAATATGACCAATCTGATTATTTTTTTTGGTATTTTCTAGTATCTTCAGGATATATTTGTAATCATGGCTGTTTATATCAAGACGATAAATATGCAATGGGCAGAGGTCCCAATGGAGGAATGGCCTTCGGTGCAGAAATGCCGGCATATACATTTTCCAGCATCTCAGAGCTGATAGATTTCTATGTTGGTACAGCTGTACCAACCAATAGTGAATTGATTGCATTTTATCCACACAATACCGTTGACTCCTTCATTCAGTAAGTTCTTTGGTATCGGGTAGATTTACCAGCCGCCCGGCTTTGGCGGTACATATCCTGATTTCTGTTTGTTTGTCCTGCGTCCTGCCTGTTTTTGAAAATAATGGAAAATGTACAGTTTTTTTTAAATTCACACAAAACAATTTCAAATGTGTCAAATCACCTGTATACACAGTCCATCTCTCCGAAGTATATGTGAGATGGGTTGTGAACAGTTCTACACATACTTAATGACATCAGAAGATCCTGAGGTAAAAAACCTTCCTGACAAAAGTCCAGAGCTCTGAAAAGTATGGCTATGGTCAGTAGTGGTAAGATTATGACTACAAGTTACAAAGCACTGTATTGTATGTATGTCAAATTTCTGAATTACTATTTTTTTTTTTACTATAA
>CM022876.1:6080575-6093296 GCA_012654025.1 Pachypsylla venusta | reverse complement strand
TTATATAGACGCGCACTTTCTTGTGAATATGATCCGGCTAAATAGAAACTCTTAGAAATATTTGTTTCCCCTCTTCGATATGATACACTTATTCTATCCATAATTTCTATAGCTACAGAACCGGTTGTTGCTCCTTTTATATAATTTACTTTATAAGTAGAATAGAATTTATTGAAATGTTTTGTTCTTTGTACTATAAAATCTCTGTATACCCTAAAAAAAAAATAAAGGATCATTAACAAGCAGTTTTAAGAAGAGATAACTGTTCTCATCATTGGTGGCTGATGTGAACAGTAATTTCTTTAAAATTAATGGTCAACATTGCCTGCAACTGCCGCCATTTTCCCGGACGGGTTTCAGTCAGCTTTTTTGGCCAAAAAATGCAATTTGTCGAAACTTCAGGCTCGATGCGCCTTGAGTTAAACAACTGTTCACATCAATGAGCTGAAACTTGTTTTTGTAAATTGGCACTATTTCAGGGTGTAGCTCGTTCAAAAAGTCGATATTTTTTTTGTCTATCACTAAAATCACCTGTCCGGTGCGGTGAAAACAGGGAAGGCGGGGGGTTGAAATTTCCGGGATATTGAGGGTATATTTGTGCATTTCAAATGTGTCTTTCTTTAATCCAATCATCCCTAAAATCGCCAGTCTGGTGCTGCCAAAACATGGGAGGGTTGGTAGAAATTTCTGGGTTATTGAGGGTATGATGTTTGTTAATGGTTTATTTTATCACTAAAATCGACAGTCTGGTGGGTCAAATCATGACTCAAAAATTCAACTGTTAAGGTTCAGTCGATAACAATATATTTGAGATGTTGATAAATCAACCGATATCAACACAAAAATATATTTCTCCCAACTGAATATATTCACTCAGCTTTTCAACTTTTAGCTTTCTAGGATAATAGAGAAATCATAAATCAACGGTTCTATTATACCTCATATTTTCAGGTTTAGTGGATCCCGAGCCCTTCAAATCTAAGAATTCCGGTATCAGTGGATCCCAGGATATTCGAGGCGTTGATAAAAAAAAAAATCTGTTAAAGACCACCAAAAGATAACACCGAAATAGATTTTTGCCCTTAACTCAATGGTTTCTATCAGCCCTCCAAATTTCAGTTTTCTAAGATAAATAGATCCCGAGATAATTAAAGCGTAATTCAACGCATAACAACATATTCCCGTCATGTATCATATTGTTTTGGTTGCCTACCATAAAAATTAAATAATTTAAATACTTGGACAACATCTATTCGGATTAAATGTAAAAGTGGCAAGTTTTCAATAGCCTGAATACTATCAAAAGCTTGCCATCTTTATATTCAATCCGAATCGATATTGTCTAAGTATTTAAATTGCTTCAAATTTTAGCTTTCTGTGTCCATTAATTCCGGATATTCCGGGTAGAACATGGTCCACCAAGAACAGCCAGTTAGTACTTTCTCAACCCCCCCCCAAAAAAAAAAAAAATAGGAATTGGATTTTCGGTGAAATTCTCTGAAATGTTGCAGAGAGGTTGCTTTTGGAACAAAAGTGTCATTGAATCCAAGGTCGAAAAATGGACATTTTTTGTGTTAAACAGGATGAAAAAATAGCATTCTAAGTTGAAAGTTTTGCATGTTATTGGACCGACAAACAAACACAAAACGTTTTTAACAGTATAGAGGGTGTCCAAAAATACCACGCTCCTCAATATAGGCAGAACGCTTATGAATAATAAACTGTGATGATATAATTTGAAAGTTTTGTAGGTTTATGTGATGAAAAACGGAAAATATTAAAACACAGAGACCCCGGGATCGCTCTCATCCAAGTACGCACTAAGCCCATAATGCGTTAATTTTTATGATGTGACGGTAACTGGTGTTGTATCCAATGTGGTAATTAGTTGGATAAGAAATTATTTTTCAAAAAATCGCACTGGTTCAGTAAAATATTAACCAACCAAAAATTTCGACACCCCTTATACAACTCCAAAATTTTTGTCTTATGTTTGTCAGCCCGTCGACCCGCAAAATATTCAACTAGTATCAAAAAATCAAATTAAGGAACATGGTATTTTTGGACAGCCTCTATACCTTCTAAAACGTTTTGTTTTTGTTTGTTGGTCCAATAATTCAACAAGAATAAAAAAAATCAGCAGATTTCACCGAAAAAACTCAATTAATTGTGTGATTTGACAAAAATGTTATTTTTACAGTTTCAACCTGTATAACACAGAAACTAACCATTTTTCGACCTTGAACCCATGGACACTTTTGATTTACACCCTAAAAGCAACCTCCCTGGAAAGTTTCAGCAAATTTAACCGAAAGCCCATTTCTTATCTTTTTGTGCGGGGTCCTTTAATTATGTTAACTATTAAACTAGTTTCTTCGTAAATTAAAATAAATAGTGTTGTTGGTAAGTGTTTTGTTTAAATTTAATTTAATTAATAGTTAATATTTTTTAACACTTATAATTAACATTTTATTCAAAGATTTAAACCTTTAATTTTGCCCAATCCAGGTTTTGAAATCGTAGTCTAAATGAAGGCCATCTAAAACTTTCTCGCTTTGAGTTGATATCTTGTCGAGACAAAATTCAAGATATCAGACCGTGACTTGACGAATTTAGTCGCTACCCCCAGAGTGAGCACGACTCCTATTTAGAAAATTCAAAATTTTATTCAAGAATATGACTTTTTGTACTGCGGAACACCTTTGTATCGAATTTTAGCTTTCTCGCCCGCCCCGAAATGGTACTTTTCAATTCCGATTTTTCGGTGGTGAAAACCATCCATAAATCGGGAGAAACCCGAAATTTTCAAATTTTATATTGTTTATGGGGTCCTTATATAATATTTGGTGGGTGGGGGGATCCATTCCCGGTCATCTCCTTTAGTTTGCCAGAAAAGAATTGCATTGCAATAAGACTCGCTAAATAGCATCATTTTTGACGGTATCTTGCTCCCACTTGAACTTTTTTTTTTTCTTTCTTATTACGGATCGAAATACTAAAAGGGATCTGTGTGCCAAGTTTCAAGTGTCTAGGCTTAGCCATTGTGGAGCTACGTTGATTATCAGTCGGTTGGTATAACTGGGCTTTGTATTTTATAAGATAACTAGCAGTTGTGTCCCGTGCTTCGCCACGGTTAAAATTTGTAGAATTTCAGCGAAAATATTTTGAACTCTGGTAATTTTTCTGGGGTCCTATTCTTTGGAATGGGGTTGGGAGGGTCCATTCCCATCAATTATTCTATATCTCTTACCGTTTTGAATAGTATCTATGATTTCCTATTCAGAAATCGAAAAATCGGCCGTAACTCGAAAATGGTTGGAGAGTTTTGAATTCTGATAACTTCACTGGGGTCCCTCTCTTTAGTTAGAGGGGGGTCCATTCCTATCAATTGTTCATTAACTCTTACCGTTTCTAATAGTATTCTATGATATACCATAAAAACATCGGCCGTACCCCGGCCGGTAGTAGAGTTATAAATTCTGATAACTTTACTGGGGTTCTGTATTAGTTTGAGGGGTGGGTCCATTACCATGAATTGTTATACTCCTCTTACCGTTTCTAATAGTACCTATTCTATGATTTCCCATAAAAACATGGCCGGTAGTAGAGTTATGAATTCTGATAACTTCAATGGGGCCCCTGTCTTTAGTCTGAGGGGGGGGGTCCATTCTCATCAACTGTTCTATTCCTCTTACCGTTTCTAATAGTATTCTATGATTTCCCATAAAAACATCGGCCGGTAGTAGAGTTATGAACTCTGATAACTTCACTGAGGTCCCTGTCTTTAGTTTGAGGGGGGGGGGAGGCCCATTCCGATAAATTGTTCAATAACTCTTAACGTTTCTATTAGTATTCTATGATTTCCCATACAAAAATCGAAAAATCGGCCGTAACTCGAAAACGGTTGAATATTTTAGGGTCTAAGTCTATGGTTTTAGGGGGGTCCATTCCCATCAATTTTTCTATTTCTCTTACTGTTTTGACTAAACAATGAGTATTGTGTAAATTTTATTTTGGCCGATTCCGGATTCGAACTTGTAACCCTCGAATGGCTAGTCACAATTTTGCAAAATATGCTCTAAATGAAGGATAAAGATGTCAGCTAAACAAAATTTAAAACTTTCTCGCTTTGAGTTGATATTTTGTCACGACAAAATTTAAGATATCGGACCGAGACTGTCCGATTTTGGAGAAGAAATTAGAAATTTGGCCGTAACTCGAAATCGGCTTGACATATTTTAGTTCTGATAATATTCCTGGGGTCGTAGACCATGATTTTGGGGGGGTCCATTCCCATCAATTTTTATCTGCTACCGTTTGGGCTGTGGTATTGTAACAGACAACCCCTCATACATAGGTACATACAAATTTCTGATTTATATGTATATTAAGATTTTATAACCTAGATAGATTTATAATGTTATTCAAAAAGTTAGCAAATATAAATAATTTTTGGAATAAAGTTTTAAAAATTGCATCTGATTAGAGACTCGAGGGTTACCAGATAAAAAACTAAAAAGGAGGGCAATCATCTGATATGAACATCACACGACTTTCCTTATCCATAAAAAAAGAGAAATTATTGTAATGGGCTGAAATGTTTGATGTCGAGTTTTCAATGCCAAAACACATTTTGGGGTCCCTAGAGCACAAATCTATATTACACTTGAATCTAAGTTGCATTTTTCAATTATCTTATATGAAATGTTTCCCCCGTACTTCGCTACGGCATATAGCGTGGCGCCTTAGAAGCATGGCCGTTCCCATGCTAATAGTATTTTTTCTCTTTTTTAAAAAATTGTGAAAGTAGGCTTGTACGCTTTTTTGTTTTATATATAATACACATCTATCATGCTATCTCTCTCGCTCCACATTGTATTTCTTATGGCGATTGTTTACTTTTTGCGATTTCTACCCCTTAAAATTAAAATTTTGCAAAATCTTAGTGAACACTTACATGGTGCAACGAAGGGCCCTGCCAAAATTCAAGTCTGTAGCATTAATAGTTTCGGTTCTACGTTGATCAGTCACTTAGGACATTGCCTTTTATATATAAAGATAGATAGATATGAATTGGTACCATATTTCAAGTTCTAGCTATTTCTGGTTTTAGGCGGATCAGCCAAAAAGCGTCCTTCAACCGCTAATTAGCGGCCAACAATATATTACACATTACACTTCAACCCAAGTTGTATTTTTCAATTTCTTATATGAAATTGATATGAATTGGCACCATATTTCAAGTTGCTTTTTCCATTCTGCTTATAGGCGGAACCGCCAAAAGGCGCCTTCAATCTCTAATTAGCGACCAACAATATATTACACTTTAACCTAAGTTGTATTTTAATATTTCTTGTATGAAATTGATATGAATATAAGGCACCAAGTTTAAAGTTCTAGCTATTACCATTCTCATTTTAAGCAGAATATGCGAAAACCGCTAAAAAGCGTCAAAAAACCACCAACGGTATATTCGATATTCGGTTCACAGACAGACGGAAAGACACACACACGGACAAATGGCTGAAACTCGAGATTTTGGCTCTGGGGACCCCAAAACTTGTTTTGATATTGAAAACTCGACATCTAAAATTTCAGCCTATTACAATAGGCTGAAATTTTTTAAAAAATGTCTATTTATTTATATTTTTTATACATGTCTATTTATAGTAAAAAAAAAAAAATAGTAGTTCAGAAATTTGACATCCATGCAATACAGTGCTTTGTAACTTGGAGTCATAATCTTACCACTACTGACCATAGCCATACTTTTCAGAGCTCTGGACTTTTGTCAGGAGGGTTTTTTACTTCAGGGTCTTCTGATGTCATTAAGTATGTGTAGAACTGTTCACAACCCATCTCACATATACTTCGGAGAGATGGACTGTGTATACAATATTTTTGTATACAGGTGATTTGACACTTAAAAATTGTTTTTGTGTGAATTAAAAAAAAAAAAAAACAGTACATTTTCCATTATTTTCAAAAACAGGCACGACGCAGGACAAACAAACAGAAATCAGGATATGTACCGCCAAAGCCGGACGGCTGGTAAATCTACCCGATACCAAAGAACTTACCGAATGAAGGAGTCAACGGTATTGTGTGGATAAAATTCAATAAATTTACTATTGATTGGTACAGCTATATCATCATAGAAATCTATCAGCTCGTAGATGCTAGAAAATGTATATGCCGGCATTTTTGCACCAAAAACCATTCTCCCATTGGGATCTCTTCCCATTGCATATTTATCGTCTTCATAGTTACAGCCATGATTACAAATGTACCTTGAAGATACTAGAAAATACCAAAAAAAATAGTCAGATTGATCACATTATGACTTGGTGTAGGATTATCTGCGTTTAATGTACTTGTAAAGTTCTTCAATCAGAATGACGGATTTAATATCATTGTCTTCAGGAGACTTCGAGGTTTATGTGTGAAAAACAATATCAGGCATATGAACCCCTCTGCTAGCCCTACACGCAGTTGCCCGATCCATGAGTAAAAAGACACAAGAAGCATATCATTGTCTTCAGGAGACTTCGAGGTTTATGTGTGAAAAACAATATCAGGCATATGAACCCCTCTGCTAGCCCTACACGCAGTTGCCCGATCCATGAATAAAAACACACAAGAAGCATATCATTGTCTTCAGGGTACTTCGAGGTTTATGTGTGAAAAACAATATCAGGCATATGAACCCCTCTGCTAGCCCTACACGCAGTTGCCCGATCCATGAGTAAAAACACACAAGAAGCATATCATTGTCTTCAGGGTACTTCGAGGTTTATGTGTGAAAAACAATATCAGGCGTATGAACCCCTCTGCTAGCCCTGCACGCAGTTGCCCGATCCATGAAATGTATCATCACCCGAGACAATATTTTCGTATCTAATCCGTCAATGATGCGTCAAATGTCGTGCTCAAGCTCCAACAGAGTACTTTTTTTCTGATAAACTTGCGACTTAATGAACCCCCTAAAGAAGAAGTCATCCTGTGTATGGTTTCAGCAAGACGGAGTAACTTGCTATACTGCGGAGGTACTGTATTACTTAAACCAAGTAATCTCGCTGCGAGGAGAACTAACCTACCCACCACGATCATGCGACTCTAGTATAGAGATGTGATTTATGAGTCTTTTTAGTGATTAGATCACCATTTAATCACTCAGTAAAATGATCTAATCATTTTCATTAATCACTCAATGAGTCAATAATCAAATAGATCATAAGTCGTGAGCCATGACGTCATTAATCATTTTCATTACACTCAATTGAATGATTTTTTTTCCATTCTCTTTTGTGCGAGCTTTCTTGCATTACGAACCATCGATCAAAGAGGAGAAGAAGAAACAAAACAACACACTTGAAGTAGCCAATAGGATCATTATTAACTATTAAATAAATTAAATTTAAAAGAAAACACTTAGCAAAGACACTATTTATATTAATTTACGAAGGAACTAGTTTCGAATCATTTGATTCATCATCAGTCTAGTCGAGTCTAAAGATGGAAGTTGACTGAATATTATTCACCGCGAGCTGTGTAGGGTCACGCCATGTACTATCAAAATATCTATTGTCTATTTCTAAAACTTTTTTAAATAGAATATTGTCACTGGCCTTATCAATTTCAATTTGATTATTTAATAATGTATAATTTTCATTGTTTTTATATTTATAAATTTCATAAGCTTCATTAGTATTAATTTCATTATAATTATTAGAAATTCGGATTATATTTAGATGTTCATTTATATTATTTTTCAGTTTTTTAATATTAGTATCTTTTATATTGTTTTTTAAATGTACAGCAAATTTGGAAGCACTAAGGTCATTATTTTTTTTATTTATATCATTTATGTGTTCATAATATCTGGTTTTAAAGTTTCTGCTTGTGTTTCCGATATAGATTTTATTGGGTTCTTTATTATGTTTCAGTAGGTATATACCAGCTTTATTATATTTGTCATTGTTGTTATTATTATTATTATTTCTGATATATTTTTCAAGTTTATTTGTGTTTTTAAATGCAACATTATACCCAAGTTGTTTAAGAGTAGATTCAAATTTATTGGACAGATTATTGTAATAGTTGAGAGTTATATATGGTTTTTTTGAATCACTGTTATTATTATTATCTTTTGAGATTTTTTCATATTTTTTCATTTTTTTAAAAAAAATATTTATAAAATTAGATATTAATTTGGATGGATATTTATTTGTATAAGCAATGTATTTTATAGTTTTTATTTCTTTTTTCCTATTTTTCTTATTTAATGGTAGTTTATACAAACGGTATAACATCGAGTGAAATGCAGACATTTTATGTTTTATATGATGGTTTGAATAAAAGTTTATGATTTGATTGGTCTGCGTTGGTTTCCTATATATATTGAATATGAATTTGGAATTATTAATTTTAATATTTAGGTCTAAGAAGTTAATTTGATTGTCTTTCTGAATTTCAAAGGTAAATTTTAAGTAATTATTGATGGAATTTAGATAGTTGATAAATGATTCAATGCCAGTTGTAGTACCATTAAATATGAGGAAACAGTCATCTACATATCTTTTATATAGTTTAATATTATTTAGAAAAGGATTTTGGTTAGATTTAATGTATTTGGTTTCAAAATTACTCATATATATTTGAGCAAGAGTGCTGGATAAGGGTGCACCTTGCATTAGTCCATCGTTAATTTTATAAATTTATTTAATAGTTAATATTTTTTAACACTTATAATTAACATGTTATTCAAAGATTTAAATAGGATCATTCCATAATCAGCACACGAAGAGACCACACATACCTGCTGTCACCCATCCATTGTTTGTCCTACTTGGTGTAGCTTAACATTAGAGGGATGGGACCTAGACAAAAATCTTCCCAACTTTATCGCTTTGAGTTGACATATTATGTCGTCGCGACAATTTTCGGGAAAGAATCGAGAAACTCAAAAATCGTGAACTATTTTGCTGTCACCCATACATTGTTTGCCCCTACTCGGTGCAGCTTAACATTAGAGTTGCAGAATATGTCCTAAATGAAGGAGTAAGATGTCACTTAAAACTTTCTCGATTTGAGTTGATAGAGAAAAAATGTCATTTAGGTCGAAAAACGTGAACTTTTTGCTGTCACACATCCATTGTTTGTCCCTACTCGGTGTAGCTGAACATTATAGGGATGGGACCTAGACAAAAATCTTCCCAGGAATGCGCCCATCAACTGTGCCCAATTTAATTGCAATCGGATAAATAGTTTCAGAATGCATACATCACAGAATTTGCGTGACGCTTAGTGGGTTCCAAAAAAGTTTCTACATACACCGATATAATGAAAATCTACATTTTCAATTTTGCCAGTGTCAAAACTTGTTGTTTCTCTGAACCCCCCCCCCCCCTCGGAGATGAAAATGAAATGGAGATTTAAAAGTTCCCATTTTCCTATAAAAGTATAGGAATTTTCTCTTCTTATAAAAGTATAGTAATCCTGCAGAAAATTTGGAAATTATTTGGCCTAAAATAACGTTTGACGGGAACCCGAAACCCAAAATAGAGATCATATATGTCATTTCCTATTGCTTTTGAGCCATATTTTCATTTTTGAAGTTTGGAAATATTTGAAACCATGGGATCCAAAAAAACCGATATGTCCGACGTTCCACGTAAGACGTATGGCGTAAGTACGGAATCGTTTGCAGAGCTCTGGGGGCCAAACCGCTGATCCGATCAATAGTAAAAAGCCCGACCCATATTTTTTCTTTTTTTCGTTATCGCCCCCAGGGCCCCGAACAGTTTTTTTTGGGACCGAATCTCTAAAATCCAATTTAATAAACCTGAGTAATTTATTGGATATTTTTTGGCATTTTATAGAAATTTCGGTTTTGGGCACCGGCAGGGGGCCACAAATATAAAAATACAAAAGTTGTCTCATTTTGACATTATTTGGTCAATAGATTCACCCGAGAATTATATTGGATAATTTTTGATTTTGATAAAATTGGGTGTGTACAGTCACCGAAGTATTAACCTATTATAGTTGACAACTTTTGTAGGAAATTTGGTTTGCCCACAAATGAAAAAACATAACAGTCACCCAAATATTATATTTGACAATTATTGTTTTTTTTAGAAATTTCGGACCCTGAAATTTGAAATTTGCGCCCCTGTGACACATGGGTATATTTTCTAAAATAATACTATCACTAAAGAGCAAAGTCCGCAGCCGAATCGACAGATTTTTTAACGGCAGATTCGAATTCTGCGGTGTTTTAAGACTAAAAATTTTTCAACGATTTCATGGACGTTAATTTCGTCAACCTTATCATTCGAAGAATATAGCATCATCAATGCATTCAAACGATCAACCCCCATTGTTATTCGCAAATGATTTAAAACTAATTTGAATTTACTAAATGACGGTTCACAAGATGCTGACGTTACAGAAACTGATTAACATTGATGATACAATTTTTAAAATCTTGTAAGAACAACTTGCACTCTGTTTGAAATCCGAATTTCACACAGAGTCGACAAATCGCGTATAGGTACTTCCGATATTAATGTCGGATTTTTTTTTAAAAAAATATCCTATTTTATCTCCATGAACCAAAAGATTCATAATTTTATGGATCCATCAGTCGGCAAATCGCGGATACTTCCGATAATAATGTCAGATTTTTTTTTTTTTTTTTTTTTTTAAATTGTCGGATTTTTTTTAAAAAAATATCCGATTTTATCTGCACGAACCAAAAAATTTAAAATTTTATGGATCCATCAGTCAGCAAATCGCGAATACTTCCGATATTAATTTCGGATTTTTTTAAAAAATATCTGATTTTATCTCCATGAACAGAATAATTCATAATTTTATGGATCCATCAGTCGGCAAATCGCGGATACTTCCTATATTAATGTCGGCTTTTTTAAAAAAAAATATCCGATTTTATCTCCATGAACCAAAAAATTTAAAATTTTATGGATCCATCAGTCAGCAAATCGCGAATACTTCCGATATTAATTTCGGATTTTTTTAAAAAATATCTGATTTTATATCCATGAACCAAAAAATTCAAAATTTTATGGATCCATCAGTTGGCAAATCGCGGATACTTCCGATAATAATGTCGGATTTTTTTTAAAAAAATATCCGATTTTATATCCATGAACCAAAAAATTCAAAATTTTATGGATCCATCAGTTGGCAAATCGCGGATACTTCCTATATTAATGTCGGCTTTTTTTAAAAAAAATATCCGATTTTATCTCCATGAACCAAAAAATTTAAAATTTTATGGATCCATCAGTCAGCAAATCGCGAATAGTATCCGCGATTTGCCGACTGATAGATGTTGGAGAATGTTGGGGAGTGTCACCCCCCCATACCCCCCAGTCGCTACGCCCCTGTTTGAAGCAATTTTTTTTTCGATTTGTTATCAAAAAATATAATAGATATTAAAACAAAAGTGCAATGGTTGTCTTTGTAGGTGCAAAAGGCTGAGTCAATTTTGTTATTGTTGAACTTAAGCTTGTAAGAACATGATACAAAATTAAAAAAAGAGATTAAGTACCTAAATAAAAGATCGTAAAATTTAGAAGTAGATAAGCCCCTGCCAACGACCATATCACATTGAATACACCAGTTTCCGTCAGATCACTGAAGTTAAGCAACTTCGGGCGTGGTCAGTATTTGGATGGGTGGTCACCCAGTCGTATTTAGGGTCTAATTACGCCCCAGATTTGGAAGATGGGAAAATTCTATTAGATTGTTTCCATTAAACATGTTTGATTGAACAAAAAGTGAGATCTAGTTTTAACAGTACGATTTTTCTTAAAACTTCTGTTTGTTCCACCAGAATCATAAACTGTCTAATAAGATTTCTTTTGATTTATTGTTTGTATTTATTTTTGTATATTTTAATTTAAAAATACCAAATATTTTGCGGCTTATTTTTTTTTTTTTAATTTGGCTTAACGCCTCTTTAACATCTATTGGTCATTCAAGACGGGGGTTTTACCCTCCATTCGCTAGAAACTTGCAAACCAGCTACCCACATTGACCTCACCCAGCCTGGGTTGGGCCGGAAAAATGAGCCGACGATACGTGATGTTCCCAGATTGTCACCCATCCAAGTACTGACCACGCCCGACGTTGCTTAACTTCAGTATTCTGACGGAAACTGGTATGATCAACGTCATATGATCGTTGGCAAAAATCACCAGACTTTAAATTGCAAAGTTTGTTTTTCTATATAAAACGTTATCGATATCGGATATCGCTGAAAGACCAATATCACAACAACCCCACTGTTTGTACAGACTTAAGTTAGTAAAATGAGTAACATTTAACAATCATTGTAAACTTACCAGATAGGCCGAGTATCATAAAGATACATATTGATGAAATTGTTCTTGCCATAGCGAGGGATTTGACTAAACTAATTTTTGGGAGCAAAACGTTGGGGACATACAAAGAAACAAAGTATGTCAACCTAAAAACAGATGTTCCCATAGCCAATGAGAAAGCAACACCTATACGAAGAAAAATCGTCAGCCAATAGAAATATTAAACATTAGAACGTGGAACAAAATAGTTGGAGTACAGAAAATCCACATACACCTTAACCCTAGGATTGCCAAGCTCTATTCAATTACGTGCATTGCCAAGGGGGGGGGGGTACAAAGTACCCGCAAACAAAATAAAGGATAAAATG
>CM022876.1:6059041-6072423 GCA_012654025.1 Pachypsylla venusta | reverse complement strand
TTTGGGGGGGTTCATTCCCATCAATTTTTCTATATCTCTTACCGTTTTGGCTAAACAATGAGTATTGTCAAAATTTTATTGTGCCCGATCCCGGATTCGAACTTGTAACCCTCGGATGGCTAGTCACAATTTTGCAAAATATGTCCTAAATGAAGGATAAAGATGTTACCTAAAACTTTCTGTTTGATATGTTGTCGCGACAAATCTTAAGATATTGGCCAAAATTCGGAAAATTTTGTGCAAGAAATTGGAAAATCGGACGGTAAATCGGCCGTAACTAAAATGGCCGGACAATACCGTACCTATAACCTTCTCCGGGTAAAACCAAATAAGTGTGCAAAGTTTCGTGCAATTCCGAGCTGTAGTTCGTAAGTTATAAGCAAACAAACGAACAAATAAATAAATAAACAAACATTCACTTTTATATATATAGATTTTTTCCCCATCATCTATCTAATGTTTTTAACTTCACCTTTCCCCAATTCTATTTTGGGATCGAGGCTGCTTTCCCTAATTCTACCATGCCACAAACTTTTGTTCAGTGCCTACTCTCTTTAGAGTCTTTAGCTGTAACCCTTTCCTGGCAAGTAACCGTGACTTGTTCCTCACAGTATCCTTAGAAACTGTGCAGAAGCCCGCTTTTTACTGATAATCTCTCATCATTTTTCCCATCATAATTATAATGATGTTTATTAAATCTTCTTCGTATACAGTGTAAGCTAATTCGATGTCACTTATATTCTTGCAACCAAAATGTCTGAAAATGTTTCCTCTCAAAACTACAAGGCCTGGAAATTGTGGAAAGAGAATTCCGTTTTTCTCAATAACTTATAACGAAATTGAGAAAAACTAAATTTTTTTTCTCAATTCCGTTTTTCTCAATAAGAGAAATTTCATTTTTTTACGAACCGTGAAACCAAATTTTTTTTTTTTTTGCATATATCTCGAGAAGGGTTAGTTTTATGGAATTATTCTATTACACTTTAATGAACGACAATTAAATTTTCGACAATATTGCGAACGATCAAATTCAAAATGGCAGACGGTTCCTTTCCTACTTAGGGACTTTTTATAATATGGATGAGGGAGGTGTCTAAGCTAACATTTTCATCAATTTAGAACTACGTAATTTTTTTTTTTTTTTTGCTCAAGGTCTCTTTAACAACTATTGGTCATTCGAGAGTGAGGTTTTACCCTTCATTCGCTGGAAACTTGCAAACCAACTACCCACATTGACCACACACAGTCTGGGTTAGGCTACAAAAACAGCCATCAGCATCACGAAGGAGCGAACCCACATGGCACAACCTCGCTCGACGTTGCTTAACTTCAGTGGCCGAACGGGAACTGATGTATTCAATGTGTCCTAGACGCTGCTCATTTAATGTTTTTTGAATCCATTTTTTCATCCAAAATTCCTGGGCTATAGAAATACAATGTGAATGTATTTTCAGAATGGAGGGAAAACTTCTCATTCTATAGCCCAGGAATTTTAGATGAAAAAATGGGTTTAAAAAACAATACATAAGCCAGCAAACGTTCCAATTCTAAGAAAAATCATTTTGTTTCCATTCCAGATGGGTTCCTGAAGTTCGGGGTCAATGTTCGGTACCATGTGGAAAAGGCATTCGAATTCGGAAATATTATTGTGTTCAAGATTTTGATGGACTCAAAATAAGGGTAAGTCAATTTAACAGCTCCATAAAACGCGGGGCCAAGCTTTGCTGTCATATTTGATATTTTGTTACTATAACTCTTTTTAGATAATTAGAATAAAGTCAATATTCCAGGAATCTGTTATTGATATAAAAACACGTCAAATGACCTTCACATTTAAAAAAAAAAAAAAACATCAACGGTACATTTGATTGCACCCAGAAACCAAATTTCATCCATATCGGTGAACGTTAAGTGGCAAAAGAGCCCACGGCGGACGGCGCGGACAAACGGATTTTTTTATTCTTTGCATTCAACGTAGGTACTTACCTTGAAACGTAAAATATAAAATTTTGATGGGGGGTATTTTTTTCGTATTTTCTGCAAAGGTACGCATGGATAACGTGATACATAGGTTTATTATTTTCAATTATGAACCTTTGGAATCGTCACCAGAGAAAAAAAATACCCCCACTCAAAATTTGATATTTTAAGTTTCAAGGTACGTAGAATCCAAAAATCGAATTGAAAAAAATGAGTTTGCCACAATCAGTGTTGACCGATTGGTATAAAATGTGGTATGTAGGTCCCATCTGGGCTCTAATTGTGCACCGAAACTTTTGGGCGCAATCAAAGAGCTACAGAATTGAAATTTTTTCTGTATGATATATTTGGGGTATCAGTAAACTTCGAATTATTTGAGTGCAATTAAATTTAGCGCTTGCGGCCATCTTTAAAAAATACCTAAGTTTGGCTCACAATATAGATGTGGAAATGAAATTCACTGTTTTCTTTCCCTCGTCCTAAGCCATCTCTTACAGAAAACCTTATTCCTTTTTATTTTATTTCAAAGCGTCATATTTTTCATCTCCTAATTACCCTCTCCTGTGCCAACTTCCTTCTTCTCACACCCATCCAGAACTTTAATCCAGTAACCGTTGTTTCACACTTAAAGACATTGTTTGTGATTTAATTAAATACATTAATTTCCTACGTCTGCATAGCTTTCAGTGGCTTGGCGTGTTGTGTTATATTTGATCGTAGTACCCACTAGAATAATCCGTAACCGAGCTTTTATATGAAACTAGCGGGTTTGCCCGTGCTTAGCTGCTGCTTAGGAGCATGGCCGTTCCCGTGCTAATAGAATTCTATGATTTCCCTTTTCGAAAAATGAGAAGAACGGCCGTAATTCGAAAACAGTTGGGTAGTTTTTTTTTGCAAATTATGACCTAATTAAAGCTTGAAAGGCTTCCTAAAACTTTCTCGCTTTGAGTTGCTATGTTGCCGCGACAAAATTTAAGATATCGGATCATGACCGGCTAAATTCAGTCAAAAATCGAAAAATCGGCCGTAACTCTAAAACGGTTCGATATTTTTGAATTCTGATCCTAGATTCTAGCAGCTATTTCTATCTATGCTAGTTCTATCTACACTTCACGCTTCGTCACTAGTTCAGCATGAGGTGCACTCACCTCTATCCTAGATTCTAGCAGCTATTTCTATCTATGTTAGTTCTATCTACACTTCACGCTTCGTCACTAGTTCAGCATGGGGTGCACTCACCTCTATCCTAGATTCTAGCAGCTATTTCTATCTATGTTAGTTCTATCTACACTTCACGCTTCGTCACTAGTTCAGCATGAGGTGCACTCACCTCTGTCCTAGATTCCAGCAGACCTTTCCGTTCTATCTCATAATTGTATTTTAACATTTCCCAAGGTGCATATTTTAAGTTCCCTCTTCTTCATCTGTTGGAAATTCCTGTTGACCTCTTACTCCTAGTTGTTCCGCATTTTCAAGTGCGTCATTTATTTTAATTATCCTATTATCATTTTTCTTTCCTTTTTGCTTTCTTTTTCCGATGATCGTAAAGAAAGCTTTGTATTACCAGCACAACCTCAGCTGTATGAGGTCAATGTGGGTGGCTGGTTTGTAAGTTTTCAGCGATTGGAGGGTAAAACCCCCATTCTTTTTGCTTCCTTTCCCGATGATGGTAAAGGAAGCTCTGTATTACCAGCACTACCTCATATTATAATAATACTTTATTATAATAATACTAGTATTAAACATTGAATAAATTCTATGAATGACAGATTGTTTGAATGTAGTGAGTACAAGAAGAATTGAATGAGATGGGGGGAAATACAGTTTTATATGGAAAAGGAAACAACTGTTCTAATGAATAGCACTTCCATGCAGTGCCGGGCCAGATAGTTATCATATAGCTGACATCGGGGCAGGGGGAGGAGGGTGGGTTTAGTTGTCAAGCAATCGGTAGGGTTTCAACCCCACCTTTACTTAGAGATTGAGTCCAACATTTGTCTGGCCGTAGCTGAACAAATATTGATGGTTGAGAAAAAACTGTATGAGGTCAATATGGGTGGCTGGTTTGCAAATTTTCAGCGATTGTCAAAAAGTGTAATAGGGGTACAAATATAACCCAAAAACACATAAATTCAACAAATATTCATCAAATAAATAGTGCCAAAATTTTGGAATTATGACAAATAATAGTTTGACACGACTTTTATGCTCTCGATTAAACAACCCAGTCTATCTATTATTGAAAATAATACATCTATAGTATACTTTTTGTTGTCTGTTCCAGGTACCCCATCATTACTGTCAAAAAATGCCCAAACCAAAAGCTCATCAAGAACCTTGCTTTTTACAAGCGTGCCCTCCGAAATGGGTCACTCAAAAATGGAGTCCAGTAAGTACATGTTGTGTTTGGGGAGTAAACACATTTTTTGTAAATATCGCAGCATTACTAAGTGCCTAATGCAGTTCTACACTAATAATCTCTTCAAACTTGTAATCTTTTCATTCTTGTAATGCCGCCACTGATCGCTACTCAAATTGAAGCAGCTACTCAATCGTCCTCACGAGGCTGAGTGCACACAAAAATCATAAGTAAAAAGTCGAAAATTCTCCGACTACGCCGGGGATTGAACCCGGGTACCCCAAGTACATTGCCAGTGTGATACCCACTAGACCAGGAGGACTGCATCATAAAATGTATATAACAATGAACCCGGGTCTCCCAAGTACATTGCCAGTGTGATACCCACTAGACCAGGAGAACTGCATCATAAAATGTATACAACAATGAACCTGGGTCCTCCAAGTGCAATGCCAGTGTGATACCCACTAGACCAGGAGAACTGCATCATAAAATGTATATAACAATGAACCTGGGCCCCCCAAGTGCAATGCCAGTGTGATACCCACTAGACCAGGAGGACTGTATCATAAAATGTATATAACAATGAACCTGGGTCCCCCAAGTGCAATGCCAGTGTGATACCCACTAGACCAGGAGGACTGGATCATAAAATGTATATAACAATGAACCCGGGTCCCCCAAGTACATTGCCAGTGTGATACCTACTAGACCAGGATAACTTAGAAATATAAATTTCTTTGTGATATTATGTCTCAACTTTTGTGGAAATCATAGCATTATCAGGTATCACTCTTTAATTCAACAGGAGCAGACAGATACTATTAATTTTTTTCTGAGCAACTAACCTAACTTAAATATGGATTAATTGAAAGCAGAAGGTTAATTTTCACCATTAAATGGTGGGAAATACGAGAAAACTCACTTCTAAACGTTTAATTCACAATTTTATTGCTTGAAAATCAACGAAACTTTGGAGACATCAAAAGTTTATTCGATTTTTTTTAAATATGCAGAGATTTTTTTTNTTTTTTTTTTTTTTTTTTTTTTTTTTTTTCATCTTAACGCTTATATTGATAAAATAAACAAACTTGGACAGGACATTCAAACCTAGTAACTTTTGCTACTTTTTTCATGTTGGTACAACTATGTCTACTTCAGTTCAATATATTCAAATTCTTCAATAAATACGGAAGAAAAAGTTTTTTTTTTTCAAAATAAATTAAAATTAAAGTGAATTATTTAATCTCCCAACCCTAAAACATTTAAAAAGACTTTTTAAATTATATTAAACCACATTTTAAGTTTGTAACTTGCTCCAAAAAAAAAAAAATTAATAGTATCTGTCTGGAACCGATTAAATATATTGATAACTAGCAGGTGTACCCCGTGCTTCGCCCCGGTTCAGTTTAATTTTCCATTATTTTTTTCAACCATATTTAACTTTCTCGCTTTGAGTTGATAAATTATGTTTCAAATTTAATATTATCTGGCCTTAACTTACTGAATTTTAGAGGCGGTAACTTACTGGCTATGTTTTTTTTGGGGGGGGGCCCCCAAAAAAACATAGCCTCAACAATATTTTGATATTTCTTACTGTTTTGGCTAAACAATTAGTGATACATACAAATAAAAATACATAGTGGCGGATTTATCGTAAAAGCAACATAGGCCATGGCCAGGGGCAGCAAAATATGGAGTAACGAATGAAAACATTCGTTAGAAATTATCAGAATCGCATTTCTTGTCAAAATAGAGGCGGCAAGTTCTAAATTGCCTGGGGGCGGCGAAAGTTTAAATCTGCCACTGAATATAAAAACAAACATATATCTATCGTTATATTGAGTTTTGTTATTATAGATTGCAATATTAATCCACCAAACTAATTATGTTTCCAGTGTTCCGTATTATGTGGGGAAGGAATTCAGACGCGGAATGTTACCTGTAATGAGGGCAGACCAGACGAAGATTGTCAGCATTTGGAAAAACCTCCTGATGTGAGGACTTGTAGTGCCGACGAACTACAATGTGGTAAGTCAGCAAGCCAATCTCCGTGGCCGAGTTGTTAGGACCATTAATTCTTGGTCCGGAGGTTATAGGTTCGAATCCCTCCCGGAGCGAAAAATTTCTGATCGAATTTTCTTGTTTCCGAAATGGCATGGCTATAAATGAATGTGTGCCCAAATTAATACGAAAGCACTCCCGGGTTGTTTTTGGTTTTGCCTTTTAATTCTACCGAGGCTCCGGGCCCGAAAACCAAAATTTCTAAAAATTGTCAAATATAACATTTGGGTGCCTGTGCATACCAAATTTTATCAAAATTTCTTTCTTTTTTAATTTGTGGGCCCCTGCCGGGCCCCAAAAACACATTTCTACAAAACACCATAAATTGTAAATACTTGGGTGACTGTGCAAGTGTACATACCAAATTTTATCAAAATCAGACAATTTTTTTTTTCATTTGTGGGCCCCAAAATTTCTACAAAATACCAAAAATTTTCTAATATAATTCTCGGGTGAATTAATATACCAAATATTGTCAAAATAAGACGTCTTTTATATTTTTACATTTGTGGGCCCCAAAACTAAAATTTATACAAAATACCAAAAAATATCCAATAATGTACTCAGATGACTGTGCATACCAACTTTAATCAAAATTGGTTATATGGTTTGTATTTAAGAGATTCGATCCCAAAAAGGGTGTTCGGGCCCCCAGGAGCGCTGGGGGGGATATCGAGAAAAAGAAAACTATGGGTCGGGCTTTTGACCCGAACGTGATACATCGAACATCGGACATATGGGTTTTTTGGACACCACGGCTCCCAATATTTCCAAACTTCAAAACTGACACAAAATTCAAAAATGAAAATATGGCCTAAACTACAGCCTAAGCTGGGCCCCCGCTTAACTACGGCCGTGTCAAAGATAATTACCTACCGAATAACCGAAAGTAGTAAACAAAAATCAAATGTGACGAACTTTTCTTTTTGGTTTCAGATTGGAACGAGAAAACTTTTGAGTTGGAATATAAGTTTCGTAACTATTCAACCGCTGAAAAACTTGTAGGAAAGTTAAGTCCATCAGAACCCACGTAAGTTTTTACAATATAGAGTATACTAGCTGTTTTCCCGTGCTTCGCTACTGTTACAAAATTCAACAACAATTTCGAGATCGCGGAATTAAATCTCCTCAATTTTAGATTTTTGGTGGAACCGACCCACAGAGTGAACACGGCTCCTATTTATAAAATTCAATATTTTACTCAAAGATATTACTTTTTGTACTTCGAAACACCTTTGTATCAAATTTCAGCTTTCTCGCTCATCTCGAAGTGGTACTTCCCAATTCCGATTTTTTGGTGGAGAAAACCGTCCATAAATCGGATAGAAACCGGAAATTTTCAAATTTAATATTTTTTATGGGGTCCTTATATACTATTTTGGGGGGGTCTATTCTCGGTCATTTTTCGTTATCTCCTTTAGTTTGCCCAGAAAAAAATTGCAAAAAGACCCGCTAAAAAGTGTCATTTTTGGCGGTAACTTGCTCCCAGTGGAACTTTATTCCTTCTTTCCTTTCTTATTACGCACCTACAGACTAAAAGGAACCTGTGTGCCAAGTTTCAAGTCTACGTTTAGCCATCGTGGAGCTACGTTGATTATCAATCAGTCAGTACGTCAGTATACCAACTGGGCTTTGCGTTTATAAGTATAGATAGACTCTACTGTACGAGAAAGAGTGCTCCAAAAGTAACGGCGGATTTAAATTTGCTTTCAAATTGACTTTATTTTTTGAAAAAGGGTACAATTAGCATATCATTGTCTTCAGGAGTCTTCGAGGTTTATGAGAGAAAAACAATATCGGGAATTTGACCTTCACTGCTAGCCTCACGCGCAGTTGCCCAATCCTTGAAATTTAACATTTGCTTCGATTTTATCGACAGCCTGGTTTTCTTTTGATTCCAGATGGGCGTCTGAAGAATGGGGTCAATGTAACACCACATGTGGTTATGGAATCCGAAAGAGAAAAGTTTATTGTAAAATATTTCTGGAATTTTCCAAAACCTTTGCAACGTTACCAGAAAATGAATGCTTATTACCAAAACCTGCTCAAGAAGAAAAATGTATTTTACAACAGTGTACATTGGAAAATCGGTAAGAGTACTACTAAGAGCCCATTCATCATCAAATTATTTTAGAAACTAATGTCAAGATATTCACACCCCGTCACAAGCGCCCTTGATTTTCAGGAAAAGCACGCGGAGCAGTATTTTGCGACCTCAAATCGTCACCTTATTTCAGAAGAGGCCTAAGTAGAAAAAAGCAAATTTTACAGAAGAGTAAAGAAACCGTTTTTTTTAAAAAAAATAAAATAATAATTTACGTTTTCTTTTATATCTTACAGACGGCGATTAAAGGTTTCATTTAATTTTCATTTAAAATAAGACATAAGGAAGTATATTTTTTTACCTCTAAACAAATATGATGTAATCTCTTCTATTCCACTTGTAAAACACCTTCCAGAAAAGATCTTCGTATTTGAACCTATAAGTAACCGTTTTAATCAATACTCTAGAGATCTATTTTGAAATGGATGCCTACGTCTTTAAGAATACAATAGAAATGCATGAAATCATCAATGTTGGCTCTCTATAGCTCCACAATTGGATCTCTACTGTATTAACTTTGTTCCAAATTCAGTCAAATAGATCAAAGTCTCTAATGATCCCCCATGCTATAAACAAATTAAAGGCAATATAGAAACAATTAAAATTTTCTCTCTGAAGAAGGGAGCTCTCTAGCGAAAACTGTAAGAGCTAACATTATATGGGACAAAAAACCCGATTTTGAAAAATTTCGAGTTAGACCCCTTCTGAAATAAGGTGACGAAATGTTGATCAATATTTTCAGGAAAAGCACGAGGAGCAGTATTTTGCGGCCTCAAATGTTGATCAATATACTGTTTTTTTGTGATATTTTGGTCACGAACATAGAATAACTAAAACGCGAACACATTTCTTAAAGATCTTATTTCATTTAACAAACAGAAATATTCAATATTCATACTCACATAATTATACACAAATGAAAGGAGGCTCTTGTGTCTATGATTTAATATTAACAGTGACAGAGAGAATAGCTCTCCACAGTGGCGAATTTAAACTTTCGCCGCCCCCAGGCAATTTAGAACTTGCCGCCTCTATTTTGACAAAAATGCGATTTTGATAATTTTAGTGCTTACCCAGTAATTTTGTCGATTATTTTGAGACAAGAGAAGTACAAACATTAATGAAAAGAATAATGCTCGAAATCTCATTTATTTTATTTCAATTATTACAGCCTAAGTACTCGTCAAAAACCTCTCCTTTCAACATTTATAGTTGAAGTTTGCTATGTATAATGCAAACTGTACAGTATCTTTCTGATTTTCAATCGTGTAAAAAGTAGGAAAAATTTATAAACATAGACACTATTTTCATTGCAGCTAAATTCATTTTTTTGTTTTTTTTCCCCCCATATTCAAGTTGCTCTATATTTTGCCGCCCCTAAATTAACACAAATATTAACACATTGGTATTTGTTGTTGTTGTTAGTTGTTGTGGCAGTGTTCCTCCTAAATGTGTACATATGTATGTATTAATTTTCATTCTCTTTCAAGATGGATTTCCGAGAATTGGTCAAATTGTAACGCCCAATGCGGTGAAGGTATCAAAACTAGATCTGTTCTTTGTAAAACTTATTCAGAAAAGGACCAAGCCTTTGTAACAGTTCCTGACACCAAATGTGGAGATGTTAAACCGATTGATAAGATCAGATGTGTAATGCCACCTTGTGGCTATGAACAGAAGTAAGTTTGTCATCCGCGTATTATACCAGCATTCTATTTTTTAGGGGCGACATTATCGTGTTCGATGGTAGCCAGATGTAGGTATGAGACTGCATCATTGGTTTCAAGCAGAGTTTTTTAAAATCTGGATGCCCTTGCTAACACCAAACCTTCTGTATTTACACAAACTTAAGACCGTCACCTAATGAAGTTGGTTTGCTCCCCTCGGTGGCCACATTTTACATCATCGTGTTTGGGGGTAGCCAAATCTAAATAATTTGTTGACTTTGACTACTTTTAATGCATATATTTTTGGAGGCTGATAATTAACATGGGCTTCCCAGAACCATGCTAATCACTAAAATATATTTACGTCAATAACATAAGAAAATGAGTTGTTTTGAAGAGTAAATTTCAAGTCAATAAAACACATTTGAATCAAAGATTTTTAAATAGAGATTTAAAAAAAACTGAGTCAACCTTAAAGTGATCTTGCAGAAGGCCATTCCTTCCAAATTTAACTATTTATGATTCAATTTGTTGCGTTTACAGATTGGAAGCAGCTTTCCAAGATGAAGAAGTAAAAGTTGTTTCTGGAAGTAAAGGCGCATTCACATACTCTTGGCGAAGCGAGGACTACACCCAATGTTCCCAATCTTGTCTACAAGGTAAACGATCTACCGGGGACCAGATCGCAGTAAGGGGGTGGTTTATTGGACAGGTCTTCATCACCTACCTTTACTCGTTTCACCGAATCCCATATGGATCTTCTTTTTTCCTGGGGACCGGGTGTGTATATCAAACCCACACTGTCTGTGGGCATCTTGTTCATATTCATTCTTATCCTGCTCATTGTTTTTGCTATTTGGTTAGCGGAGCACAGTGGGTGGCTACAACAGGGAGTTCCACCTTCCCGGGAGGCAATCAAAAATAAAATAAAGATAAGGATCACGTGAGATATCTATAACTAAAGCAGAGGATCTGAGGGTTTAAATTTGTCACGAAATGAGCGTTGACAGTTGAAAATTTCCTCCAAGATTCACATTTCGGTGTTTGTTTATACAATTCTTGCACTGGTTGCAAATCTCTATTGTGACCAGCGGCGGGGATGAAGTTAGATTGGAACCAACAGCCTCCTGGTTACGAATCCACCGCCTCAACCAACTGACTTGGCGGGGATGAAGTTAGATTCGAACCAACAGCCTCTTGGTTAAGAATCCACCGCCTCAACCAACTGACTTAACTACTGAGTCTGTTTATAAGATCTTGCATGGTGGCGTTGATTCTGCTGCTCTATTAGAACACTATGGCTTCCGTCTGAAATTCCTTGGGCGCAGACCTCATAACAGTTTAAATCCGCTCTATTATCATCTTTTATAGTTTTCAGTCAAGAGAAGATAAGAAGATATAGTAAATTTTAATATTCATTTTATTAATTTCTTTTATTAAAAAGAAAAGGGCTATATTGTTTTTCATAACTCTCATTTCTATTTTCTTTTTACTTTCTAGGAATTCAAGAGAACATAGTCATGTGTATAAGAGATCAAGATGGTAGAAGCGTTCATCCGGGCCTTTGTGATCCAAAGTCACGACCTGAAGTTATAACTCGAACTTGCAATGATTTCTCATGTCCTCCAAGATGGCAAACTGGCGAGTTTCAACCATGCTCAAAAACATGCGGTTAGTGATAACATCAGTCCTTAACGAGTCAAGACTTGGCTCTCTAATGAGTCTAATGGATTGATTTCAGTCAAACTGATACGATCGTAAGCTTTTATTCAAATGTTTGAACCACGGGTCAAATGCCAATGATGCAACTATCGGGCATTGTTGAGTCGCTATGGGTTTTTTTCGTGATGGCGATTTTTTTTGGAAAGAAAATCGGTTCCACAGTCAATGTGGAACCTATATTTAAATTTATAAGTTCCCCTAACAAATGTTTTTCTTTTTACGGAAAAAAAGGTCACGTTGAATTTTGACATAGCACCTTGTCTCTTTAACATCTATTGGTCATTCAAGACGGGGGTTTTACCCTCCTTTCGCTGGAAACTTACAAACCAGCTACCCATATTGACCTCAGCCAGCCTGGATTGTGCCCAAAAAACAGACAGTTATACGAGGGCACAAACCTTCGTTGACACCCACTTAGTAAAATCTTGCTGAAGGTTTCTTAACTTCAGTGATCTTACGAGAACTCGTGCATTCAACGTGCCAAATGATTTATTTTTTCTTTAATTTCTTCTTCAGGTCTGGGTATCCAACTTCGTGAAGTGATATGTATACATGAAGTGGTACGGAATAGTACATCTGTCGTACCAAATAATCAGTGTCCTCAGCCGCCTCCACCAGATCGACAATATTGTGCTGTCATAGATTGTCCTATTCAATGGCATACAGACAAATGGTCAAAGGTAAAAAAAAAATCGTAAAATAATAATAAATAAGTAGACAATATTGATACAGATTAATTATAATAGTGACAAGATTTCGATAGTACTCAGACTATCATCGCCAGATTGAAGTTGACTCTACGCTGTTCAGAATAGAACACCATAATGATATTACAGAGTTGCTTTCAGCTGGATTTGGCCCGTGAGGATGTCACCCTCAAGTAACTCCTTACAATCCGAAGTATGATTTACTTCACCTCATGGAAGGTTAAGTCATAAATATATTGGAAAAAATTACGCCTTCGGTATTTCCTTCTATTACGGTGGTAATATTCATTATATGTATGCGCTATGACCAATGACTGGGTTGGGTATAAGGGTATTAAGGTATTGCTGGCAATGAACAATCTGATCAGCTGGCATGATTCATCGGACCAGAGCCCGTGATCGGACTAAGCATGACTGAGGTCTGAAACTTCATTGACGGATGGATGCTCGAACACCATCTTAAACTATGAAAAACAGTCTCGGGTCTGACAGACAGTAGGACCATGTTACAAGGACTTTACTATTGAGATATCGGCCTCAGTCGCAAAAATATCAGTTTAGCCATTGGCCTGATCACTGGTCACTGTGGTCTGAGAAAACACCTGGTTCTATCAAGACCAGGTTCTGTGTGGACTATGTAGGGAGGATGTGGAGACTGTTTCTCACGTCATTTTTGATTGCAACTCTCTACTTGCGTGGTGGCTAAACATGGGACAACTACAGCCCAATTTTTTTTTTTTTTTTTTTTTTTTTTTTTTTTTTTTTTTTTTTTTTTTTTT
>CM022876.1:6046246-6058813 GCA_012654025.1 Pachypsylla venusta | reverse complement strand
AAGCGAGCCTGCACTCTCTCAATGGACCTGATAGCCCTCTGAGTGTGGGGGAGCCATATCACTGAACCATATTCTAGCACAGATCTTACTAAGGAGAGGAATAAAATTTTTACCACATCTGGGTCTCGAATAGGTTGAGAGTACCTTTTTATCATCCCGAGTCTCCGATATGCTTTACACTCAATCTCTTCTCTGTGTAAATTAAAATTTAAATTATTTTGGAAAGTAATTCCTAGGTCAAAATTGTCATACACCAAAAATACCTAGCCAAAATACTGATCAGCCACAGATCTTTGGCCTTAGTCAGGAAAACAGGCTACTTTCTAGGCAAAAAAAACCCAGTTGGGACTTATACGTCCCTAAAGTGGAATTTCAGTCTATGAATATAGGAATACGGGGTGATATCACTCTAAAAATGACCACGAATGGGAGGGTAAAACCCCCGCCTCCAATGATTTACAGACTCCGATGGTGATCTTCAAAGGTTATACCTTGATCGCACTCCATCAAATGTATCTGCTCCTGACAGTAGATGAATTTTTTTTAAATATTTCTGTCCACAGTGTTCAAAACAATGTGGAGGTGGAATCAAAACCCGACGTGTTGAATGTAAACAAGAAATGGCTCAACGACATATCGTTAATCGACTTCCTAGTCAGTGTCCTAAAAATAAACCGGTTGATAAAAGACCTTGTAACACTAAACCATGTGCGTCGGAAACAGCTCGGCCTTTTATATCCACTGAGAATTCAACATTTATTCAACATGATCCAGATCAACCGAAGGTTCATTTGAAGGTTGGAGTTCATGCGACTGTGTATTATAATACACAATTGAAAATCAAATGTCCAGTTCACCAATTTGACAGGTAAGATATTGTGAGAGGTTTGTGAGATATCTTTAAGAGGACCTTTGTTTGCTGGATACGGTTGTAGGAAGTTTGATGTAAAACTTCTTCAGATCATATAAATCGTGGCGAAACAGGCGTTGGTCTTGATCGTTCGGAGCTTGTGCACTTCCTATGTCTAAAACTGATCTGATCCCCTCTTAGGGAATCTCCTAATACTTTATTATAATGCTATAGACTTCATCTCTGGCAATATGATTTCTCTTATGTTCCTTGCCATGTTCGAGATGATGTCGTACAGTACTTCCCCATGTTAGTTCGGCAGTGACTTCTGCTTTAAGTACTTATACTTGGGATCCAATTTTGCTAAGGTTTATTAGGTTTGACAGAGGAAACCAAGATTCCTTCTAACAATACCGAATTAAGCTAAGATTCTTGCTACATGTTAAGAATGTAGCCACCGAGGGGAGCTTCATGGGGTGACGGTGCTAAGTCCGTATATATCTATAAGGCATCCAACATTAAAAAAAAACTCTGTTTCAAACCAATGATGTAAGATCATCTGCAACAATCGAGTTTCCACGCAGTCATGCAAAAAATGAAATCAATCACAAAATAATTCGATTTTTAATCATTATTTTTCGATTTTTAAGTGCCAACTTTGGCTGGCCCTAGCTTGGGGTCCATTTCCGTATAGGGGTTTATTAAGCAAAGTGACCTTTATTTGAGCTCTACTATACGTGTCTTTTTTTTTTTTTTTTTTTNTTAGCTAAAGCCTTGATTTTCTTCATCGAGGCTATTTTTTTTTAAAAAAAAAGAAAATGTCTTATCTTTATAAATGTTGTTGTTTTTAGATCGAAGATCAAATGGACAAAAGATCAGCAAATAATTCGGCGAGGAAAAGGTTACAAGATTTCAAAAAAAGGTGCTTTAAAAATAGTTCGGGTAACGTTTCAAGATAATGGAGTGTTTACATGTAAAGCTGGACAAAGTTCAGCGGATATAACAATCGTTGTGAGACCAAAACCTGGTGAGTGTAAATTAGCTAGCAGATTGTATCTGATTTAACACCCCATCACTTGCGCCCTTGATTTTCAGGAAAGAGCACGCGGAGCAGCATTATGCTGTCTCAAATGTTGATCAATATACTGTGCTCAATTGTTCTTATATTGAATTGAAATTTTGTACACTGAAGGATAATTAAGTTTTGTATCAATTTATTCAATCAAAACATGAAAATCTATTGCCAAATTAATAATAGTAACACAATTCTGGAACCATCTTGTTTTCGATAAAATTTATCGTGTTTAATAGGTATTTAATATATATATATCGTGTTTAATATTTAATATCAGATATTTATCGTGTTTAATATTTAATATCAGATATTCATCGTGTTTAATATTTATTGTGTTTAATATTTAATATCAGATATTCATCGTGTTTAATATCAGATATTTATCGTCTTTAATATTTAATATTTATCGTCTTTAATATTTAATATCAGACATTTATCGTCTTTAATATTTAATATCAGATATTCATCGTGTTTAATATTTAATATTTATCGTATTTAATAGGTATCACTGACACATTCCCGGAATAAATTTTCTAAAAAAAAGTTACTAACGTGAAAAATCAAATAAGACAACGGAATTCGGACCCGCTTTTCATATAAATATTACTAATGTGTTTTATATTTAAATTTATTTACAGGAGTTTTCGTTAACTCTGATGAGCTACCTCCAGGAGATGGTAAAATAGAACCTGGTCAGTATGAACCTGGCAAACAATCTTTAAGATACGATCCAGAAGATAGTCATGAGAAAAATCCAACTGGTATTAAAAAAACAACTCCAACACCAGAAATACGAAAAAACAGACCAATAGAGAATGAAAGGAAATATCAAAAACCGTCAACTTCATATGACGTAAGTTAAACTAGTTTAGAGTTGTGAATTATGAATCTGACTCACTCAATGACTCATAGTCAAATGGATCTAGATCTAGCTCATATAATCACACTCAATTGAAGAAGAAACAAAACAACAAATAAGGAATAACCTTGAAGTTGCCAATAGGATCATTCCATAATCAACACACAAAGAGACCACACATACTTGTCTCTGTCTATTTCACTTGCCTACAGCTGCTCTCTCTCACTGCATTTTATTTTATTTCTCTCTCTCTTTTCTCTGTAGTAAAATGAATATGTTTCCATTTCAATCGTATTGTGATTGTGATTCATTCAGATTGTGATTCATGAGTCAATGACTCAGCAACGTGATTTGGCTGATTTGAGTTAATCAATCAATCATGACACATCTCTAGACTAGTTATCTTGTTGGGGAAAATAGTCATTCCCCTACTCTCCACTTTTTTTTTTATTTATTTAAACAATTCTTGTTCCAAGGTACACCTTGTACCTTTTATTGTTGTTCCTTGAAAAAAAGTTTTTTTTAAAAAGTATTAGGTACAATGTAGCCACCGAGGGGAGTAAAATAGTTTCATTAGGTGACGGTCCTAAACCTGTGTAAATGCAGAAGGTTTGGTGTTAGGAAGGGCATCCAGCATTTAAAAACTCTGCTTTAAACCAATGATGAGTGATCATCAGCCAAAAAGCGAGTTTCTACGCATTTTCTGTGGATACCTACTGTCATGATCGTATCCAGGACATGGTTTTCAGGGTTCAAACCCCTCTACCCCTCCCGCCCGAAATTTTTGAAAAACAGTATATAACATTGATAATTTGCTATTTTATGGTAAAATTCCCTGCACATGATCCCCCCCCCCCCCCCANGTCCACCCCCCCCCCTCGAAATAAAATCCTGGATACTGTTACAAGCAAGTGAGGTTTACCAGGAAATGGGCTACAGCTAAAGAGAGTAGGTAACGAACTAAAGGTTGTGGCATGGTAGAATTAAAGAATTCAGCGCCGATCCCAAATAGAATTGGGAACGGGTGAAGTTAAAGAAGAAGAATGGATGCAAAACATCCATTTTTTGTGGAAGTAACTGGGGCTGGGAGAAGTTGACGAGCATGTACTCCACCATATTTACAATTTTGGATCCTATTTCGGGATCCCTAGTTTGGATATTGCTACGCGTTTAGGATACGTCTGGATAAAGCTGAAAGAGTAAATCAGAAATTAAAGCTGCTTTCCCACTGCACGCAACATTTTGTTGCGCAACGTTTCATGCTCCGCTGTACCTACAGAATCAAATGAGATCAAATCCCACTGACTGTAACATTGCCTCGCAACGTTGTTAAACAAAAGGGCAATGCTGCTCTGCCGAGAATCTTGCAACATTTCGAGGTGACTGTGTGTGTATTTATTTAAAAAAAAAGTATTCAATTTTATTTCTATTATTGGAATTATTATTTTGGAATTATTATTTTAAATACCATGCTAATATTACTACATTTCTTCAGTTAATTTATAGCGTACCATTAAATAATTTACAACTAATTTAATTTTTCTTCCTGATCTTCTCTTCTGTCAGGTTTAAAAGTTTGTCAAATGTGTCTACGGTCATTCGACTGTAATTCTTGAATTTTTCCGGATATTTTCTTAGTTCACATATGAAAATAGATATATTTCTTTTTTTCATTAATTGGATGAACCCAAAATCTTCGTTCTTGACTGTCTTTATCCAGAAACTCCAAAAAGTGCCACATCATAAGCACCACTCCTGTTTCTTTATTCATTGCGTTAGAAAAATTAAAATATTATATTAAAAAAGACAATGCGTCCATTTCTATTGAAAAACTTTTAAGAACTGACACGGAAGAAAATATACTGTCGCAACATTTTGTTGCAACGTGTTGCACAACAAAATGTTGCGTGCAGTGGGAAAACAGCTTTAGAGTTGAAAAACTAAATGACAATATTTACAGGAACTTACCAATCTACACTAAAACTAATTAACAAGTAACAACGGTCTCTAATTACCTACAAGACGTCCCCGTAACGGTATGTCCATCACCCTTGGCTTCCACCAGGCAGGTCCTAGGTTCGATTCCTGGTCGGGTCGAAAAACTTTCTAGAATGAATGAAATAGTGAGAGTTTCAAAAGTTCGTTCTCCGTTTTTGTTTGTATAATTTTAGGCCCGATCTCCTTCTACTCAAGATATGACTACGAACGTGCTAAACTCTACCGAAGTGTCCCGATCTAGTGGGTCGAGACTAGTACCACAATTTCAGTCTTTAATTTCTCATTTACAGGTGGGGGTAATGTCATACATAGATTTTTCTTTTCATTTTTTTGGCATTGGATGGGCAAGGACCATTCCAAACAGCCACATTCAAATTGAATATCTTATTTATTTTACAGGGTGAGTCATTTTTATGTAGAACAGTTAAATAACTCGGTTGCTGTTTAATAAATTTAAAAAAATGTGATTATTGTGATTAAGGGAGACCTCGATCAATCCTTTAGGGTTAGACTTTTGGTTAATTTAAGGTCAACCTTTTTTTTCCCAATAAAAGCATATATTTTTCATTGCATATTCAAAGTTCTTTTAAATTCTACATACAATTTATTATTTTTTTAAAATTATTACCAATTTTTCCAAGTTTTTTTAATAAACTGTTAAAACTACAGACTAGGATAAGACTTTTCTTCTAACAATAATTTCAGCCAGGTAGCAAGCAGTTACCGGGGGGGCAAAGGGGCAATCGCCCCCTCCCCTAGAGGCCAGATTTTTTTTTCATTGAAACAAAAAAAAACACATTCTGGTATCATTATCCTATGTGTATACAGGCACCTTAATTATACATGTGTATGCATTTTCATTTCACATAAATATCGTCTACACCACATAAAAATTATTAGCTGAATCGTGGCCGAGCGTAGTCGCCCCCCCCCCCCCCCCCCCCCCCCCTTACCGATCGCTCTGTATCCGCCCCTGACGTAGTTTGGCTGTTTCGTCAACATAATTAATATTTATTCCAATCTTTTTTATATCTCTTAACAGGATCCGAGATATTTGACTGTTCTACTTAAAATATCTCATCTCATACAGTTATAAATGTTTTTAATCTCCTGCAATTTAAGATGGCATAACGAATAGATTCGTTATGACATAACTATGTATTTATCAGAACTAATAGATTCGTTATGATATAACTATATATTTATCATAACGAATAGATTCGTTATGCTATAACTATGTATTTATCATTGCATTGTGCATATCCCTTGCATGCATTTTTAATCCTAGAAACGCACTTCACATTAATTCCATTTTTTTCAATTTTCACCGTTTTCAATATCTTTAGATATTAGGTACCTCTAGCCAACGTCTAAGGCACGTTGAATATACCAGTTCCTGTTAGATCACTGAAGTTAAGCACGACCAGCGAGGTTTTACCAATGTGGGTGCCCATGTGAGTTCGCGCCTCGTACTGCTGGCTATTTTCCGACCCAACCTGGGCTGGGTGAGGTTAATGTGGGTAGCTGTTTTGCAAGTTTCCAGCGAATGGAGGGTAAAACCCCCGTCTTGAATGACCAATATATGTTAAAGAGACGTTAAGCCAAATTAACCAAAGTTATAATATCGACTGATACTAGTTTCTGATGATCCCTTTAGGACGTTAAGCAAAAAAAATAATATATATATATATTAATATGTGTTATACATACCCACATAATAAAAGCCTTATTTTAAGTTCATTAAACCCAAAAAGGGGACTATTTATTTATGACTCTCTGTGTAACTCCTTTGAAAAGGAGGTGCTAAGCAAACCTCTATTCGGTGATTTGTTTTAATTTAATTTATTTTAAAAGTAATTTCACATATTTCCATTAATTTATTATGCCCCGTCCCGCCCTGTTCATCATGATCGAGTATCTAACTCAGGGGTTTCCAAACTTTTTGGTACCGCGCCCCCTTTTCTTTAAATGAAAGTCTTCCACGCCCTCCTCCCCTTTACATTATAAAGTATGAATGGGTATGGGTGTTTGCTGAATGCTATTTCATTCATTGCTGAATGCTATCTCATTCAAAACGTTAACGTGTTGCCGAATGCTATCTCATTCAAAACGCTAAAATGAGATAGCATTCAGCATCTGTTGCTGAATGCTATCTCATTTTCAAATATTCTAAAGATCATATTTTTTAGATTATAAAGTATGAATGGGTATGGGTGTTTGCTGAATGCTATTTCATTCATTGCTGAATGCTATCTCATTCAAAACGTTAACGTCTTGCCGAATGCTATCTCATTCAAAACGCTAATTTGTTGTTGAATGATATCTCATTCAAAACGCTAAAATGAGATAGCATTCAGCATGTGTTGCTGAATGCTATCTCATTTTCAAATATTCTAAAGATCATATTCATTCAAAATACCTTTGTAAAAAAATTGTGTACATATATTTAACTAAATGATAATAATTCAATTGGTCTCGCCCCCCCCCCTGGATAGCCTTGACGCCCCCAGTTTGGGAACCTATGATCTAACTCAAGTCGATCTAATATTCCGTAAATACATTTTTCTAGTAAATATTGCATGTTGCACAAGACACAGTGTACACACAATACAGGGTGAGTCATTCTAAAGGAAATAGTCAAATATATTAGAAACCATTAGAGCTAGGAAGAAAACATTCGATTCAAACCAACCTTATTTATTGGGGAAATTTCATGGAAACCTTGCGCGTTAAAGCTATTTCGAAGTCAACTTTGTTTTGTTTTTTAAATGGAACCCTGCTTTTTTTAAAAAAAATGGTAGTTTTCAATTTTGTGTCTTAAAAAAATATTTTTTGCTCATACCTATTTTTTTTTTTTTTTTTTTTTTTTNTTTTTTTTTTTTTTTTTTTTTTTTTTTTTTTTTTCGTTTTGACTTACAGTTTTCGAGATTTTGTCCTTGACGTGCGCTTTGTAACAGATATCTAACATGTGTAGCATTACGGCACCTCTATTTGCAAATATTTACAGTGTGATCGAACNTTTTGGGGGGGGGCTGTGCCCTTTTGCCCTTAAGGAGCAGCTGCCACTGATAATGCTTCATATTTATGTCACTCTCTCTCTCAAAGCACGTCAAGGACAAAATTCTATCAAAAACTGTAAGTCAAATCAAAAAAAAAATTAAGCAAATAATATTTCTCTTTTAATAGAAAATTACCTAAATACCGTAATCAAAAACATAGGGTTCCATTTAAAAATAAACAAAGTTGACCTTAAAATAACCTTTAGGCCGATCTTAAAAAAAAATTTCAAGGTCACCATTAAATTCGCCCGTAAAATAAGTGGAGTTTATATCGAATATCTTCCTATCTCTAACGGTTTCCGAGATATTTGACTATGTCTTTCAAGATGACTCACCCTGTACAAAGTGATTTCATTTTAAGTATACAAGGTGGTATCACTCGAATAGACAATATGAACCCCCTACCCCTTATGTACAAATCAAACTTTGAATCAATCTCACTCTTGCGTCACCCTGTACAAAGTGATTTCATTGTAAGTATACAAGGTGGTATCACTCGAATAGATAATATANCCCCCCCCCCCCCCTTATGTACAAATCAAACTTTGGATCAATCTCACTCCACCATTATTATTTCAAATATAATGAAATTTGTAGACATTTTGGCCATTTCAGAGTTATCAAAACGTTCGATCTGGACACAGTAACTTTGTCGATAGTGCACTTCAAGATCCTGAATCATCAGAATTTGATAAATCTTCGGAGCAACATCATCAATATAATGGTCGACACTTGGCAAATTCTCATAAAAGTGTTAACTTATTTGCTGATGACTCGGAGGACATTGTCGATTTGGTTAAGGATCATTCGCCAGATGAGGGTAGTGATGGCGATGTGCATGAGTTCAGTAGTGCGGATGTTCCACCACCACCTCTGCCATTGGCTTTGGCTCAACGAGATCAAACACTTTTAGGAGAAGAATTTGGTGAAGAGTTCATTTTAGGCAAAGGTAGGTAGAACAAATTGCAAAATAAATCAGAAATCTGTGTGACTGAGAGATTGTCTGTTCCAATACTAAAACCCAAATTGTAGCAGTTGGCGAAAAGTTGATGAGAATGACCCCCCCCCCCCCCCCAAAAAAAGGATCCGAGATATTTTACCTACATGTCCCCCTCAATATCATGAAACTTTGGTCAGAATATATTTTTTGTATCTCCAACAGGATCCGAGATATTTGACTGTTCCACTTAAAATGACTCACCTACATGTCCCCCTCAATATCATGAAACTTTGTTCAGAATATATTTTTTGTATCTCCAACAGGATCCGAGATATTTGACTGTTCTACTTAAAATGACTCACTGGATATTATGTTTTTGTTTGAATTATTTTTTCAGGCACAAAAGAAAATTTAAAATTTGAGTGGTTGGTCACTGATTGGTCAAAATGTTCACAACCTTGTGGAGGAAATGGGTTTCAAGTAAGTGAACACCCAAAATGTTCACTAAGAACATTGTTAATACTTCGAAGAGTAACTTTTTATAAATATGTATGCTAGCTGAGTACCCGAACTTCGTTTCGAGAAGATGACAGAACATGGGGAGTAGTAACAGGTTGTTAAGCTGTGTAGAACGTGTTGGGAGTAGTATTGGGTTAGGTTGGAGGAAATGGGTTTCAAGTAAGTGAACACCCAAAATGTTCACTATGAACATTTTTAATACTTCGAAGAGTAACTTTTTATAAATATGTATGCTAGCTGAGTACCCGAACTTCGTTTCGAGAAGGTGACAGAACATGGGGAGTAGTAACAGGTTGTTAAGCTGTGTAGAACGTATTGGGATTAGTATTGGGTTAGGTTCCAAAAAAATTAAAATGAGTGTTGAAGTCTGCTGAGTTTAGGCTGGGACTGCGACCCTTCCTAACCTTGCGCAGACTTCAACACGCATTTTCTTTTTCTTTTTTGAACCTAACCCAATAGGTACTACTCCCAACATATCCTACCCAACAAACTTGGGTGTTCAATTCTATTAAATTATAGATAAAAACCTATTCGCAGACCTACCGAGAGTAGATGCGAAATTTCATTAAAATCGGTTAAGCCTTTTTGGAGGAGTATGGTAACAAACACCACGACACGAGAATTTTATATATTATTCAATTAAGATCTGCCTGCCTCGCTTTATTAGAGGCATGGCCGTTCCCGTGTTACCAGTATTCTATGATTTTCATTAATAAAATATTTAAAAGGAATCGAATTAAGAAAAATATTTAAAAAGATAATATTGATCCTAAAAAGAATTTGGAGGCGAGCTTTCAATAGCACTCAGACTAACATAGTGAGCCCGATGTTGACCTAATAATTTTTAGAATCGATATTTTCTTTTTAAATATTTTGATTGCAAAAATCGACCGTAACTCGAAAACAGTTCAACATTTTAGAATCCTAGTATTTTATCTGGGGTTCCAGATGGTTTTGGACAGCGCTGGTGGGGGGGGGTCCCGTCAGGGGCGGATACAGAGCGATCGGTAAAATGCAATCACAATATACTCCATTAGTGAATGTATTTGTATATGCATAATTATGTTCTCATTCAAAAGTTTATTCTTAGCTATTTTTTTTAAAAAAATGGCCTCGGGGGGTGTGCGATCGCCCCTTCGCCCCCCTGTGTCCCGTTGGCGTTTTTCTTTTCTTTCTTAAAATTGTGTAGTTACACTCAGAGAGAGACACAGAGTTCATCTGTAGCGTCTATCAAAGCAATAGATTTTATTTTTATTTTCAGATGCGCGCTGCCCACTGTATGGTTGTACTTCATAATAAAACTCAAAATGTTGACGCCAATCTTTGTGAAGATTCCAACTTGCCCACCCCAACCACAATACAAAAATGTGGAACACAATTTTGTCCAATTTGGAAAACTGGAATGTGGGAGAGTTGTGACGAGTCAAGGTGTTTCACATGGAACACAGGTGGGTATACATAATACCGAGTGTTCGGCGAAAAGTCCCGAGACGATTTTTTTTATTTTTAATGGCAAATAATAGAGACTTGAAATTTTATATGTAGTTCTAACATAAATTATTCTATTTTTTAGCGTAATTAAATTTTTTACAGGGTGCCTCAAAAGTGGGTAAACAGACACCAAATTTCGATTTTTAAATTGAAACCCCCTATTTTTTATTTCATATTCAAATTTCACGTCAAATTCTACACACAATCGACTCCTCACTCGATACTTTGATCAAACGGATCTCTGATCAAACCCGCCCAATCATTGATTTTTCTTCGGAATAAAAGTGATAAAACCAAGAGTGTAATACATCAAATCAGTCAAGTTTTTAATGCTGAATCTCGTGGTATTATTGTTTTTTTTTATTATTTGTTACACTTTTTATATCCAAGGAGGGTAAAATAAATTCTTGGGTATAAAAAGTGTAAAAAATGAAAGAACCAATGGTACCACGAGATTCAGCATAAAACACTTGACTGATTTGATGTATTACACTCTAACCTTATCACTTTTATTCCGAAGAAAAATCCATGATTCGGCGGGTTTAAACAACTTGTGCAACCTAAACTGAAATTTTGTTAAACATCCTGTGCACCCTAAACTGAACTTTTTGTTAAACACCCTGTGTAACCTAAACTGAACTTTTGTTAAACATCCTGTGCATCCTAAACTGAACTTTTGTTAAACACCCTGTGCAACCTAAACTGAACTTTTGTTAAACATCCTGTGCATCCTAAACTGAACTTTTTGTTAAACACCCTGTGCAACCTAAACTGAACTTTTTTTAAACACCCTGTGCAGCCTAAACTGAACTTTTGTTAAACACCCTGTGCAACCTAAACTGAACTTTTTGTTTAATTTTTCAGCTCTTCAAACTCGAATCATTTGGTGCGAGGCTGAGAATGGCACTCATCTGAACGACACCCATTGTGAGCACGACACGCGACCCCTCACCAAACAGGAGTGTTACAATGACCTTTGTAAAGGTGTTTGGAAAGTTGGAGAATGGTCAGATGTAAGTTGATTTCATTTTTGGCCGAATTTTTCTTTTGTCTGCATTGTCTTTGTTTGAAATTTTCAGTCTGATTTCGTTTTTGTATGGGTCGTCCCAAAAAAACTTTCTTCGGGATATTGCACTGTAATTTTGGCCCGAAAAAATTTCAACCTAGATATGGCATACATTGGATAAAACATATCCGGCGAACGATGGCAGTAGCATGAGCTTGGATAAAACATATCCGGCGATATGTTTTGGAGGAACGAGAACGAAGACTATTTTCAGATGATCGCTCTGTACGACAATATGTAATATTTGGATAGATCTTGTGTGCACGGGCACAAGGTCTATCTAAATAGTGCATATTGTCTACATGACTGCGCGGTACTAGTTCTACAAACTTGTATCGATTTGTTCTATTGATCCCGCACGGTTTGAGGCGAAATAATGTAGCCAAAAAGATATTGTGATGCCAGACTTCCGCGCGTATATACGTTGTCATGTGAATGCTTCTCCCGCACGGTACCGCGCGATCATCTGAACATAGTCTTACTGTTGAGTCTCCTTCCTAAATAAATATCTTTAACCCTAGCATTGCCAAGGGGGGGGGGGTACAAAGTACCCGCGTTTTGGCAAAAAGCTTATAGTAATCAATTTATGATACTTATTTTAATGAGACCTTTAATAATTGTCACAAACAATATTTTCCATCATAGTATATAAAAATATGTATGTTCTAAGCCTTCTAAGGGATGATATTGAAGCCAAACTTTGGGCGCGG
>CM022876.1:6035038-6045924 GCA_012654025.1 Pachypsylla venusta | reverse complement strand
CCCCCCCCCCTTGGCAATGCGCGTAATTGAATAGAGCTTGGCAATTCTAGAGTTAAAAACGATACTTTCGATATAGCTCATACATAGTTCAACTTTACCTTCTCATAAATTTGCCATTTTTTTCTTCTTCTTTCAGTGTTCGGCAGCTTGTGAGTCTGATGGTATCAAGTACCGAATCTTACAATGTGTGTGGTATGGTACGAAGCGACCCGCAGGCAATGCTTGCAGAGACCAGATGAGACCATCCGTGATGAAAACTTGTCGAGGTCTGCCCTGTGCTACCAGTGAGTATCGTCAAACAGGACTACTTAGAAACTCGGGACGTGATAATGTTGATGAGGGAGGAGTCGCTATCATTTTTGTCATAATTCAGAACTTTATCATTTAATGTTTTGGTTTATTATTTCCAAAATGAACCTTTGGAATCGTCAAGAAAAAAAAAAGAAAAAAAGAAAAAAAAAATTATACCCCCTCCCCCCGCCTCAAAATTTGATATTTTACATTTCAAGGTACGCAGAATCCAAAAAAGGAATTAAAAAAAATCCGTTTGTCCAGCGCGCAGTACACCGTGATGGACACTTTTGCCACTTACCGTTGTCCGATTTGGATGAAATTTGGTCGGTATATAGGTTCCCTTTGTGGTCCAATGATGGCTCAAATATACCGTTGGCGGTTCTAATTTTAGTACTTTCAATATTCTTTTCTAAAAAGAGAATGTTAAGTGCTAGAGACTTGAAATTTGGTATATATATGTCATATTTTTTGGGGTATAAATTATGCTTCATACCTTTTGAATGCAATCGAGTATACCTTTGGGGAGAGGTGTAATTTTTTTAGCCAGTAAAATAATAAACCCATATGTCACATTGGCAGAGTTTTTTGTACTAAATCGACAGGATGATTTTTCTTTCTTTTGTTTTCAGGTAAGGAATGTCTCGATGCGTCCAAATATTGTCAAAATGTAAGAAAAATGAATCTGTGTAAACTACCTCGCTATCAAATGCAGTGCTGTCATTCATGTAAAATCATATAGACGAGCATCTTTCAATCAGTGGAGAGTAAAGCTTCCCATACATTAGGCGACACGGTCGCTTATCAACCAGCAATCTGATTGCCGGCAATCACATCGAAGGTCGAAAGGTGTCTTTTTGTCATAGCACTCAAGCAAGAACACATCGCAAAAGATAAAAAACACGTGCTGCCTGACAACAAAAACAACTAGGGGATGACAGGAGGAACCATGGACTGAGACCGTAGTGCGCATGCGCGGACCTCGGATATCGCCCATGACGGTCGCCTGACGTCACGCACTTGGCAATCTCGTTGACAAACGATGTCCAGATTGCCGTCAATTTGGTGGATCGCCTGAAATTATCGAGCGATCTTGAGATTGCTGGCAATCTGATTGAAATGGCCCCATACATTGGGCAATATTCGAGCAATTTGGTCGCCGGTCGATGAGCGACCTCGTCGCCTAATGTATGGGTAGCTTAACACCTCCATCCCAATAGCACTTCAAGATTTTTTTGAGTGCGTCATATCATTGAAAATCCTGGACAAGAAAAAAGCATTTTTTTTTTTTCAAAATCCCACCACATTTAATCCCCTCATATCGTTAATATGTTTCCCCTTTTTAATCCCTTTCAAAAAGTTCCGTGCTCAAGCAATATTGCTCAAGACATGGCCGTAAAAATGTTTCCTAACCTGTCTAGTTGGGTTAAAATATGTCAAAAAAGCTAACTAGTAAATATAAAAAGAAAACAAAAGAAAAGAGGTGGCCGCAGGGATATTGCAAATCGCAAGCCGCAAAGAAAGATCCCGCGTGTCTGAAAAGCCCTCGCTTCTTGTCCAGGATTCTCTGTGAAATGCTGCTTTCGATTTTTTTTTTTTTTTTTTCGTGACTTTTCTTTGTGGTGTCGTTTTTGTCGTGACTTTTTTTTCGTGGACGAAAAAGGAAAAACAGTACGGGTCGCCACTTCAAAAAATTCATAATTCATCTGTGCTCTTATACGGACTATGTTGCTGTAGCATCAGTCATTGACTAGTCCGGTAAGGAATCTTGCAGCCACCATTGGTCAGATCCACAATGATACAGGTTCCAGTTTTCTGGCTTTTGACGGGCAACCAAAGAGGTGACTAACATCATATGGTCCGTTCTGCTTTGGTAGTTCAGTGGTAAGGCGCTCGCCTGGTAAACAGGAGGTCGTAGGTCTGACCACTACACCACCAACCTATTAAAATCAAAACTCAAAAAATCACTTTACTGAGTCATTGATTCATGAATCACAATCACAATACGATTGAAATGGAAACATATTCATCGTGCCACACAGAACAGAGAGAGAGAGCAGCTGTAGGCAAGTGAAATAGAATGAGACAGGTATGTGTGGTCTCTTCGTGTGTTGATTATGGAATGATTCTATTGGCTACTTCAAGGTTATTCCTTAGAGAGAGAGAGAGCAGCTGTAGGCAAGTGAAATAGAAAGAGACAGGTATGTGTGGTCTCTTCGTGTGTTGATTATGGAATGATCCTATTGGCTACTTCAAGGTTATACTTTAGAGTGAGAGAAGCTGTAGGCACGCGAAATAGAAAGAGACAGGTATGTGTGGTCTTTTCGTGTGTTGGTTATGGAATGATTCTATTGGTTACTTCAAGGTTATTCCTTAGATAGAGGGAGCAGCTGTGGGCAAGTGAAATAGAAAGAGACAGGTATGTGTGGTCTCTTCGTGTGTTGATTGTGGAATGATACTATTGGCTACTTCAAGGTTATTCTTTCTTTAGAGAGAGAGAGAGCAGCTGTAGGCACGTGAAATAGAAAGAGACAGGTATGTGTGGTCTCTTTGTGTGTTGGTTATGGAATGATTCTATTGGTTACTTCAAGGTTATTCCTTATTTGTTGTTTTGTTTCTTCTTCAATTAAGTGTGATTATATGAGCTAGATATAGATCCATTTATGATTCATTGAGTGAGTCATAAAAATGATTAGATCATTTTACTGAGTGATTCATTAGTAATCTAGTCAGTCAAACAACTCATAACTCACATCTCTAAAATCAAATGTATATTAACCCCCTGCTCCGGTTGTACCACTGTCTTGTGTAATTGTTAACTTGATTTATTTCTTACTTTTTGACGAGTTTTCACCGCGGTAAAAATATTCCTTTTATTAGATTATGTATTTTTTTATTAAGGTCAAACATCGCCTTAGAGGCCAATAAGTAGTCATATACAGGGACCGATCCACGGAGGGGAACTGGGGGAGATTTGCCCCCCCCCCCAAAATTNGGAGATCCCCCCCCCCCCCCAAAGTTCTTGCAACAGGTGAAACAAATTGTTGAAATCTGAACCTAACTCATACCTACATTATTTTCTCATGCAAATACTACCTCGAGTAAGAGTTGTGCTTCGTAATATTCTGAATTCTAATCGTATGAATGTGATGGAAAGTGATGGAAAGATTTTCTAAAATGGGCAGACATCGCTTCGATTTTAATGTATAATATTGCTGTTTAAATGCATAAAAAAGCATGTCCCCCTTTGAGTTATGAAAATAAACTCAGAATAGATTTTTTGTATTTCCTACAAGGGCCGTGAAAATATACTGCGTCACTCCATATGGATTATCGTTAAAATTAGTACAGGTTGTCATGATGCCCTATCAAATCTTGATATAACGGACATTCATTATTTTGTGGAATTCGCTGATTATTGTTATGGCCCTATTGAACCATCCGGGGCCAAACATTTGTGTGAGATCAACAGTACTATTTGTAATAATAATGATGCATTTTTGAAAATATTGATCGAAATTATTGATATTGCGATCTCTATTGACAAACCAAAGATTGAAAATCAATGTTATTGCTTGATACAAAAAATTGGCTTAACGTCTCTTTAACATGTATTCATTCATTCAAGACGGGGGTTTTACCCACCATTCGCTGTAAACTTGCAAACCAGCTACCCACATTGACCTCACTCAGCCTGGGTTGGGCCGGAAAAAAGAGCCAACGATACTAGGTGTTCCCAAGCGGTCACCCATCCAAGTATTGACCACGCCCGACGTTGTTTAACTTCAGTGATCGTATTCAACGTGGTATGATCGTTGGCTAAGAATATAAACTACCTATCGATATAAATATAGTTTTATTATATGCGCGATTCTAATGTCCCGATTAGCATTGGATAAACATGCAATTGCACCGTGTGCGGAGGGCCTATCGACCACTCAAGAGTATATTTTTTATTATTTTAAATCCAATCAACACAGACCACAGAGATACATGTCCGTAAAACCATTTCCTAACCTCCCTAATTGGTGTAAAATATGTCACTTTGTACTGTTCCTTACCTTTGAACTATTCCCCCCCCCCACCAAACAGAAACGTTTATACGGCCATTCCTCCAAGACATACATGATCACTAACACAACTTCACCTAAAATGGTCAGATAAAGATTATAAATATTCCTCCAAATGTGGAAAAATATTTTTCAGGGGGGGGGGGAATAAATTGTTCCTGCCCAGAGTGAGACCCATGTAAGGCGTGGTGTCATGTATGCGTGGTGTCTTCGTGTGTTGATTATGGAATGATCCTATTGGCTATGCAAGACTTCACGTTTACGAAGTCACACGAAGAATTATGAGACTTGTTGCATACAAGAAGTTGCATCGTCACACAACAAACACAACCAGACCAAAACAACAACAAAGACAAACAGACCAAAACAACAACAAACACAACCAGACCAACTACTTGGTCTGGTTGTGCTAGGGGGTAACTCAGCCTTCTGAGGACAATAGAATAGCTATGGTATAGCGCCAAGTGGTAGCATTATAAGGATAAAATTATCAAAGTGTAGGTTAGACTTAGTGATATTGGGGTGAATGTTGAAAATACCCTGTAATGCTATCATGGCCACAAACATTGTAACATAATAACATAAAGAAATAAAAATTATTACAATAATTCTTCGTGTGACTTCGTAAACGTGAAGTCTTGCAAAACTTCTTGTGGCATCATCAAGTCTCATAATTCTTCGTGTGACTTCGTAAACGTAAAGTCTTGTAAAACTTCTTGTAGCATCGTCAAGTCTCATAATTATTTGAGTGACTTCATAAACGTGAAGTCTTGTAAAACTTCTTGTGGAATCGTCAAGACTCATAATTTTTCGTGTGACTTCCTAAACGTGAAGTCTTGTAAAACTTCTTGTGGCATCGTCAAGTCTCATAATTCTTCGTGTGTCTTCGTAAGCGTGAAGTCTTGTAAAAATTCTTGTGGCATCGTCAAGTCTCATAATTCTTCGTGTCACTTCGTAAACTTGTCTCGTAAATTTTCGTTTGGCATCACGGAATCTCTCAATTCTTTATGTGTCTTCATAAAAGTGAAGTCTTGCAAAACTTCTTGTGGCATCGTCAAGTCTCATAATTCTTCGTGTCACTTCGTAAACTTGTCTCGTAAATTTTCGTTTGGCATCACGGAATTTCACAATTCTTCGATTAACATCACAAAACCTCACAGCTACTACCGTATAAATTTGAGTGTCGCATCGTGATTTGGGTCTAACAGATACTGGATCGTGTAGGAGCTCAAGTCTTCGATAATGTTCCGAAATTGGATCAAGTCCGGATTGTTGGTAATCTCTTTGATGACAATGTCCAGAGCATCTTCTTTGGTCAAAACCAAAAGGTCCTCTTTGATAATTTTCTTTTCCAAAATGCGTCTATTATTAACCTGAAATAAGAAAGCAAACTCTGCCTATTTAGCATATTGGTATGTTATTTTAATTTAGTTTGTCCAGAAAAAAATTCCTAATAGCCGCTAAAAAGCGTCATTTTTGGCGGTAATTCGCTTCCATATAAATTTCAATAAAAAATTGTGTATCAACTACAGATAATATGGTGAGTTTATGTAAATGGTTTCTGTTTGTTTCTGTAAATTTCTGCCTGCTCCAAAACTGTTCGTTTTGAAGCAGGCAGAAATCAGCCTCTTGAAGTTCATCAGGAAAAGGTCAATATCTATACTCCTACCATACCTTATTATAAGGAGAAATATGGTTTGATCGATATAGAAATAATTGGACTGATGATAGGTGCTAGAGGCACGATAACTTCTTTTTTCCATAACTTTTGTATAAGATTTAATATCAAAGAAAGCATGGTGAAAGTTATATCTCAGTTATGATACACAATATTTTATTGAAATTTATATTTCATAATGACTACAAACATCCTATATCCAGTTCTAAATTAAATTCGCTTTCAGTTAAATATATTTTTCCCCCTTTCTTATTACGCACCTACATACTAAAAGAAATCTGCGTGCCAAATTTCAAGTCTCTAGGTTTAGCTATCGTGGATCTACGTTGATTATCAGTCGATCAGTACACCAAATGGTTTTGATACCGAAAAATGAGCACATTCATTTTCTTTATTATTATTAAACTGGTTGCAGGTCTGAAATTATCACTGCGACCTTTATTTAGATCTATTGTGACCAGTAGGTGGGGATTGAGTTAGATTTGAACCAATAGCCTCCTGGATACGATCCACCGCCTGAGCCAAATGAGCTACTGAGGCTTTCTCGAAAATTCAATCCATTAAATAAATTATTACGATGGATTCTCCTTTCTAAATCTATGAATACGATGTTAATTTTAAATGTTAAAAAAATATGTACCTACTTTTAAAATAAATTAAAACAGAACACTTATCAAAAACACTATTTATAATTTATCACCGTCCATCCTTCAACTCAACTAGACTGATGATGAATCGAATGATTCGAGACTTACTTTCTTTCAATAGTGGCATCATCGTGTCCGATGGTAGCCAGATGTATGAGGGTGTAGCTCTAAATATGTTGTAGTCTACTGCTTAAGTTTTAAATTGTCATCATACATTTGTTCTTGGAGGCTGATAATTGACATGGGTCTCCAGAGCCATGACAATTACTGTAGGTAATATAATTACCTTAGTAACACAAATTACTTTAGTAACACAATAGTTACAAACATAATGATATTACAGAGTTACTTTTTGTGTTATTATCACAATCAGCTCAGGTGTAATCCTCAAGTAAATTCTTACAATCTCAAGTATGATTTACTTTTTCTCATGGAAAGAAATTCAAAACTAGTTTCTTTATGAAGATTCTCATTTGATCGAAAAAAAAAAAAAAAAAAAAAAAAAAAAAAAAAAAAAAAAAAAAAAAANAATAAATATGTAATAAATATGTATAAAGAAAGTATTGCGGAATTCTTTAGGCATAAAGTCCGAAAAACGGTTTTTTTTTTTTTATTTGATTTTTGTATTCCATGTATCTTGAATTGTAAAATGTCAAAAATATCAATTCCAAAATTTCAATATTGAAAATAATAAACCCCATTCCTCTCGTTGATCGTAAACATCACATTCACCAAAACTGATATTACTTTTGAGGGACCCATAAATATTAGGTCTAGTTTGTTGACCCCGTATGAGTCGCCGTTTTTTTAAATAAAGAAACTATGGAGACATCATCTTCTTTAACTTTTCCCAATTCTATTTGGGGTCGGCGTTGCATTTCTTAATTCTACCATGCATTTCTTAATTCTAACCTTTTGTTCTGTGCCTACTCTTTTTAGCTGTAACCCTTTCCTGGCAATGTAACCTTAGCTTGCTTCTCACAGTATCAATAGAAACTGCGTAGAAACTGGTTTTTTGCTGATAACCTTTCATCATTGGTTTGAAGCAGATTATTTTAAAGGCTGTATGTCCTTTCCAACACTAAACCTTCTGTTTTAGGGCCTTTTAGGACCGTCACCTAATGAAGCTGGTTTGCTCCCCTCGGTGGCCACATTGAGACATCATATGTCAGTGGTCAAATGATCCTAACTTACCTTGAACCTCAACGCCAATTGATAATCGACATCAACTTGAGGCCATGTTGCTTCCCATATACTAGAAGATGACAAATTGAGACTATCCCATAAAAAAGAAGAGAAATGAGGTATCATTGGAGCCAACATGACGAGCATCTCCTGAAGATAGGTCTGATAGAGTGGACTTTGATGAAGGAGACCAATTGGACAGTTCTGAAAAACAAAATTATTATCTAAGTAAGGGCACGCGACTTTATGTATCGAACACCTTATTCGATTTTGACGAAAATGATGAAAAAATATGAATTTATGTATCGAACACTTTATTCGATTTTGACGAAAATGATGAAAAAACACGATTTTATGTATCGAACATGTTATTCGATTTTGATGAAAATTATGAAAAAACATGACTTTATGTATCGTTCAGGTGATTCAATAGGACCCTATTGGGGCACCCGAGGCCAAATGGTATCAAAAGTGAGTGAGGTCTATAGTTTGCAGAACTCCTAGTAAATACTATGGGAAGTAAAGTCCTGCAACTTTGATGTATAGTCTCGGATCGTATATGCCTATATGCAACTGGCGCCGCGTTTTGTATAGTAAAAATGCATATGCAACCTCTCTCACTCAAACAAGGGTTCACATGTTATTACACCGGGGAGATCTGTGGGGGTATGGTGGTAAGTTTTTCAAAAAAATTGGCCGCCATTGGTCCATGTTGGAAAGTTATACTTACGCAAAAGAGGCATAGCCATAAAAACGTTTCCTAATATCTCTAATTGGGTTAAAATTGGTTAAAAAAAATTCAAAAATTGCCGCAACAGATCTCCCCGGTGTCAAACCCAACTATGAAACCCAAACATTTGTGTTAAACCTCGTTCACGTTTTTTTGTCGTGACGATTTTTTCGTCGTTCATGAACGGTTGTCTTCTCACACCAACTGTGTCAGAAGACTCATGAATTATGAATTTATTTTTCAAGTGAGAACACAACTGTCGTGTTATTTTTACTTTCCTTATCCTATAAAAAGGAAAGTATTGTAATGGGCTGAAATTTTCGATGTCGAGTTTTTAATGCCAAAACACGTTTTGGGGTCCCCAGTGCACAACTCTCGAGTTTCAGCCATTGGTCCGTGTATCTGTCTGTGAACAAGATATCTCAAGAACGGTAAGTGCTAGAGACTTGAAATTTTTGTTATGTATGTCAGTTTTATGCCATGAACGGCAAAATAAGCTTTTGGTGGAAATCGAATATACCGTTGGCGGTTTTATGCCGCTTTTTAGCTGTTTTCGCATATCCTGCTTAAAATGAGAACGGTAATAGCTAGAGCTCCTTTAAACTTGGTGCCTATTCATATCAATTTCATTCAAGAAATTAAAAAATACAACTTAGGTTGAAGTTCAATATAATTGTTGGTCGCTAAATAATTAGCTGAAGACCGCTTTTTGGTGGTTCTACCTAAAATCAGAATGGTAAGACTTGAAATTTGGTGCCTATTCATATCAATTTCATACAAGAAATTGAAGAATACAACTTCGGTTGAAGTGTAATATATTGTTGGCCGCTGATTAGCGGTTGAAGGTCGCTTTTTAAAGATAAGGAAAGTCGTGTGATGTTCACATCAGATTTTTTTATTTTCCACGACAAAAAAATCGTAAACTAAGAATGGGATGTTCGGTTTAACAGATTGTACGTACCCTCAGAGTGGCCGTATAAGATTGAAGTCTACAAATTGCTGAATTGATTTGATGATTCCTATGATAGCCGTAGTTGACAGCTTTGACCGTTTTATTCCGAACGGTCCGAAGTTTAATTTCTTCTTTTTTGATTTCTTCCGGCGTAAGCAAGGTTCTAATCAGTTCTGGGTTTGAGTTATATTTGTAAAAGTCTTTGATTAAAATCCACAGCTTGATTTGCCAGCTCAGGATACCTGAAATCACAAATAGAAAAATTCTGGTGTGAACAGCACACGTATTTCCTTATATATAAAAAGAAACTGATGTTAATATCACACTAATTTCCTTGTCTATAAAAAAAAACTTGTGTGAATATCACACGACTTTCCTTATCTGTAAAAAAAAAAAAAAAAGTATTGTAATGGGCTGAAATTTTCGATGTCGAAATTTCAATGCCAAAAAATCAAATCTTGAGTTCGAGTATCTTAGCAGTTGTTACCTGGAAAAGCCGAATTACTCCAAGAACACTCAATTTTTTTTTGTGAAATGGGCGCTACTTCTGACAACACAAAAAACCTCATTGTATCCATAGCATACTCCTTGAGAACTTCCCCTGGGAGTACAGATAACACAAAAAGCCTCGTTGTATCACAACCATACTCCTTGAGAACATCCCCTGGGAGTACATCTTGGTAGTTATTACCTGGGAAAGCCGAATCACTCCAATTTTTCTGTGAAAAGGGCGCTACGTCTGATAACACAAAAGGGATCGTTGTATCAATAACATACTTCTTATACATTCCCTGGGAGTACATCTTGGCAGTTCTTACCTGGGAAAGCCGAATCACTCCAATTCTTCTGTGAAATGGACGCTATATCTGATAACACAAAAAGCCTCGTTGTATCACAACCATACTCTTTGAGGACATCCCCTGGGAGTACATATTGACAGTTCTTACCTGGGAAAGCCGAATCACTCCAATTTTTCTGTGAAATGGGCGCTACATCCGATAACACAAAAAGCCTCGTCGTATCAATACCATACTCCTTGAGAACATCCCCGGGATTCACACCATTATGTTTTGACTTGGACATCTTCTCCCAACTGGTTACAACTTTCTGATTGGTCTCATTGCTATATACTGACTTATCTTTCTTGTAGATTTCATTTGATTTTAAATATTTACCAGTTGACTTTTCTCTATAAGTTTGACCCATAATCATGCCTGAAAAATAAAATAAAAAAATAAGTCCAAAACACTTTCCCAGAGCGGGATGCACCTCCTTGATAACTATTTTTCTCTGATTTTTTGCACCTATTTGCGAACGAAATTTAAGTTTCATG
>CM022876.1:5984470-5996741 GCA_012654025.1 Pachypsylla venusta | reverse complement strand
CGATTAGTTGGTTGTCCACTTTTAGTTAGTGAAATCGTCATGTAAGTAGTTTTGTCCAAGTTAATTAAAAGTGACATGTTCCCTAACCATTGTCTAACATTTTGTAAGTCCTGTGAAGCTAAAGTAAATGTAGAGTTCCAGTCGTCAGTCGAGTAGCAGATAGCGGTATCATCCGCAAAGCACTGTACATAGCCTTGGCTTATACCAGGTAAATTGTTTATGTAGATGTTGAAAAGACAAGGACCAAGTACAGTGCCTTGCGGAATTGAAAAACTGTCGAGTGTTATACTTGTAGTGGTCAGGTGGTCGTTCAGTCTTATAAGTTGAGTTCTGTCTTTTAAGTAAGAGTTAAACCAGTCTAGTACTTTGTCCGCTAATCCTATTGTTTTTAGTCTGTCCAGGAGTAATGAGTGTTTTATTGAGTCGTAGGCTTTCATAATGTCAAGGAATGTAATTATTGTTTTTTTGTTTTTGTCCATTTGGTCGTATAGGTAATTAGTTAAGTGTAGTACTGCGTCTTCTGTGCCTATGTGTTTTCTGAATCCGTATTGTTTGTCAGTGAGTATATCGTTGTCCGTTAAATAAAATTCAAGTCTTGTTTGTATTGTTTTTTCTAAGATTTTGCTGAAATTGGATAAAATTGAGATTGGTCTATAATTTGATGTTTCTTTTTTGCTTCCTTTATTTTTGTATATTGGTATTAATATTGCTTTTTTATAGCAAGATGGAAAGATGCCTTGATTTAAACTTAAATTTATTACGTGTGTTAATGGTTTAATTATATGGTCAATGATATGTTTTATTGTTTTTGTTTGTATGTTGTCGTATCCAGGTGTTGTGTCGTTTTTCAAGTTAAGTATGTATTTTCTTATTTCAGATTCAGTAGCGTTTGAGAATGTTGAGTAAGGTTGTCGATTTTGTGTCAATTGTATTGAGTCCATGTCAGTTTGAGTCAGTAATGGTGATGTAGGAAAATTCAATGTGTCAGAGTTTATGTTGGTTATTCTTTCGGAGATTTTTTTCCCTACATTTGAAAAGTATTGGTTGAATGTGTCAGCAGCTAGTTCTTTGTCTTTTATACAGACGTAGGTTTGGTTATTATGAGTGATGATTTTAATATTTTGTCTTTTTGTTGTCATTCCAGCAAACTCCTTACTCGCGTTCCATAGTTTCCTTGTATCTCCTTCTGCCGATTCTATTATCATTTTATGGTAATTTTCTCGTGTTGTACGTATTGTTTTTGTCAAAGTCTTTTTGTATTGTTTATAGTGAGTTAAAGGTCTAATATTGTTGGGGTTTTTTCTAACTTTTAAGCCTAAATTGTCGCGGGTTCGTATTGTTTTCACTAGTGAGTCTGTCATCCATGGTTTAATTGGTCTATTTTTTTCGTGTATTGTTTGGTTTCTGCACAGTTGTCTATATGTTCAATAAGTCTGTTGGTCAGGGTTTCTGATGTTGTATTAACATTTGTTGTGTTGAGTATGTCTGTTCATGTTTCTTTTTCGAGTTCAGTAATTCAATATTTATATTCTTTTTAATTCTTTTGTCTAAGTTTTCTTTCTGTTGTAGTTTTTTTTGTATTTTGGCTATGGATGGGAAATGATCTGTAATGGAAGTTTGTAAGATTGCAGTTTTTATTTCTGACTTGATTCGATTGGTTCTGTAGAGTTTTAGAGTACGTGGTCGAGACATGTTTTAGATATATCTGTTCTGTTTGGTCCGTGTGCAACTTTCGTTCGTGTCGGTTTGTTAATACGTCAATAGTGATATGACAGATTTTAAAAAAATCTGATAACGTTTCAGGAATATGTTTATTTTATGTTTGCTGATGACCTATGTGAACAGTTAATTCTTCTTAAAACTGGTTTTTAATGATCTTTTATTTCTTCTTTTAGGGTACACAGAGATTTTACAAGTCAAACTAAACAATTTAGCGAATTTTATCCGAATCATGAAATAAAATATGTACCAGGAGAAACAGCTGGTTCTGTAGCTATAGAAATTATGGATAAAATAACTGAAAAAATGAATCGATATCATCATTTTGAAACAAATATTAGTCGGAGTTTCTATTTAGCTGCATCATATACAGAACAACGCAATAGAAGATATGATGAAATCAACAAAGTGAGCGCAGTAGAGAGAGTACCAGAAGAAAAATATGTGCTTCATGTAGTAGGTAAGATTATCCGACACATATCAGCACCGTCATCATCAGAGAGTTAACAGTTCAGTAAATAGAGTACCAGAAGAAAAATATTTGCTTCATGTCGTAGGTAGGATTATGCGACACACTTCAGCACCGGTGTCAATTAGGTATAAATATTGTTTGTGAAATTTCAATGATTGGGGTAAAGGGACTCTTCAGTCTCATCCTCGCAGTATAAATAAGATATAGACCTGTTTAATGAGATCAATATCGCCTCATTATTCATACCAATTGAAAGTAATGAAAATTGACTACCACAGAACGCGATTTTTCAACAACAAGAAACCTAATTTTAGTATTGGCTTATAATATTTGAATCAATGAGAAAATTTCATTTCAATATTGAGGAGCGTCTTTGCGCCCCGCCCGCCAAGTTAAATAGAATGAGCGTTACACAAGTGATAAATTCATGTCACAAAGTTCATTTTTCAGGTCTCTCTATAGCCACGGGAAAATTGTGTGGAGTGACTCTTGTTGAATATTTCATAGATGATGAAATTAAATCAATAATTTGATTAAATTTACGAGAAGTGTTTTACATTTTTTTAAAGTCTCCTTCATTTTCTTGGACTTTGACCGGGCTACAGAAAAATCTACTGAACCGATTTTGATTGGAGATGTGTCATTGAGTTGCATCTTGTGGAAGGGTGTGCCTTTTGGTAATCGTCAAAAGTTACCTCTACTTCCACTATAATTATAAGATATTCCACCATCAATTTCTGATTCAGAATCAGTAAAGGCCAGTTTGCGGATAAGTTTGTAAGTTAGGCCACAATTCATTCTTTTTAAAATATTTTCAGCCAATAATAGCCCCTGTTCTTGAGAAAAAAAAACTTGATTCGAAGTATACTTTGAAGGAAACATCACCATTTTAAATAGGGAAGGCCCATCAGCTTCAGTTTCTTGACTCAGAGTAATATTTTTCTTCTTTAGCACCCTATAATATAGAGTTGTATGCTTTATCCCACATGTTCTAGCTGCTGTTTGAATAGGGGCCCATCAGCTTCAGTTTCTTGACTCAGAGAAATATTTCTCTTCTTTAGCAGCCTATAATATAGATTTGTTTGCTTTATTCCATATGTTCTAGCTGCTGTTTGAATAGGGGCCCATTAGCTTCAGTTTCTTGACTCAGAGTAATATTTCTTTTCTTTAGCACCCTATAATATAGAGTTGTATGCTTTATCCCATATTTATGTTCTAGCTGCTGTTTGAATAGGGGCCCATCAGCTTCAGTTTCTGGACTCAGAGTAATATTTCTCTTCTTTAGCACCCTATAATATAATTTGGAGAGAAATTTTAATTCTGTTCAAGTCCATCCCATGTTCAAATGAACCCCCCTCTCCTATTAGGACCTACCTGTTTCGCCCGTGCTTTGCTACGATTCTTATATTGCTATTCTTGTTTTTCAAGGACAATGGAATTTGTGCCGCAAAGGGTCCATTTTCGCCTTTGAGATCTTCTAGAGAGGCAGGTGAGGTTCGGTAAACAACCGATTTTAAATAACCTCATAAAAATAGTCACATGGAGCCAAGTCCGGTGAGCGGGGACACCATTCCCGAGCACCTCTCCTACCTCTCCAGCTATTTTGAAAACTTTGGTTTAAGAATGCTCGAACTGTGCAGTCGAAGTGGGCAGGACAATCATCTTGTTGGAACACTACTTTTTACTAAATCAGTTATTTGGAGTCATAAAAACTTATTTCTAGGCATTTTTACCTACCATTTATGGGCGGCCACAAAGGGTCCATTTTCTCATGTACTTACCTTACCAAACGGCACTACAGCCCGGGGTGGGCCTTGGCCTCCTCAACAACTGTCCTCCGTACAAGTCTGTCCTTTGACATAGAGCACCAGCCAGTAACATTCATGGATCGGAGATAAATCAAGTTCATAAATTCGGTCTGTGGTCTTTGCCAGTTAGACAGTCCGTTCCGAGGCTTATTGTTTGCCTTCGCAGCTGTTTTGCGTTTTACGTTGTTGGGTAGCTAACCCAACGAGCAACCCTCCTCCTCTATTCAGGCTTGGGACTGGCATAGGCACTTACATGAGCAGTCTGCCTATGGCGGAGTTAGCACATGTTCCATCCTGTAATTCGTGAACGGTAGATCCTAGAGTGCTCCGGGTTTCTGAAATGAACTCGTATTGTCTACCTATGGCGGAGTTAACACATGTTCCATCCTGTAATTCGTGAACGGTAGATCCTAGAGAGCTGCGGGTTTCTGAAATGAACTCGTATTAACGAGACCTTTAAAACAAGGTGTCACTTGATATACCTTCTCATTTAAGATTTTGAAGCCAGTCAGTGCGAAACGGCTGGCCGAGGCCAAACATTTTTTAGTCTATAATTAATCCCACTAAAATCTAAGGGATACGGTTTTTTTAGTTTTATTATATTTTGAGCCATTCTCGAGATACGGGGGGTGTTGTGAGACTTTATGGACACCCTCTATGTAAATACTGTTTCTTATTATGTCACAGCTTTGGTGCTCAATGCAGCATTGTAGGATTTTCCCAATATCAATCATTATCCAATTTGAATTTTCAATTTTACCTACCTATAATGCTGGCACCCGATCGCCATGCACATTCATATCGATAACTATTCATTGTCCTTACGAGGCTGAGTGAGCCCACGGTGACAATTAATTGCCCCCGCCGGGATCGAATCCGGGTCTCCCGAGTTCAACACTAGTGCAGTGACCACTGAGCCATGGGAGCTTCCCTAGGATCAATCAGAATTCAAAAGTTCCACACCAGTCAAAAGTTACAGGCACCGGGAAGGACTGATTCATGGGAGCTTCCCTAGGATCAATCAAAATTCAAAAATTCCAAGCCAGTTAAATTTTACAGGCACCGGGAAGGATTGAGTCATGGGAGCTTCCCTAGGATCAATCAAAATTCAAAAATTCCAAGCCAGTTAAATTTTACAGGCACCGGGAAGGATTGAGTCATGGGAGCTTCCCTAGTATCAATCAGGATTCAAAAATTCCAAGCCAGTCAAATGTTACAGGCACCAGGAAGGACTGAGTCATGGGAGCTTCCCTAGGATCGATCAAAATTCAAAAATTCCAAGCCAGTTAAATTTTACAGGCACCGGGAAGGATTGAGTCATGGGAGCTTCCCTAGGATCAATCAAAATTCAAAAATTCCAAGCCAGTTAAATTTTACAGGCACCGGGAAGGATTGAGTCATGGGAGCTTCCCTAGGATCAATCAAAATTCAAAAATTCCAAGCCAGTTAAATTTTACAGGCACCGGGAAGGATTGAGTCATGGGAGCTTCCCTAGGATCAATCAAAATTCAAAAATTCCAAGCCAGTTAAATTTTACAGGCACCGGGAAGGATTGAGTCATGGGAGCTTCCCTAGGATCAATCAAAATTCAAAAATTCCAAGCCAGTTAAATTTTACAGGCACCGGGAAGGATTGAGTCATGGGAGCTTCCCTAGGATCAATCAAAATTCAAAAATTCCAAGCCAGTTAAATTTTACAGGCACCGGGAAGGATTGAGTCATGGGAGCTTCCCTAGGATCAATCAAAATTCAAAAATTCCAAGCCAGTTAAATTTTACAGGCACCGGGAAGGATTGAGTCATGGGAGCTTCCCTAGTATCAATCAGGATTCAAAAATTCCAAGCCAGTCAAATGTTACAGGCACCGGGAAGGACTGAGTCATGGGAGCTTCTCTAGGATCAATAAGAGATATGGCTATGTAGTGTTTGATCCTCATTATAATCTCTATCATTTTCAGTATTCCTTCGTTTCAAAGTCGATGACAGATATGGCTATGTAGTGTTTGACCCTCATTATAATCTCTATCATTTTCAGGACTCCTCCGTATCCAAGTCAACGGCAGATATGGCTAATGGCTATGTAGTGTTTGATCCTCAATATAATCTCTATCATTTTCAGTACTCCTTCGTTTCAAAGTCGATGACAGATATGGCTATGTAGTGTTTGATCCTCATTATAATCTCTATCATTTTCAGTACTCCTTCGTTTCCAAGTCCATGACAGATATGGCTATGTAGTGTTTGACCCTCATTATAATCTCTATCATTTTCAGTACTCCTTCGTTTCCAAGTCCATGAATGATATGGCTATGTAGTGTTTGACCCTCATTATATTCTCTATCATTTCAGGACTTCTTCGTTTCCAAGTCGAAGGCAAATTTGGCTATATAGTGTTGAATCCTTCTCATCATGTTGCTCCTCCACAAATCATTATGGATAATGGAGATTGGCCATACCAAGGTATGTTCAAAAGAAACGGATTCTTTACTTTACGTGTCCATCACGGAAAATTATGGTAGTGGAAGGGTTGGGTGGCATACTATGCTAATCTGAGATGTTTGTAATCCCGGCCGCTCCATTTCATCTTATAGTCGTAAATAGCTAAAATTCATGAGCATAAAATGGGGATTTCCCACTTTTTTCAAAAATAATTTATTTCAAACTCACTGATTACATTGGTGCTCTCCGATTTTAGTTTGAGAGCCGAAATCACACAGAAATTTTCATTTGAAAATTAGAAATTTTGAAACGGCCTAATTTTCGCGGGCCGCTATATTTTATCGCAGTGACGTCATCAATATGTAAACAAACATTTGCAGATTTATCAAAAGTCTTGTGATTTTACTAAGTCTAAACATAATTTCTTCCAAGAAAAAGTGTTTCTCAATAAATATTTAATTAGAACTCATAAATACAGTTGCAAGTGATTCTCAACTATATCTGTCTATTACAAAAATTGTTTTTTGTCGAAATGCATCCGCACTACTGTAAAAACACCAAAAAAATTATTCTTTTAATTTTTTTTAATCAGAATTTCAGTGTTAATTAAGGGTGGAAGGGAATACGTATCAATTTGACTCAAGTCAGTATTTCAAAATAAGTAGATTTCCTGAGAGTGCTCTGGTAGGTTAGAAAATGTCCAGAATTCTGACCCTCCGACTCTGGGTCGTGTTTAGGGTTGCCAACTTTTTTTTCCACATTTACGGGACAAATCAGAAAAAATGGTTAGACAAACGGGTTTTCCGTTTTTTACCCGGACGAACGCATGCATCACCCCTCCCCCCCCTAAAAAAATAACACCATATTTTACGCATATTATATAAAATAAAATAATGTACCTACCTACATGACTGTCAGGAAGTTTTTTTTTTCTTCATCTCAAGTCATTTTTACTGCTCATTAGTCAGTTCTGGTATTTTTCGTTGACTAGAAAAAAAAACGGGACAAAGGTCTCTCCCGGCGGCACATTTTATTTTTAACAAAACTACGGAATGTCACGGGAAATGCGGGACGGTTTGATGTGTTTTTCACAGGATACGAATTACGACAATATACATTGCAGTACAAAGTATTCCCAAATAATATTATTATTATTAATTATGACGGCCTTTCCTTTTGGAATTCCATGTACTGCGTCCACTAGTTAAGACTATTGCACACCAGTTTTTCCACATGTTCAACCCCTAATGAAGTTCAACAACGATTCTACTGGGCACACATAGATGTTCCCTTGTTGACCCCTATAGTTTTTAGGTGTTTCCTTAGAGAACAGTGAATAGTAATGAAGTATCCCTTTAATAATGATAACTAATGTTTGATTTCACAGGATACGAATTACAACAAAATACATTGCTGTACAAAGTATTCCCAAATAATAAAAACTACATTTATGCTTACGATTATGTTAGAAGCGCCATTCAACATATCATTTTTGCACGTCTGTCCTATTGTTCATTTTTAGAAACAACTGAAAAATATAAAATCTTGCTTCACAAAAAAGAGATGGTCAAAAGAAATGACCAAGGAATGATAAAAGGTGGATTGGAATTTGATATTGGAAATACGTTTGAACGAATTAAAAGGAAAAAAAGAAAAGCTGGCATAATAATATTGTTTATGAATAAACCAATAACCCCTTGGGAGTTCAGAGTTGAGATCTATGCTAGAGATATAATTAATAATGTGGATGAGGCTAAGGTAAGATTCAAGGATTATTAGTTGCTAATGTTTAAATTACGAGCTTTCAATATATATTACCAGGAAGGAATGTAAGGTATCAGCTCTATACAAAAATCGTTAGACACTTTTTGTAAAATTAGGGTCTTAACACCTCTTTGGGATGGTCGACATTTTTTTTTTTTTTCTCGATGGACCCATTTTTAATTTTTTTCGTTTATTACTTACTTAAATTTTATTTTTTCGTACATCATTGATGGTTTATATCTAATTATGGTGTTTTATAGTGTTTTCATTCTTTTAAAATGTTTTTATCGCCACTCAAAAATCGATTTAAATTTTCAAAAAAATTCAAAGGTTCGTGAAAAGATCTTTGGACTTTTTTCCTTGCGTCGCTCATTTATTTTGACCTTTGAGTTGAAATATTTTTATTGTTTCATTTCTACACTTGCAATCAAGTGTCAAAATGGTTTAGCTAGCCAAATAATTATTATTAACGCTAGGTTGCTGTTTTCCTCTAAAAGTCTTTATGATCCAGCACTGTACATTCAAATTCTCGGCGCGAAAGCTAAGACCCTACCTAATTCATTTCAAAAGTTCACGTTTTCAACTCATACATTCTCTCCTCGCAATATATATTCAATGATTACGAGATTTTNCGTAGACCTAGATTTGGTTATCTAGGTCTACGGCACTGATAAAACTTAGAAGTTGGTATTTTTATCACTTATGCAGATGAAAACCCCTTTTTGAGCCACTCTTAACGAATTTCTACATCAAAATTAAATTCGGTTTCCGTTATACAGGGTGTAACAAGTTTTGGATTTGAACCCCTTTGGCTCCGCCCCTGATTATTTTTTTGAAAAAATAAAAATGGGAATATACCTTATTTTATTCACACTTTTATTCTTCAAAAAAATATTTGTAAAATTCCATTTTAATTTCCCGAGAAATCGACCCCTGTGTCAAAAAAAAAAAAAAANAAAAAAAAAAAAAAAAAAAAAAAACACTTCCAGAATTCGAACCTGGATACCGATGTCACAATTCGAATGGGCCATGGGCCCTTTTCTATCGCTAGAAACAGAATTAAAAAATTCCAAGCGGTTCAAAAGTTATGGACACCGGGCAGGACTTCTGAGATATACTGTATAACAAAGAAGTTAATGCATAGTACAACCTATCAACCTAAACCGCAAGCGAAAAATAACTGAGAGTGAACCCCCCTTACAATCGCATCCTTTCTACAGCAGTATTAATTTATATATTGCAATGGGAAATATCCATACTATTCCCTACTTTTTTGTTTCAATTTAAAAATATTAATTTAAAATATTTAAATAATAACAAATTAGACAATAATAAAACAAAGCAAGAAAAGTGTCACCTGCAGAACACCAAATTCAAAGAATTCCTAAGAGGGTGAGAGAGCAACCGTTGTTTGGTGGACTCAATGGATGGATTTCTAAGGTCTAAATTGAGTGGAGCATTGCTGATTATGTTGCACAATGCCATACACCTGTTTATAGGACAGTTCATCCCAGTGTTTGTCTTAAAAGTTTTCAGAGAAAAAAGGTTATTGCTTGTAGTATTTTTTGAATTAGAGCGGAAAACAAGAAGCTGCTTCAATTCTGAACACTGAATGAGTGAATGCAGCAGTTTTAGGATAAACATAAATATCAGAGATATCACGTCAATGTTGCAATGTGTCACCGGGTTTTGCACACCGTCAGATATCCGGTTCTACTAGAGATAGGTCATTGAAATTTTGAACATATATTCCGTAGTATATAGTACAATGCTACAGGATAAACTTTAAAAGTTAATGTCAACCCGGGCAGGAGATAGATAATTTGAAATTTGGCACTTTTTGATACTCACTGACTGACTGACTGATTCACTCATCATCAAAAGCTTCAGGCACTTCCCGCATACCTAGAGGGCTGAAATTTTGAATAAAGTTAGAAATTGGCATCCAAGTAAAGGGAAAAATCCAAAAGATTGAACATTTTTTACTCTAGGTGCTCCAAAACGGCACCCATTTAGGGAAGATATTACTGTAGTATAGTTTTAACACTGAAATCTTGCTGAAAGGGAGATATTTAAATTCAACTAAACGGGAAAATATTTATATTCCATTTCTTACACTCCGGGTGCTCAGACGGTTCCGCTTTAGCGAAGGAGATGCACGAAAACTCACTTAAATTACTAGGACGTTGAAATCTTGCACGAAGGAAGATATTTACATTCAATTAAATGGAAAATATTTATATTCAAACTCTTTTACTACTAGTGCTCCAAAATGGTTCCACATTAGGGAAGAAAATGCACGAAAGCTAGTTTCATCCGCTAGGACCCTGATCAAAATTCAAACTTTTTAACTTTCAGTGTTATTACTCTAGGGAAGAAGATACACAATGAAATACTGCTGTTTTTATTTGCTTTGTAGTGCATATTAATTTATTAATAATTTGGTGTTAGATCTCGGTTTGACATTTGGGTCTTAATTTTCATTGTTTTCCATATATATAGTAAGTAATCATTTTCCATATATAATTGTATTTTCTTTTCTTTTTCTGTTATTGTTATTTTTTGATTGTTTTTTTTTTTTTATTTTATAATTATTTATTAATGTTTTTTTTTAAAAAAAAATTTTTACAAAAATATTGAGATCTCACAAAGAAATAATCTTTGAAAAAAGTCCAAGTTCCAACCACTTTTCCCAAAAATTTCGCCCATGAACGCAGTGCTATCTATTNTCAGAAAATAAGTGTTTTCTCAATAAAATAAACATCGAAATGAGATTTCTCTTGAAAAAATATTTTTTTCTGTTAGTGATGTGATTTATCTTGTGCGTAACTCTCAGCCTCCTGAGGACAATTTGCATTCCTTTTTATTTATAAGTATGTATCTGGAGTAGTGTGAAAATTGTAGGTAAATAAAATACTTTACAGGTAAGCTAAAAATGTTCTATTGTTTTGTATGCACAGGCATGCAAATTTTTTTGAAATTGTACTGTAGCCCCCCAGGCCAAATATTCACGGGCCGCTACTGATAAGCAGATGAAGATTCAAATTTGAACCGACATTCAAGAGCCGGATGGTGTCCACAGGAATATAAAATAGGATCACCAGTGACGCTCAGGGACGCAGACTCAAAATTTACAAAAATCAGATCAAGGATCCAGGCTAAATTGTTGGGATTATTATATTAATACAGGGTGGGGCAAAAGTCTGGAAACTCCTGAATACCTTTGGAAGGGCTTTATGTGTGAATTTGAAATTTTACATGGTAATCTAAGGTTAAAAAACCTTCTTTTAGTGTGGAACCAATTTTCAGGGCCGGACCCCATGTTGGGGCCAGGGGGGCCAAGTTAATTTTTTCAAATACGAACCCCCCTCTTGCGATACATTTTTGAAAAGGTATTTTAATTACACGTACTTTGGTACAAATTTCAGCTTTCTATTGTTTGCCGTTAGAGAATGGCGGCCAATTTTGTACAAAGAATTTCCTAAATTTTCAAATTCAACTAGGTAATAATAATGGCCAGTAATGTTTTCTTTCGTTTGGAAAAGTGAATTTTCTCTTGTTTGGCGTCAGAGAATGGTGGACAATTTTGTTTTTGTCGCGACAACATATCAACTCAAAGCGAGAAAGTTTTAGGTGGCCGTTTAGTCTTTATTTTAGGACATTTTCTGCAAAAGTATTTTGCATTTCCATTCCAGAGTTAGGAACGGGTATAATAAAATTTAGAGAATACTGAAAATTCAGAATGGTCTTGCCTCTAAGGACCCTGGCGAAAAGTTTAGATCTTGATTTCTTCAGGGTTGCACTATGTAGGGTGGACAAAAACCCATACTCCCCCCCCCCAAAGTTTCGTTATAAGAATCGTAGCGCAGCACGGGTGAAATAGCTAGTTCGATATAAACCACAAGTGTTATGTCAAGTAATGTGGGTGACATAGTGACACACATTTACAACAGACAAAAAAAAAAAAAAAATGAAAATCGTTCTTATGATGATAGTTTGGATCAGGCGCAGATTCAGAAGAGCAATTTGGGGGTTTGGAACCAGGAAAATGAAATATGATTTTTTTTTTCT
>CM022876.1:5938769-5976605 GCA_012654025.1 Pachypsylla venusta | reverse complement strand
ACAGTGAAGTTCACAATCATACCACCATTCAACATATCATTTTTGCGGGTCTGTCCTATTGTTCATTTTTAGAAACAACTGAAAAATATAAAATCTTCCTTCACACAAAAGAGATGGTCAAAAGAAATGACCAAGGAATGATAGAAGGTGGATTGGAATTTGATATTGGAAATACGTTTGAACGAATTAAAAGGAAAATAAGGAATGCTGGCGTAATAATATTGTTTATGAATAAACCAATAACCCCTCTGCATTTCAGAGTTGAGATCTATGCTAGAGCTATAATCAATAATGTGGATCAGGCTAAGGTTAGATACAAGGATTAATAATTGCTATTGTTTAAATTACGAGCATTGAATACATATTACCAGGAACAAATGTAAGGTATCAACTCTATACAAATATAGTTAGACACTTTTTGTAAAATTAAGGTCTTAACACCTCTTTGGTATGGCCGACATTATTTTTTTCTCGATGGACCCATTTTTAAAGTTTTTTATTTTTTTTCGTTTATTAATTACTTAAATAATATTTTTTCGTAATCATAACATCATTGATGGTTTATATTAATTATGGTGTTTTATAGTGTTTTCGTTCTTTTAAAATGTTTTTATCGCCACTCAAAAATCGATTTAAATTTTCAAAAAAATTAAAATTTACCGCCATCGGGATCCCCTCTTTGTTTATATTTTTAATTACAAATTTCAGTGCTGTGTTCGTGAAAAAATCGTTGGACTCCTCTCCGTGTTTCGCTTATTTATTTTGACCTTTGAGTTGAAATATTTTCATTGTTTCATTTCGACGTTTGCAATCAAGAAGAACGTTTGGTTTAGCTAGCTAAATAATTATTATAAACGCTAGGTTGATGTTTTCCCCTAAAAGTCTTTAGAATGCAGCACTGTACATTCAAATTCTCGGCGCGAAAGCTAAGACCCTAATTCATTTCAAAAGTGTCTAGCGTTTTCAACTCATACATTCTCTCCTCGTAATATATATTCAATGATTACGAGATTTTAGATAGCGCAGTTGCCAAAAATACATACTGTGATGTATTGAAATGTAACAACGACAACATAGCCTGTTCTCCTACCATAGTAGTAAACAAAGCGTATTTCATTTGTGTCTCAACTCTCGTAATTCGAACTGTATATAATGATACTCGCTAATGCGAGTTGGGGGCCCCGCCCCCAAGCCCTCATTGTGAAATCTCAGTTGGGCCATTCCATCTGCCCAAACTGCAATCTCTATGCATTATTAGAAGTTGCCTGCTGGTATTCAAATAAGGGTTGCTGAGGGGGTGTATCAATCTGCCCTAAGACTTCGACAGCGGATAAAGCCGGTCGCTATTCTGATGGAGGTTTCAATTTTCAGTTAATTGTACTTACATGCAGTGGTGCACCCAAGATTTTCATTTGGGGAGTCCTAATATCGACTTTTCATCTTCAGTAGTAAGTTGAGCGCTAACCGTCGGCGTCGGGGCTATAGTCAGTATTTAATTTTAGTTGGGGGGGGGGCTATGTCTAAAACTATATAAGGCTACCTATTTTATCTAATTTCCAATGTCAAATTTCTGGTATTTTGAGAGTATGTTTGTGCATGGCAAAAGAGTCTTTCTTTGATAAATACCTATCCCTAAAATCGCCAGTCTGGTGCGGACAAATCATGACTCAATAATTCAACTGTTAAGGTTCAGTGGATAACAATATTTTTGAGATGTTGATAAATCAACCGATATCAACACAAAAATACATTTTTATCTCCCAACTGAATATATTCACTTAGCTTTCCAACTTTTAGCTTTCTAGGATCAGTAAAACCCCGAGATAATAGAGAAATCATAAATCAACGGTTCTGTTATGCCTCAAAATTTCAGCTGTTTTAGTTCGATGGATCCCGTAATACTTGAGTCGTTGACCAAACAACCAAAATGGCTGTCATGGGGCTCCCCATAAAATATCAACAACAAAATAACTCCTTTAGTTCTATTCAGTTGTCAAAATCTCAGTACACAGTAGATCCCGAGATTTTTGAGACGTTGTCAAATCAAGGAACATCCTCTCATCCGTGTACGCACCAAGGCCATAATGCCTTAACTTCAGCGATGTGACGGTAACTGCTGTATCCAATGTGGTAAATAGTTGACCAAAACTTTTAAACAATCGTACTGGTTCAGTAAAATATTAACCAACTTGAAATATTTCGACACCCCGTATACACCTGCAAAACATTCAACTAGTATCAAAAAATCAAATTGAGGAACATGGTATTTTCGGTCACCCTCTATACCCTCAAAAACGTTTTGTCTTTTGTTTGTTGGTCAACAACTTGCAAAACGGGGTCCTTTAATTTTGCCCAATCCAGGTTTCGAAATCGTAGACTTGAAACGGCTGGTCACAATTTTGCAAACTATGTCCTAAATGAACGTCTGGAAGTCCATCTAAAACTTAGTTGATATGTTGGCGAGACAAAATTCAAGATATCGGACCGAGACGAATTTAGTCGCTAAATTGGAAATTTTGCTGTATCTCGAAAACGGTTTGACATTTTTTAGTTCCGATCATTTTCCTAAGGTATTTACCATGGTTTTAAGGGGAGGGGGTCCATTCCCATCAATTTTTCTCTAGCTAGCACCGTTTAGGCCACACATTTTGATCATGAGTGAGTAAGTAAGTCAGTTACACATGAGGTTGTATAGGTTGTACATTTTTTTTTTTTTTTTTATCATTTTTGTGTGAGTGTCATGGCGTAAAGGAAAATTTTATCAAAAAAGATGGTTCCAGCATTGTATTATTATTAATAATATAGTAATAGATTTTCAGGTTTTGATTGAATAAATTGATAGAAAACTTAATTATCCTTCAGTGTACAAAATTTCAATTCAATATAAGAAAAATTGAGCACAGTACATTAATCAACATTTGAGGCAGCATAATACTACTCCGCGTGTTCTTTCTTGAAAATCAAGAAGCGTGAGGTGGTAAATTAATTTCTGTGAGAACTCTCGAGTTCTAGATTTTATTTTGACACCGTAGATTTTTTTTTTTCAATCTTCTTCTTCTTTAACTTCACCTTTTACAAATTCTATTTGGGGTCGGCGTTGTTTCCCTAATTCAATCATGCCACAATCTTTTCTTCGGTGCCTACTCTCTTTAGATGTTTCCTTTTCTGGAACGGTAATCCTCCCTTGCTCCTCACAGTGTCCATAGAAACTGAGAAGAAACTCGCACATTGTTAATGATCTCTCATCATTGGTTTGATGCAGAGATTTTTAAAGATAGGATGCCTTTCCTAATACCTAACCCTCTGTGTTTACACGGGCTTAGAACCGTCACCTAATGAATCTGGTTAGTTCCCTTTGGTGTCTACATTGTAGATTTTTTTTTCAACAATAATCACAAAATATTGGAGGAATTTATCTAATTTATTCATTTTGATTGTTATAGGATCTATGTGATGAAGACGAATATGCCATCACACAAGTTAGTGTGCTATTTGATTGGACATATGAAGAACTTCTAAAGAAATTATATGAAATAGCAGTTGTATTAGAAGATACTAAATTTATTCGTGATGTAGTAACAACTGATTTCCAAGATATTACTCCCAACACTAAAAGCAAAATAATAAAAAGAATCAATTTTTGGAGACGAAACTAAAATAATAGATTGGACTATAAAACAGTACAGAAACAGGTGTGATATTCACACGAGAAAAAGTAATTTGAAATTTTCCATGGCGAGTTTTTCATGTCAAAACATCCACAGCGTCCAAATCTGGAGTTTCACATATTAGAAGATACTGATTTCATTTATGATGTAGTAACAACTGATATTCAAGATATTGCTCCCAAGAAAGGAAAATGATTCAAACTTTGGTGACAAAACTAAAATAATAGATAGGACTGTAAATCAATACAGAAAATAACAATTTTGGTGTGATAATCACACGATTTAATCTCATCTATAAAGGAAAAGAATTCAAACTTTGGTGACCAAAGTAAAATAATAGATACGACTGTAAAGCAATACAGAAAATAACAATTTTGGTGTGATAATCACACGATTTAATCTCATCTATAAAAATTCTGCAAATGTGACACATGGGTTTATTATTTTACTGGCTATTAAATTTTAAAAAAATACTTCATAATTTGATATTTCACGTTTTAAGGTACGTAGAATCCAAAAATCGAATAAAAAAAAATCGCTTGTCTGCCACCCTGCCCCCCGTACCCTGATGTACACCTCAATGAAGGGCACTTTTGCCACTTAGCGTGTTGACCAATTTTGATGAAATTTGGTATGTAGGTCCCATTTGAGGTCTAACTGCGCCCCACTACATTGTCACTGTCTGTCACATATACAGGGTTCCATTATAAAAAACCGCTTAAAATCGGCAAACAGCGCTAGCCGTATGTATGATATGATTGCATCCAAAAGTTCCGTCATATTTAAATACACTAGCAATCATAACATACCTACATACCAAATTTCAAGTCTCTAGCATTTACCATTCTCTTTTCAGATAAGAATACTGAAAACCGCTAAAAAGCGCTTTACACTGCAAACAGGATATTCGATTGCACCCAAAAGATCCGGGGCACAATTAGACACTAAGCGAAAGCTATACACCATTATCATCCAAATCCGTCAACCCTGAGTGTCTACAGTGCCCTTCACGCCGAACGGTGCGACGGACAAACGGATTTTTCTTTTTTATTCGATTTTTGGATCCTACGTACCTTAAAACGTAAAATATCAAATTTAGAAGCCTTCAGCCAATTCTACCTGTGGTAGAAAGTCGGTTGAGGTGTCATTGGAAATGGCACAAAGTAAAGGCCATACCTTTGCTATAATCTAAACGCTAGCATATAAAACAAAAAAGTTAATGCATACTGCAACCTAAACCGCATGAGGCGAAAAATAAATGAGAGTGAACCCCCCTTTCAATCGCATCCTTTATACAGCAATATTATTTTATATATTGCAATGGGAAATACCCATACTATTCCCTACTTTTTTGTTTCAATTTAAAAATATTTAAATAATAACAAATTAGATAATAATAAAACAAAGCAAGAAAAAGTGTCACCTGCAGAACACCAAATTCAAAGAATTCTTAAGAGGGAGAGCAACCGTTGTTTGGTGGACACAATGGATGATTCCTAAGGACTAAATTTTGTGGAGCATTGCTGATTATGTTGCACAATGCCATACACCTGTTCATAGGACAGTTCATCCCAGTGTTTGTCTTAAAAGTTTTCAGAGAAAAAAGGTTATTGCTTGTAGTATTTTTTGAATTAGAGCGGAAAACAAAAAGCTGCTTCAATTCTGAACACTGAATGAGTGAATGCAGCAGTTTTAGGATAAACACGATATCAGAGACATCACGTCAATGTTGCAATGTGTCCCGAAATTTTTCGATGAAATGTTACAAACATTCTCCGTTTTAAATTTCATCAAAATTGGAGCTCTATTGTCACTTTAGAGAGGTGACCCTAATTTCCGGTTTGGTGTGATAAAGAGTTCACAGATGAAGATAGCCCCATGAGTCCCAAAGTTTATCGATAATATGTTACAAAGAGTGTCTGTTTTAAATTTCATCAAAATGGGGCGTTCCGTTTGGGTTCTAGAGGGTCACCCCAAAATGACCTCTTTTGACCCATAAATGGACCCCAGAAGGTGCTATCTCCAATGTTAAGGTTTTAGCTGGAATTATGGCCCCAAGGAATATTGTGGCCAAATAACATCAATATCGGACAAATAATAAAGGCTGTAGATGCGCAAACACGATTTTTGGGGACGGACACACATTTTTTCTAGACCCATTTTTGGTATCTAGTCGTCATAATTCGTCCAGAAAAGCAAAAAAAAATCATTATTATTTTCACCTCTACAATACTTTACTTACCAACTTACCTATACTTCGTATAAGGGAAGATAAAGTAAAAATTCTGTCCGAGGTCATATTTTACCTATAATTCTGTATACATTCCTAACACCAAACCTTCTTCATTTACACGGGCTTAGGACCGTCACCAAACGAAGCTGAGATGCTCCCCTCGGTGGCTACATTTCCTAACACCAAACCTTCTGTATTTCCACGGGTTTAGGACCGTCACCTATAATGAAGCTGGCTTGCTGCCCTCGGTGGCTACATTTCCTAACACCAAACCTTCTGTAATTACACGGGCTTAGTACCGTCATATAATGGAGCTGAGTTGCTCCCCTCGTTGGCCACATTTCCTAACACTAAACCTTCTGTATTTACACGGTCTTAGTACCGTCACCTGGTGAAGCTCAGTTGCTCCCCTCGTTGGCCACATTTCCTAACACCAAACCGTGTGTACTTACACGGGCTTAGAACCGTCACCTAACGAAGCTGAGTTGCTCCCCTCGTTGGCCACATTTCCTAACACCAAACCTTGTGTAATTACATGGGCTTAGGACCGTCATCTAATGAAGCTGAGTTGCTCCCCTCGTTGGCCACATTTCCTAACACCAAACCTTGTGTATTTACACGGACTTAAGACCGTCACCTAATGAAGCTGGGATGCTCCCGTCGGTGGCTACATTACCCTGAATATTTAACAAGACATATTTATTCACATAATTATAGAAAAAAAGTAATATCAATAAATAATAATAAAAAAACCTGGCTTGTTTAACCGGATAGTCATTCTATTTCCCCTTGAACTTTGAATAAATCTGCAGATGGGATGAGTCCTGGCCTCCTAGCCGTGGCCCTGATATTTGGTTTTATACTTTATTCTTCCTTCTTCTTTGTATTTCTGACAGGTGACACAGAAATCTAAATTTAGGATGGACAACTTTTTTTTTGTTTATTCTTAAAATATCTTCTTTATAATAAAATTCTAAACTGGTACGACCTCCAATCTGTTTTTTTGCAAACAAAATATACCTACATAATATATAGGGTGTTTGTTTGTTTCGCCCGTGTTTCGGTACGATTAATATAAATTAGAGAATGGCGGAAGAGGATAGAGGGGGGCGATAGGGGTCATCTCCCCCCCCCTCCCCAGACCTGACGAAATAGAATGATTGAAGTTAATACTATGAGAAGAAAGCGAGAGTTACCAAGCTAGGAAAGGGTTACAGAAAAGAGATTAGGCACTAGTGATGACATATCGCTCAAAAATATATCGAATTTTCGATATATCGTTTTTCAGATTTATCGATATATGAGAAATTTATTAGAAATTGGAATTTTACGTGGTGAATTGATGGAAATTTTGCCCCTCTCTGTACTTTCCTAAAATGACTCTTCCCCACTTTCCAGGTTCCACCAATGACCAGTTTCAAAGGGACAATTAGGATCCCCCTAAAATAGAAAACATCGAGTAAAAAAAAAAAAANAAAAAAAAAAAAAAAAAAAAAAAAAAAAAAAAAAAAAAAAAAAAAAACTCTGACACTCGGGTTTATTATTTTACTGGCAAAAAATAATTGCGGGGTACCACCCCACAAAAAATTGAGGGGGGTTCTCGTGACGATTCCAAATCTGGGCCGTAATTAGACCCTAAATTTGACATATCTACCTCTGGCTCTTACCATTCTCTTTTTAGACAGGATTAATGAAAACCGCTTTAAAGCGGTAAAAACCGCCAACGGTATATTTGATTGAACCCAAAAGTTTCGGAGCTAGCTGGGACCCCAAATATGACATACATGTTTCAAATGTCCAGCTCTTACCATTCTCTTTTTAGGCAGCAATACTGAAAACCGATAAAAAGCGGCAAAATTCGGCAAGGGTGCATTCGTTTGCACCCAAAAGTTTCGGGGCACAATTAGAGCCCAGATGGGACCTATATACCAAATTTCATCCAAATCGGTAAACGCTAAGTGGCAAAAGTGCCCATCAAGGCGTACGGCGGACCAACAGATTTTTTTTTATTCGATTTTTGGATTCTACGTACCTTGAAACATATAATATCAAATTTTGAGGGGGGGTATTTTTTTTTTCCGTGACGATTCCAAAAATTCATTATTGAAAATTTCAAATTTCCTTCAAATTTTATCGCTATATTGAGAACATTGAAAGAAACCTAAATTAGAGTACATATAAAATGATATATCGATATAATATATCGATACCTCGGAAGAAAATATATCGATATATATCGATTTTCGATATATCTTGCCATCCCTAGTAGGCACTTAGCAGAAGGTTGTGGCATGGTAGAATTAAACAGGGCAAAGCGGAGCCCTGTTTAATTCTACCATGCCATTTTCAANGGGGGGGGGGGGGGGCTGCACTACACCAACAACATAATATATCACGGCCAAGTTTATTTGAAAATCTCTTTTCGCTTGTACAATTCACCTTGCTGTTAGAATATTATGACATTTTATGACACATTATTACCAATAAATGCATTTTATTTCCTTAGTTCCCCCCCCCCTAAAATTTTACCCTGGATACGCCCCTGACCTTACGTGTTAAAGAGATAAAGCTCAATAACTGATTCAAACACAAAAATAGCGGTTATTCCGTTTTCCCCTTTGGGTACAAAATCCCCAAAATAAATAAATTGATTCATTCATTCACTCAGACGTGTTAATATATTAAATCAAGAATTTGGTTGTCCTATGACAAGAATCTTTAGAATGCCTCTAACACAAGGAGCGGCTACCGATTATCCTTCAAATAGTTTTTTTGTTTGTTGACAAACTGTGGTAAAATCTCGAACAGTGGTGTGGGGTTGTATTAGAGGAGGAGCGGCCACCGATTATCCTTCAAATAGTTTTTTTTTTGTTTGTTGACAAACTGTGGTAAAATCTCGAACAGTGGTGTGGTGTTGTATTAGAAGAGGAGCGGCCACTGATTATCCTTCAAATAGTTTTTTTGTTTGTTGACAAACTGTGGTAAAATCTCGAACAGTGGTGTGGAGTTGTATTAGAGGAGGAGCGGCCACCGATTATCCTTCAAATAGTTTTTTTATTTGTTGACAAACTGTGGTAAGAACCCGAACAGTGGTGTGGGGTTGTATTAGAAGAGGAGCGGCCAGCGATTATTCTTCAAATAGTTTTTTTGTTTGTTGACAAACTGTGGTAAAATCTCGAACAGTGGTGTGGAGTTGTATTAGAGGAGGAGCGGCCACCGATTATCCTTCAAATAGTATTTTTATTTGTTGACAACCTGTGGTAAGAACCCGAACAGTGGTAAAAACCCAAAAGGTATTAGGGTTGTACAATGTACAGAGTGCGGCACGACCGACGATTTTTGAACAGCCTCTCCAAAATCTCTACAACCCCGAATTCTCTTGTACTGGCTCAACTGGCTGGGTAATTTTTTGAGAAAAATGTCGATATTTTTATATCGACATGACGACAATCGTCAAATAATATGTTCTATTTGAAAAAAATAAAAATTTAAGTGTCCCTTATTTTGTTAGGTTAGTTTTGGTTAAGGAGCATTCACACTAAGCAGTGACAGTGCCGTGACAGGCAAGTGACCCGCCCGCAAAACTAGAAATATTCTTACAGGCAGTTGAAGGAGTATTCTCCACGAAGATGATTTACAACAAAGAAGGACAGTGCCGTGACAGGAAAGTGATCCGCCCGGCAAAACTGAAAATAATCTTCCAGGAAGTTGAAGGAGTATTCTCCACGAAGAGGATTTACACTAAGCAGTGACAGTACCGTGACAGGCAAGTGAACCACCCGGCAAAACTAAAAATATTCTTCCAGGCAGTTGAAGGAGTATTCGCCACGCGGAGCATTTATACTAAGCAGTGACAGTGTCGTGACCGGCAAGTGATCCGCCCGGCAAAACTAAAAATATTCTTCCAGGCAGTTGAAGGAGTATTCTCCACGAGAAGCATTTACACTACGCAGTGACAGTGTCGTGACCGGCAAGTGATCAACCCGGCAAAACTAAAACTATTCTTCCAGGCAGTTGAAGCAGTATTCTCCACGAAGAGGATTTACATTAAGCAGTGACAGCACCGTGACAGGCAGGGGATCCGTCCGGCAAAACTAAAAATATTCTTCCAGGCAGTTGAGGGAGTATTCTCCACGAGGAGCATTCACACTAAGCAGCGACAGTGTCCTGACCGGCAAGTGATCCGCCCGGCAAAACTAAAAATATTCTTCCAGACAGTTGAAGCAATATGTTCATACTAGACCGGCACGTGATAATTTGTCGGCACTGTCACTGCTTAGTGTAAACGCTCCTTTCAACTAATACAATGCTAGATATATGTTCTCCTATCTTCTTTATAAACATACGGCACTGATTTCATACTAAACTGGTTGGACGTGGGCAGAATAAGTTATATTTGCTATATGTATTCTATACTCAAAGACGATGATCTGGGCTTGTCGGGTTTTCCGCATATTTAATCTAAAATGTAAAAAATATATCTTTACTTAAAAAAATAAAATGAAGAAGAACAGTGTGCCATTGAATCCCTATAATAGTCCAGGAAAAATAAAATGAAGAAGAACAGTGTGTCATTGAATCCCTATAATAGTCCAGGAAAAATAAAATGAAGAAGAACAGTGTGTCATTGAATCCCTATAATAGTCCAGGAAAAATAAAATGAAGAAGAACAGTGTGNCCAGGAAAAATAGAAACATTAAATCATACAGATAGTCCAGGAAAAATAGAAACATTAAATCATACAGATAGTCCAGGAAAAATAGAAACATTAAATCATACAGATAGTCCAGGAAAAATAGAAACATTAAATCATACAGATAGTCCAGGAAAAATAGAAACATTAAATCATACAGATAGTCCAGGAAAAATAGAAACATTAAATCATACAGATAGTCCAGGAAAAATAGAAACATTAAATCATACAGATAGTCCAGGAAAAATAGAAACATTAAATCATACAGATAGTCCAGGAAAAATAGAAACATTAAATCATACAGATAGTCCAGGAAAAATAGAAACATTAAATCATACAGATAGTCCAGGAAAAATAGAAACATTAAATCATACAGATAGTCCAGGAAAAATAGAAACATTAAATCATACAGATAGTCCAGGAAAAATAGAAACATTAAATCATACAGATAGTCCAGGAAAAATAGAAACATTAAATCATACAGATAGTCCAGGAAAAATAGAAACATTAAATCATACAGATAGTCCAGGAAAAATAGAAACATTAAATCATACAGATAGTCCAGGAAAAATAGAATCATTAAATCATACAGATAGTCCAGGAAAAATAGAATCATTAAACCATACAAATAGTTCCATTTTTTGGTTTATTATTTTCAATAATGAATCTTTGGAATATAAATTTTACGTTTCAAGTGACGAAGAATCCAAAAATCCAATAAAAATCCGTGTCTCCCGAAACCCTCCGTACAATGTACACCGAACACCGTTCATTCACCGCAGACACCGTGAGGGGCACTTTTGCCAATTAGCGTTGACCGATTTTGATGCAATTATGTTAAGTCTCATTTGGGGTCTTTTGGGGAACCCTAAATATGTGAATGAGAGTTACGAAAAATTTTGGGGCAAAATTAGTACCTCACATACCAAATGTGCCACATAACAAATTTGATTAAAATCCGTCAAACGGATTTTTTTTATTCGATTTTTGGATTATACGTACCTTGTACCGTAAAATATCAAAATGTAAGGTTGGTGGGGGGGGGGGGGGGNGGGGGGGGGGGAATTTTTCGTGACGAAACAGGATTATTATTGAAAATAGTAAACCAAAGGCTAATTATGTTTTCACGTGACTGAAGGTGGTATTTTCATTTTATAGTCATTATGCTAACTGACAAAATATCCCGTTTTTTTTTTTTTTTTTTTTTTNACGGTTTGAGATTATTTAAAGAATATATTTTTTTTTTTTTTTTTTTTAATTTGGCTTAACGTCTCTTTAACATGTATTGGTCATTCAGGACGAGGGTTTTATCCTCCATTCGCTGGAAACTTGCAAACCAGCTACCCACATTGACCTCACCCAGCCCGGGTTGTGCCGGAAAAAAGAGCCAACGATACGTGATGTTCCCAAGCGGTCACCCATCCAAGTACTGACCACGCCCGAAGTTGCTTAACTTCAGTGATCTGACGGGAACTAGTGTATTCAACGTGGTATGATCGTTGGCTATATCCCGTTTTGAAAAGATAAAAATCTATATATTTCATATTTTAAACATGCTTCAGTGCTTCTAACTTTCATTAGCTGTTAGTCTAAATATAATTGTAAGGAAAACGTTTAAAATTTAGCCTCAGGACTAAAAAAAAAAATCCATTTTAAGATTATCTCCTGAGATACCTACGTACGATCGTGAGTAGTGTGTTTAGAATATCAAATGAAATGCATGATTAATCATTAATCACATTATAAAGAAAAATATTTACCACATTTAGTAGACAAGGAAAATTATTATGTTTAACATGGCGCAACATTCTTTGTGAATTGACCTTGGTAATAAAAAATGACCTTTTGTGAGTGGGAGTCGAAATTTTATGATATCGTTGCTCTAAAACAAAAGAGTAACGTCCCTTTTGTGGATATCACAGTATTACTAAGAGTCTCATAATGTATTATTTTCTACCAAACTAGGTAAATCTTTTGATTTATTATTTTCAATAATGAACCTTTAGAATCGTCAAGAAGAAAAAAAATCCGCCCCCTCCAAAATTGACTATTTTACAGTTCCAAGTTGCATAGAATCCGAAAATCGAATTAAAAAAAAATGCGTTTGTTCGCCGACCTTATACCCTATACACTTCACACCGTTTAGGGCAATTTTGGCACTTAGCGCGTTGACCGATTTTGATGAAATTTGGTATTTGTATAGATCCCATTTAGGGTTTACTTGTGCTACAAGCTATATCACTTTCAGGTGTAATCGGATGTACCATTGTCAGTTTTTAACGATTTTTAGCGGTTTTAATTAATCACGTCTAGGATTCAAGGAAGAGAATGGTAAGTGCTAAAAAGTTGAAATTTGGTATGGTACCAGTATGTATGTCATATATATATAGGCAGGGGAGGACTGGGGCTCCAGGGTCATATTAGTCTCCACATTGGAAGAAGGGCCCCACATTTTTCTTTCATATTTTTGGCCCCCCTACAATGAACTGGGCCCACATGTTTTTCTCGCACATATTTCACATGTATTTTTCTCATAATAATGTCCTACGGGCCGCCAAATTCTTTCTCACACATGTTTTTTCCCCCTCCCCCGATGGGTTGCCGTGTTAAATAGTCTAAATATTACGAAAACTTTTCGTATCGGTCAGTCACATACATAACGTTCCATACTATAATTTTAATTTGGAACCCGATAAAATGGTAAAAGATGTCGAAAAATTTAATGGGAGTGTCCTTTACCCCCAAAAAATAGGCTGGAACTGCAGAAAAATTATCAGAATTCAAAAATGTCGATCCGTTTTCGAGTTACGTGCCTCCCTTAATATACCATCATAGGACTTGCCAGGAGATCTTCTGTCTTCCTATCCTAGACTCACACTAAAGTTCCAACGATCATCCTGAATTCTGAATCAAATTGTTTACCATCATTGTTTGTAAATCATCTGGCCCACATACGCAAGCCATTGTTCTCAGACGGCTCGTCAGATTATATCTAATGCCTCTAAGGCGCCAAACTATGCGGGCATAGCCTGCTAGTATTGCATACATACAACTAACAGGTAAAATTTCAAAATATTGTTCCATAATAGTATGCAGAACTGACCATGGTCAATATATAAAGTGTTATAGTGCTATAAGAATTGAGATCAAATAACTTGCGTAAGGTTGACAGGTTCAAATAAGACCGACCTGTTGTGTGTCAATTGTAATAATTAACTATATTGGTAGGTAATTATAAGAACATTTATTACAGGCAATTATTTTATTCAGTGGCGGATTTGCCGTACTAGTTGATCAAGATGATCAGGTGTTCACGTTAGTGTTGTAGTCATTTATAGAAAACTAGCTGATGCTCGATGAACTTCGTTTCGAGAAGATGAGAGAAAAAAATAGAATTTATCTGACTTTTACATTAGTTATCTTATTACCGAGGTGCAACCGTTTAAACGCGATCAGAGTATACCACATATAGATCACATATTACCTACACGTTTGTTAACCTATGTAGAACATGGGGAATAGTAACGGGTTGTTAAGCTGCGTAGAACGTGTTGGGAGTAGTATTGGATTAGGTTCCAAAAAAATTAAAATGCGTATTGAAGTCTGCGCAGGGTTAGTCTGGGTCGCAGACCCAGCCTAAACTAAATAAAAGCGCGAAGTTACATTTTACAAATTTAATATTAAAGCAAGTACAAAAAATAAATAAAAATGAGAAGTTAGAAGGAAAGGACCTACAGTATGTCCCAGAAGTCCTACCCAGTGCCAGTAACTTTTGAATGGCTTGGAATTTTTGTATGCTGATTGAACCTAGGGAAGCCAATACTACTCCCAGCACGTTCTACCCAACAAATTTGGTGGTGTTTAGGTCAATTCTATGATTTGGAGTCGGAACAACTACTTCAATACCATTATATCAGCGAAGCAAAGTCCAACTTACACCCAACTATACCACAAAATATGTATGGAGTACTGTTGGAATGGAATATTGGGTTGCGAATAGAATATTCAAATTTTCTCAACCTGTGTTGTCCTCAAATTTTCAGGTTAAAAAAAAAAACTAAGTCAATGTTACTCCCAACACGTCCCACCCATTAAATTTTTGTTAATTTCTATTAGAAATTAACAAAAAAATATATGGCTGGAAGTGATACCTTTTAGGGCATACGTGTAGAATGTGACAAAAGTTTAGTTCCTATGACCTAAGTGGTTCTCAAAAATATTGAGGAAAAGTGAAATTCCAAGATGGTGGCCTCACATGGCCCCGTCCACAAAATATATGAATAAATGTGATCAAAAGCCATTCAGGGTCAGACGCATGGCAACTAACAAAAGTTTGGTCGCTACAATCATAAGTGGTTCTCAAAATATTGAGAAATAGCCAAATTCCAAGATGGCGGTTACGCATGGCCCCGTCCACAAAATATATGACTCAATGTGATCAAAAGCCGTTTAGGTCGGACATATAGCATCTCACAAAAGTTTAGTTTCAATATCTTAAACAGTTCTCATAATATTGAGGAGAACTGAAATTCCAAGATGGCGGCCTAACATGGCTCTGACCACAAAATATATGACTCAAAATAATCAAAAGCTATTTGGGGTCATACGTATAAAATCTCAGAAAAATTTGGTCGCAATAACTGAAGCGGTCCTCAAAATATTGAGAAAAAGCGAAATTCTAAGATGGCGGCCTCAGATGGCCCCACCCACAAAATATATCACTCAAAGTGAACAAAAGCTGTTAAAGGTCAAACCTAAAGCATCTCACAAAATTTTGATCGCAATATCTCAACGTTGTTCGGGAACGTCGAGCATTCTTGCCACTTGCCGTGGCTTAATCCCTTGCCCAAGCAAGGCACGAGCCCTACCCACATCAACTTCGGCTAAAGACATTGGAATTGATTTTAAAAGTTAAATAAGATGTTAAAACAAATCACTATCATTAATAAAGCTGAATAAATTTACATCAAAGTTCTAATTACTACTGAGGGTAAAGTGGCTAAACAATGTCTTATTTATAACAGTTCAGCTAATTTTGTCCCTAGTTGGGGGTGTTAAGATAAAATTTTACCTGAGAGTAACATCCAGTAATAAGTAGAAATCATAAATAGCCCTTTCGCTCCGTTCAGTCACTTAAAATAACAGAAAAACTAAGTGGGCGGGTAATTTTGGACATAGTGTATACAAGTGCATTTCAGGATGTATACAGGAGTCAAAAGAGGAGTTCACTAACGCGCACAATAAGCAACATAGACCATTAACTAGGGCGCAGAATTCAGGGGCTGCAAACATGGAGCAACTTTAATATGGGAAAAATGTTTTTTTGGATTTAGCCGCATTGAACATAGTGTCTATCTAAATACTATACAATCTATCTATAATTATAAAACGCAAAGCCCAGTTGGTATACTGACTGTTGGTATACAAATCTTTTGGCGAATAATTGTTCACTATGATTTGTGAGAGAAAATTATCTTCTATGCGTTTTAGAAATACAGAAAACGCAAAGCCCAGTTGGTATACTGACTGATAATCAACGTAGCTCCACGATGGCTAAACTTAGAGACTTGAAAATTGGCACACAGATCCCTTTTAGTATGTAGGTGCGTAATAAGAATGGAAAAAAGTTAAAGTTCAAGTGGGAGCAAGTTACCGCCAAAAATGACGCTATTTAGCGGGTCGTTTTGGAATTTTTTTCTGGGCAAACGAAAAGAGATAACGAAAAATTACCGAGGATAGACCCCCCCCAAAAAAATACTATATCAGGATCCCATAAAAAATATAAATTTTACGGTTTTTCCCCGATTTATGGACGGTTCTCACCACCAAAAAATCGGAATTGAGAAGTACCACTTCGGGATGAGCCAGAAAGCTTAAATTTGATGCAAAGGTGTTCCGAAGTACAAAAAGTCATATCCTTGAATAAAATATCGAAATTCTAACTAGGAGCGGTGCTCACTCTGGGGGGTCGGTTCCACCAAAACCCATAGTTAAAGAGTATCACTTCGGGATGAGCGAGAAAGCTGAAATTTTATACGAAGGTGTTCCGCAGTGCAAAAAGTAATATCTTTCAGTACATTTCTAAATAAGAGCCGTGTTCACTCCGGGGGTCGGTTCCGCAAAAAATCTAAAATTGAGAAGATTTAATTTCGTGATCTTGAAATTGTTGTTGAATTTTGTGACCGTAGCGAAGCGCGGGAAACTAGCTGTTTATACATTTTTCTCACTTTTGACACGATTGAAAATCAGAAAGATACTGTACAGTTTTGCATTATACATAGCAAACTCCAACTGCCGTAAAGCTTTTAAATATACGCGCGTGAGCATCTTGATGTTGCGCCTTCATGTGCAGTAATTGAAGTGTGAGTTTTTGACGAGTACCCAGACTGTAATAATTAAAATAAAATAAATGTGATTTCGAGCATTGTTTTTTTCATTAATGTTTGTATTTCTCTTGTCTCAAAATAATCGACAAAATTACAAAATTATTGCTTGTCAAAATAGGCGACAAGTTCTGAATTGCCTCGGGGCGGCCAAAGTTTAATTCCGCCACTGATTACATCTTATATACAGTGTGTTAACTTTCTAATTGTACAATAGGAATTAACATGGGATTTTCTTTTTATGCCCTAAAAATGTTTCCAGCAGGTACTAATATTTGAAGTACATAAGCTAATCATGTATTTTTTAACAGGAAATCCATTAAACCGTTTTCAAGAGAATCCGATCAACGGTTGTGATTTTAGAACCGGTTTTGCGGTCATATATGATTAACACGGTGACCATCTTATTGTCTTCGTAAATTTGCTTTTCTTTGGATGATAATTTCAGAAGTCAACGCCACTGGAAGATTTGTTTTAACTACTTTTAATTTGTTAAACAAACATTTTGATTTTTCATTTCATCAATGATGAAACTGCAAGAAATGAAAATCATAAAAACACTTGAGATTCTGTTCTACAATTTTAATATGCTATTCAATACACGTATTTCGAATTTTACTCTATTCTCAAGAATTCCCCGTCTTGAATGACCAATAGATATTAAAGAGACGTTAAGTAAAATCCGAAATACGCGTATTGAATTCTATATTAAAATTGTAGAACATAAAGTCAAGTGTTTTTTCATCATTTTCATTACTTGTACCTACTTGATAGTTCTACCAAATGTCCTAAAGGTTTTTTTTCTTTGATAAATTACATAGGTACTAAAGGTAATTTATTTCCTGAACTTAAAGAAAGTAAAAATAACATCAGGATACCTGATGTAAGATTCGTTTCTTCGCCTGACAATAGACAACAAAAGGCTTTTATCGCCATTAGCCCTACAAATATCGAACTGTTATTTTTTTTTCTAAATTCTACCTCGTTTTTTCTTTAATGTCAGTAAGTTGAAGAAAGCAGGTTTCTGATCTGAGATGATTTTCATTCAATTTTTCCTGATCTCAGATGATTTTTATTAAATTCTTTCTGATCTCAGATGATTTTTATTAAATTCTCCCTGATCTGAGATGGTTTTTATTAAATTCTTCCTGATCTGAGAGGATTTTTATTAAATTCTTCCTGATCTGAGAGGATTTTTATTAAATTCTTCCTGATCTGAGATGATTTTTATTAAATTCTTCCTGTTTTGAGATAATTTTTATTAAATTCTTCCTGACCTGAAATGACTTTTATTAAATTCTTCCTGATCTGAGATGATTTTTATTAAATTCTTCCTGATCTGAGATGATTTTTATTAAATTCTTCCTGATTTGAGATAATTTTCATTAAATTCTTCCTGATCTGAGATGATTTTTTATTAAAGTCTTCCTGATCTGATATGATTTTTATTAATTTCAGAGTATAACACATAGTTCGGTCCACTCTCAATCATTCTTCTTATTCGGATCAATTCCTTGTCAATATCAATTATCTCATTCCGCATTTTTAATATTTCGTCTTTTATTTTGTTTATTCTTTTATACAATTCGCCTCAATCATTCTTCTTATTCGGAGCAATTCCTTGTCAATATCAATTATCTCATTCCGCATTTCTAATGTTTCCTCTTTTATTTTGTTTATTCTTTTATACAATTCGCCTCAATCATTCTTCTTATTCGGATCAATTCCTTGTCAATATCAATTATCTCATTCCGCATTTTTAATATTTCGTCTTTTATTTTGTTATTCTTTTATACAATTCGCCTCAATCATTCTTCTTATTTGGAGCAATTCCTTGTCAATATCAATTATCTCATTCCGCATTTCTAATGTTTCGTATTTTATTTCGTTTATTCTTTTATACAATTCGCTTTCCTTTGGTTCTTCATCTACAGAATTCTCAACTATCGATAACAATAAATCATTTCCAAAATTCACAACATTTTTCATTTCTTCTCGTTTGTTTGGTATTTCAAGAAATATTTCCCGGGTCATATCTTCAATTTTGAGATTATTGGACGCTCCCAAGTTGCACATTTCATCTCTCAAATTTTTCATGAAATTTTCTATACGTTCCTTATCGGCTTCCATTAGATTTTTGTTATTTTCTATATTCTGAAACAGATCCTTTCTTCTTTCCAACTTTACTACTTTCTTTGTTATTCTATAGCTTGAAGTGTCTAAAAGAGATAATAAAAGATGAAAATCAATTATTATAATATTGAAGTAAAATCATTATTTTATTGTGTTAAAATGTAATAGTTTATAATAAAACTTACTCCCGTCTTGAATGACCAATAGATGTTAAAGAGANAAAAAAAAAAAAAAAAAAAAAAAAAAAAAAAAAAAAAAAAAACTACAACAGAAATCGTTTTTTTTTTACCAAAAGTTTCGGTTCCTTAAGAATTTTTAATGGAAAAGTTGAATAAAATAAGGAATAACTGACCAGGTTTGCGATGTCGTAATATGAACTTTTTCCGAACCCTAGGCTCAGTGAGGTCAATGTGGGTAGCTAGTTTATATGTTTCCAGCGAATGGTTGGTAAACGCTTTTCTCCGAAATTCATTCGCTTATATGAAACCTGCTGTTTCGCTATGATTCATATATTGCTATTTTTGTTTTTCAAGGAAAATTGATTTTTTTTTTTGGGGGGNGTTGGGGGGGGGAGGAGTATGGGTTTGTATCTACCGCGTATATTGCAACCTTTAAAAAACCAATATTTAAACGTTTTGTCAGGGGTAGAGATTATGATCCCGAACTTTCCCGGGATCTCATCCCGGGAAAGTTCGGGATGTCGTAATATGGACTTTTTCCGAACCCAACCCAGGCTCAGTGAGGTTAATGTGGGTAGCTAGTAATTCCGGGACCAGTCCCGGGATTACTAGCTACCCACATTAACTTTTTTCTTATCCCGGGACCAGTCCCGGGATTAGAAAAAAATCAGAATCACCTTCCAAAAATCAAGTAGAAGTAGGTATAGTTACTATTATAAGTAGATAAAAATAAAATGAAGTTTTTAACTTGAGGGATGTGTGTGGAGTCCTTTTGTGGAACCGTCAAGAGTTTTCAAAATAGCCTCACATTTTTTTCACACTGCATTTTTACAGTCTTAAAGACACTAGAAAATTACTCTAAACGAATGAATCATTTGAATCATTTTTGTGCCCTATAAAACCGTCCATTTTACAGTCAAATCGAACACAAGTTGTTACGATCAACAAAGATGTTAGAATACTCGTATATTAGATGATTAGAACATTATTTTTTTATTTTTTTTGAACTGAAACAAGTGAAATACCGAAAGGGGTCATACAAAAAACACATCGGTCATCGGTTCATTCGGTCTACTTAAAGAAGAAAAGGATTTTTAAAAGGTCTTGCATTTTTTTAATGCTTGGCAGATGGCAGCACATCGAGTTTCATGTAACGTTCAAGGTTGATGTATTGGGGCCTCATTTTCAAATTCAAATATGTTTTCTGTTTGTTTTTATTATATCACTGTCAATCCCGAAAATCCCGGGATTGGATGGCGAATCCCAGGATCAAAATTTCAGCCATTTTCGGGATCCCGGGATCGTAATCTCTAGTCAGGGGTCTTAGAGACATGGCCATTCTGACTTTTTAGTATTTTCTAAATTTAATTTACCCTTCCATATTTTGAACTCGTTATAACTCTGGAATGGCTAGCCATATACCTTTGCAGAAAATGTCCTAAAATAAGGACTAAGCAGCTACTTTATATCTTTCTCGCTTTGAGTTGATATGTTGTCGCGATAAAATTTAAGGTATGGGACCTTGACCGTCCGATTTTTGGTGAAGAAATTAGAAATTTGACCGTAAGACGAAAACAGTTAAACATATTTTATTTCTGAAATTTTCCTGAGGTCGTACATCATGATTTTGAGGGGGTCTATTCCCATCAATTTTTCGCTATCTGCTACCGTTTGGGCTCTGGTATTGGAGCAGACAACCCCTACCACATATAGGTACACACAAATTTCTGATATTCATCATCACATATATATATATATATTCATCACATATAGGTTTACTAATTATTACTCTATCTCACCTGAACTGATGTCATGGAACAGAGTTAAAATAAGGCAGCCAAGTAATGTAGCATTCAAAGTGCAACCCATTTGAATTTTTAATTAATATTCAACAAATCTGTAAAAAAGAGCAAAACCTTAAAATTTGGAGGAAAACTCGAAAATGTTCTACCCCATTCTGACAATTTTTTTATATGGTCCCTATCAGGCCCACCAAAAGGAGAGAATCCCCCCCAGGCCTGGGGTTTTTGGAGGGGCCCGGAATTCCAAGGTTAAGGTAAAAGACCACCTCGATTACCTAGTTTATAGATTTTAAAACTTGATTGACTTTTGATTCCTTGATCATGATTAGTTATTAATATAAGTAAATTAACATCATTAGTTTTTTTTTTTAATTTGGCTTAACGTCTCTTTAACATCTATTAGTCTTTCAAGACGGGGGTTTTACCTTCCATTCGCTTGCAAACCAGCTACCCACATTGACCTCACCCAGCCTGGGTTGAGCCGGAAAAAGTCATCCGGAATCACGAGGGTGCGAACCCACATGACACCCACATGATTCAACCTCGCTGGACGTTGCTTCTTTGCCAGCGTCTATGGCACGATGAATAACACCAGTTCTCGTTTGATCACTAAAATTAAGCAACGTCTAGCGAGATAGTACTATATAGGTGTCCACGTGGGTTCGCGCCCTCGTGATGCTGTGTTTTTTTCCGGCCCAACCCAGGCTGGGTGAGGTCAATGTGAGTAGCTGGTTTGCAAGTTTCCAGCGAATGGAGGGTAAAACCTCTGTCTTGAATGACCAATAGATGTTAAAGAGACGTTCAGCAAAATTAAAAAAAAAAGAACAAATCGAAAGAAATAAATTTATAAAATTTATTTTCTGGAAATAATATTTTTGGGGTTTTCAATCCCTGTCGCAGTTATAACTAGAGAGCGTGGGCAGTGAAGGTTACGGCTTGATAGAATTAAGGAGGGCAACGACAACCCCAAATAGAATTGAAAAAAGATGAAGTTAAAGAAGAGAAATATTCAGTTTCTGTGAAAAATTAAGAAAGATTACCCTGCTAACGATCATACCACGTTCAATACACCACAGTTCCCGTCAGATCACTGAAGTTAAGCAACGTCGGGCGTGGTCAGTACTTGGATGGGTGACCAACCCTGACTGGGTGAGGTCAATGTGGGTATGTGCAAGTTTCCAGCGAATGAAGCGTAAAACCCCCATCTTGAATGACCAATAGATGTTAAAGAGACGTTAAGCCAAATTAAAAAAAAGAAAAAAGATTACCTTTATCCAAAGTTATAATATCGACTGATACTAGTTTCTGATGATTCACGTATACTAATATTATTCGATCTCTGTTTTGTCGACAATCGACAATGGTGCATAGGTAATTATGAACCAGGGGTGGATCCGGGTGGGTGGCGAAGGATCGATCGCCCCCCCCCCACCAGAGGCTAGATTTTTTTTTTCATTGAAACCAAAGAAAGCACATTCTGGTATGATTTTCCTAATAATCTATACTTATAAAACGCAAAGCCCAGTTGGTATACTGACTGATTGACTGATAATCAACGTAGCTCCACGATGGCTAAACGTAGAGACTTGAAACTTTGCAAAAAGGTCCCTTTTAGTATGTAGGTGCAAAATAAGAAAGGAAAAAAAATAAAGTTCGAGTGGGAGCAAGTTACCGCCAAAAATGCCGCTATTTAACGGGTCTTTTTGCAATTTGTATCTGGGCAAACTAAAAGAGATAACGAAAAATGACCGAGAATAGACCCCCCCCCCAAAATAGTATATATAAAAAATATGAATTTGAAAATTTCCGGTTTCTATCCGATTTATGGACGGTTTTCACCACCAAAAAATCGCAATTGAGAAGTATCAATTCGGGATGAGCGAGAAAGCTGAAATTTGATACAAAGGTGTTCCGAAATAGAAAAAGTCATATCCTTGAATAAAATATTGAATTTTCTAACCATGAGCGGTGCTCACTCCTGGGGTCGCATTCACCAAAAACCCATAGTTAAGAAGTATCACTTCGGAATTAGCGAGAAAGCTGACATTTTATAAGAAGGTGTTCCGCAGTGCAAAAAGTAATATCTTTGAGTAAAATATTGAATTTTCTAAATAGGAGCCGTGTTCAGTCTGGGGGATCGGTTCCACTAAAAATCTAAAATTGAGGAGATTTAATTCCGCGATCTCGAAATTGTTGTTGAATTTTGTAACCATAGCGAAGCACCGGAAAACAGCTAGTTTGTGTATAAAATTGTACGAAAATGCATATTAATTAATAAGAATAAACTATTGAATGAGAACATATGCATATACAAATACATTCACTGATAGAGTATATTGTGATTGCATTTCTTGGGACTGATCAGTATAAATCTGGTTCACAAATCAGAGGAGACGTGTCCATGTGTAATGGTCCTACGCTGAGTTCTTTTCCAGGGGCGGATATAAAAGGGGCGGGGGCGCCCCCCGTTGGCAAGATGAAGTGTGAATATTTATACAGTAATCTTCCTCTAAATAATTTATGGCTTATATATTTTTCTCATTTGGATTTTTTTTTTTTTTTTAATTTGGCTTAACGTCTCTTTAACATCTATTGGTCATTCAAGGGGTTTTTACAAAACTGCTACCCACATTGACCTCACCCAGCCTGGGTTGCGTCGGAAAAAAAAGCCAACAATACGAGGTGTTCCCAAGCGGTCACCCATCCAAGTACTGACTATGCCCGACGTTGCTTTTCAGTGATCTGACGGGAACTGGTGTATTCAACGTGGTATGATCGTTGGCTCATCATTTTGATTTTATAAATACAATCAGAATGATTTTATAAATTCAAATAAAATATTCCAGATATATAACGTCATAACAGCGCCCCGCACTCCCCTCGTCAATTGTCTATCTTGTTTACATCAGCTGCCCCAAGAACAAGTTTTAGTTTACATCTTACGAACTGTCCAGTTTACATCTTACAAATGCCGCTACGAAGGCTCTATTCCCATTCACTAACTACATGCCCCATCCGCCGGCTAGGCACATCAGCCATTTCGCAATGTACGTAAAGCTCATTTCACAATAACTTGATTTTTTTTTATATAATTTCAATTGACAAATTGCATGATGTTTTTAAAAAATGTTATATATTGTTTTAGGCACGTGTGTATGAAACAACATTGCAAATTTGGAGCACAGATTTTCACTTTTTGACTCCTAATTATTCAAAATTTTCCCGACAGAGGCCACCCGATTCTCCCTATACCAGGGTGGTATTCCATACCCCCCGAAAGTATCCCCTCCAAAAGTGCTTCACCTCTCCCCTCATAATAGACTTAAATCCGCCCGGTTCTTTTCGAGCAGTTGACGGCATGCTAATCGGAACCTAACTTTACTCCAGAGTGTTTATCGTCTGCTCGTATTTTTCGAGCACAATGTCTCTGTCGCTATCGATGACAAGTGCACATTACGTACGCTTTCGTTGCACGATATCGCCACAAAGTTTGATTATGTTTTGTTCATGTTATGCTTGTCATGGTAGTAAACTGTTTGTCGAGAGCTTCGAACTATATCGACTTTACAGAAATAAATGAAAATCGAAAAAGAAAACAAAAAATGTCCATTTAGGATTGATGGGTATGCTGTATCTCCAGGCATCCAACAAAAATGTTGGCAGCACCACTTTTGTTTATTGTACAAATAAATATTATGTTGTGTTCTCTCTATCATCACACATTTAGGATTGATGGGTATGCTGTGTCTCNGACTTGTATCAATAACTAGCTGTTTATTGGGGCATGAAATATGTAACTATGACTTGTATCAATAACTAGCTGTTTATTGGGGCATGAAATATGTAACTATGACTTGTATCAATAACTAGCTGTTTATTGGGGCATGAAATATGTAACTATGACTTGTATCAATAACTAGCTGTTTATTGGGGCATGAAATATGTAACTATGACTTGTATCAATAACTAGCTGTTTATTGGGGCATGAAATATGTAACTATGACTTGTATCAATAACTAGCTGTTTATTGGGGCATGAAATATGTAACTATGACTTGTATCAATAACTAGCTGTTTATTGGGGCATGAAATATGTAACTATGACTTGTATCAATAACTAGCTGTTTATTGGGGCATGAAATATGTAACTATGACTTGTATCAATAACTAGCTGTTTATTGGGGCATGAAATATGTAACTATGACTTGTATCAATAACTAGCTGTTTATTGGGGCATGAAATATGTAACTATGACTTGTATCAATAACTAGCTGTTTATTGGGGCATGAAATATGTAACTATGACTTGTATCAATAACTAGCTGTTTATTGGGGCATGAAATATGTAACTATGACTTGTATCAATAACTAGCTGTTTATTGGGGCATGAAATATGTAACTATGACTTGTATCAATAACTAGCTGTTTATTGGGGCATGAAATATGTAACTATGACTTGTATCAATAACTAGCTGTTTATTGGGGCATGAAATATGTAACTATGACTTGTATCAATAACTAGCTGTTTATTGGGGCATGAAATATGTAACTATGACTTGTATCAATAACTAGCTGTTTATTGGGGCATGAAATATGTAACTATGACTTGTATCAATAACTAGCTGTTTATTGGGGCATGAAATATGTAACTATGACTTGTATCAATAACTAGCTGTTTATTGGGGCATGAAATATGTAACTATGACTTGTATCAATAACTAGCTGTTTATTGGGGCATGAAATATGTAACTATGACTTGTATCAATAACTAGCTGTTTATTGGGGCATGAAATATGTAACTATGACTTGTATCAATAACTAGCTGTTTATTGGGGCATGAAATATGTAACTATGACTTGTATCAATAACTAGCTGTTTATTGGGGCATGAAATATGTAACTATGACTTGTATCAATAACTAGCTGTTTATTGGGGCATGAAATATGTAACTATGACTTGTATCAATAACTAGCTGTTTATTGGGGCATGAAATATGTAACTATGACTTGTATCAATAACTAGCTGTTTATTGGGGCATGAAATATGTAACTATGACTTGTATCAATAACTAGCTGTTTATTGGGGCATGAAATATGTAACTATGACTTGTATCAATAACTAGCTGTTTATTGGGGCATGAAATATGTAACTATGACTTGTATCAATAACTAGCTGTTTATTGGGGCATGAAATATGTAACTATGACTTGTATCAATAACTAGCTGTTTATTGGGGCATGAAATATGTAACTATGACTTGTATCAATAACTAGCTGTTTATTGGGGCATGAAATATGTAACTATGACTTGTATCAATAACTAGCTGTTTATTGGGGCATGAAATATGTAACTATGACTTGTATCAATAACTAGCTGTTTATTGGGGCATGAAATATGTAACTATGACTTGTATCAATAACTAGCTGTTTATTGGGGCATGAAATATGTAACTATGACTTGTATCAATAACTAGCTGTTTATTGGGGCATGAAATATGTAACTATGACTTGTATCAATAACTAGCTGTTTATTGGGGCATGAAATATGTAACTATGACTTGTATCAATAACTAGCTGTTTATTGGGGCATGAAATATGTAACTATGACTTGTATCAATAACTAGCTGTTTATTGGGGCATGAAATATGTAACTATGACTTGTATCAATAACTAGCTGTTTATTGGGGCATGAAATATGTAACTATGACTTGTATCAATAACTAGCTGTTTATTGGGGCATGAAATATGTAACTATGACTTGTATCAATAACTAGCTGTTTATTGGGGCATGAAATATGTAACTATGACTTGTATCAATAACTAGCTGTTTATTGGGGCATGAAATATGTAACTATGACTTGTATCAATAACTAGCTGTTTATTGGGGCATGAAATATGTAACTATGACTTGTATCAATAACTAGCTGTTTATTGGGGCATGAAATATGTAACTATGACTTGTATCAATAACTAGCTGTTTATTGGGGCATGAAATATGTAACTATGACTTGTATCAATAACTAGCTGTTTATTGGGGCATGAAATATGTAACTATGACTTGTATCAATAACTAGCTGTTTATTGGGGCATGAAATATGTAACTATGACTTGTATCAATAACTAGCTGTTTATTGGGGCATGAAATATGTAACTATGACTTGTATCAATAACTAGCTGTTTATTGGGGCATGAAATATGTAACTATGACTTGTATCAATAACTAGCTGTTTATTGGGGCATGAAATATGTAACTATGACTTGTATCAATAACTAGCTGTTTATTGGGGCATGAAATATGTAACTATGACTTGTATCAATAACTAGCTGTTTATTGGGGCATGAAATATGTAACTATGACTTGTATCAATAACTAGCTGTTTATTGGGGCATGAAATATGTAACTATGACTTGTATCAATAACTAGCTGTTTATTGGGGCATGAAATATGTAACTATGACTTGTATCAATAACTAGCTGTTTATTGGGGCATGAAATATGTAACTATGACTTGTATCAATAACTAGCTGTTTATTGGGGCATGAAATATGTAACTATGACTTGTATCAATAACTAGCTGTTTATTGGGGCATGAAATATGTAACTATGACTTGTATCAATAACTAGCTGTTTATTGGGGCATGAAATATGTAACTATGACTTGTATCAATAACTAGCTGTTTATTGGGGCATGAAATATGTAACTATGACTTGTATCAATAACTAGCTGTTTATTGGGGCATGAAATATGTAACTATGACTTGTATCAATAACTAGCTGTTTATTGGGGCATGAAATATGTAACTATGACTTGTATCAATAACTAGCTGTTTATTGGGGCATGAAATATGTAACTATGACTTGTATCAATAACTAGCTGTTTATTGGGGCATGAAATATGTAACTATGACTTGTATCAATAACTAGCTGTTTATTGGGGCATGAAATATGTAACTATGACTTGTATCAATAACTAGCTGTTTATTGGGGCATGAAATATGTAACTATGACTTGTATCAATAACTAGCTGTTTATTGGGGCATGAAATATGTAACTATGACTTGTATCAATAACTAGCTGTTTATTGGGGCATGAAATATGTAACTATGACTTGTATCAATAACTAGCTGTTTATTGGGGCATGAAATATGTAACTATGACTTGTATCAATAACTAGCTGTTTATTGGGGCATGAAATATGTAACTATGACTTGTATCAATAACTAGCTGTTTATTGGGGCATGAAATATGTAACTATGACTTGTATCAATAACTAGCTGTTTATTGGGGCATGAAATATGTAACTATGACTTGTATCAATAACTAGCTGTTTATTGGGGCATGAAATATGTAACTATGACTTGTATCAATAACTAGCTGTTTATTGGGGCATGAAATATGTAACTATGACTTGTATCAATAACTAGCTGTTTATTGGGGCATGAAATATGTAACTATGACTTGTATCAATAACTAGCTGTTTATTGGGGCATGAAATATGTAACTATGACTTGTATCAATAACTAGCTGTTTATTGGGGCATGAAATATGTAACTATGACTTGTATCAATAACTAGCTGTTTCGTCCGTGCTTCGCTTCGGCCTATAGCTTGGCGCACTAGAGGCATCACAGTTCCCGTGCTAATAGTATTCTATGATTTCTCTTTAAAAAATCCTAAGCTAATAGTATTCTATGATTCCCCTTACAAAAATCGGAAAAACGGCCATAACTCAAAAACGGTTGGACCGTTTTTTGCAAACTATGATCCAAATTAAGATTTAAAAAGCCACCTAAAACTTTTTCGCTTTGAGTTGATATGTTGTCGCCACAAAATTTAAGATATCGGACCATGACCGACCAAATTCGGTCAAAAATCGAAAAATCGGCCGTAAATCGAAAAAGGTTCGCCATTTTTGAATTCTGATATTTTTTGGTGGGTTTTAGCCTATGGTTTTCAGGGGGGGGGGGGCTAAAAAATTTGTGATATATACATATACATACATAGATTTATCGTTACATTGAGTTTTATTATTATAGAGAGATAGATAACAAAACTAATTTTTTTGCAACTAACATTTCTTATCTTTCAAATTACTCTTCATCAGTTTTGTTGAGACTTACATCATTTGTATCATTGAATAGAGATTGTCTTTCTGAATCCAATGATACCCACATATCACAAAACAACATTACTCTCCATCAGTTTTGTTGAGACTTAAATCATTTGTATTATTTAATAGAGCTTGTCCTTCCGAATCCAACGATATCCATATCGAATAATAATATTACTCTTTGTCAGTTTTGTTGAGACTTACATCATTTGTATCATTGGATAGAGCTTGTCTTTCTGAATCCAACGATGCCCATATCGGAAAATAACATTACTCTTCATCAGTTTTGTTGTGACTTAAATCATTTGTATTATTGGATAGAGCTTGTTTTTCTGAGTCCAACGATATCCATATCGAAAAATAAGATTACTCTTTATCTGTTTTGTTGAGACTTAAATCATTTGTATCATTGGATAGAGTTTGTCTTTCTGAATCCAACGATATCCATATCGAAAAATAGCATTACTCTTCATCAGTTTTGTTGAGACTTAAATCATTTGTATCATTGGATAGAGCTCGTCTTTCTGAATCCAATGATACCCATATCGCAAAATAACATTTATTAACTTAGATATCCCCTTTTGCCTATAACATACGAGAAACAGCTCCTTTAAATTTTATATTTGTGTTTTTATTCCGCAGATTCTTTTCGCTCTTCTGGCAATCGCCGTGAGTATGGCTTCGTCAACCTTCTTGATAGGCAAGAGCATCGGCTATAAATCATATGGTGGTTACGGAGGTTATGGAGGATATGGTAAGTGAATAACATTCTTAAACTGCTATCCCAGTGCACGCAACATTTTGTTGCGCAACGTTTCGCGCAATGTTTCATGCTCCGCTGTTCTACAGAATCAAATGAGATAAAATCCCACACACTCCAACATTGCGAAACTAAAGGGCGATGCTGTTCTGCCGAAAACATCGCAACATCTGGGTTGCAAGTTTTATTTCTATTATTGAAGACGTTTTGGAATTATTATTTTAAATACCATGCTAATATTACCATATTTCTTCAGTTCATTTATACAGTACCAATAAATAATTTACAACAATTTTTTAAAATCTTTTATCAGGTTCATTTTTAATCCTGACCTTCAAATGTTGCGTGCAGTAGGAAAGCTTTGCGATCTGCATGCATCAAATCACAATCCTCAGATTTTTTTTTTCACCAATTTCCTCGTTTTTTCGGCTTATTTTATTCGGAAAGGGGGTTTTAGCCTCCATTCGCTGGAGACAAACCAATCTGGCTTGGATCGGAAAAAGTCAGCATCACAAGAACGCGATCGTCGTCAGTCAATGTCTCACTAAGTAAAACATAGACCTTGGTTAACTTCAATTATCCCACGGGAACCAGTGTATTCATCAACCAGTTATAAACGCTTACTAAACCACTTTAAAAACCAGTTTAGTTTTTTTTCCTCTAAATATTGTCCCTTGGGACTACTATTTTTTATTTTTTTTTTAAATTTGGCTTAACGTCTCTTTAACATCTATTGGTCATTCAAGACGGGGGTTTTACCCTCCATTCGCTGGAAACTTGCAAACCAGTTACCCATATTAATCTCACCCAGCCTGAGTTGGACCGGAAAAATGAGCCAACGATACGTGGTGTTCCCAAGCGGTCACATATCCAAGTACTGACCACGGCCGACGTTGCTTAACTTCTGTGATCTGACGGGAACTGGTGTATTCAACGTGGTATGATCGTTGGCTGGACTACTATTAATTACAATCTCGATACTGAAATCCAATGAGCAACTTACGTGCGGAACATAAGCAGACTCGACGGACGGGTGGTTGCCAAAGTGTGATCACTCAGGCTAGCTCGTGCGGTTTAATCCGCTTCAATCTTCTGTAGAAATCATCCACCCTGAGAAGATGGATAGCCTCAGAGTTGGTATGAGCCTTCAGCCTCTTTTCATTATCTGAGGATATACGATTTATACAATATTTAACAGATTCTACACCAAGGTCACAGTGTAGGTCATCGTTTCTAATGTACCAGGGTACATCAACTTAGTATTTTATTTTGGAATCGTTCTATTATTAATCTATCAGAGGGACTAGTACATCCGCATGGGCGTACGCAAGGGAGGGCAGGGGGGCAGCTGCCCCCCTAGAAAATACATCCAACTTACACTAGATATTATGAATTTTCGGGGTAACTTACACTAGATATTATGACTTTTCGGGGTAACTTACACTAGATATTATGACTTTTCGGGGTAACTTACATTAGATATTATGCTTTTTCGACCCAACTTACACTAGATAAAAATACTTTTCACCCCTAACTTAAAGTAAATGGTACGGACAACCGTATTAGACTTTCTCTTCCTTAATCATTCTATCAGACTACCATCGAATGTAGATGTTGTTCTTCTAAAGTTAATAGTTTCAGCTCTACGTTGATCAGTCACAGGACATTGCCTATATATAAAGATTTTTTCTGCTGCTGTTGACCTTTATTTTAAAAAGATTTGGCAACCTTCGGCTGTGGACATTGCTCTTTAGTGACAGTATTATTTTATAATTTTGCAGCCTTCGGCTGAGTGGACTTTGCTCTTTAGTGATGTATTATTTTAAAAAGATTTCACAGCCTACGGCTGCTGACGTGGCCCTTTAGTGATAGTATTTTTTAAAAAAATAATCCCATGTATCCCAACTAATGTGTTTTTATTTTTAGAATTATTTGCATCCTTCGGCTGTGTAGAATTTACTCTTTAGTGATGATATTATTTCAAAAAGATTAGGGACATTGTTTAGTGACAGTATTATTTTGAAATTTTGCAGCTGTCGGCTAAGTGGACTTTGCTCTTTAGTGATAGTATTATTTCAAAAAGATTTGGCAGACTTCGGCTGTGAACATTGCTCTTTAGTGATAGTATTAGTTAAAAAGTTTTGGCTCTTTAGTGATAGTATTATTTAAAAAAAGATTTAGCAGACTTCGGCTGTGAACTTTGCTCTATAGTGATGGTATTATTTTAAAAAGTTTTTGCAGCCTTCGGCTGTAGACTTTGCTCTTTAGTGATGGTATTATTTTAAAAAGACCCCATGTGTCCCAACTAATGTGTTTTTATTTTTAGAATTATAAGGCAGTGACTGAGTAGGCTGGAGCCAAAGTTTCTACAAAATACCAAAAATTGTCAGTTAAATACTTAGTTGACTGTGTATACCAAATTTTATCAAAATCAGACAACTTTTCTGTTTTTTTTTTCATTTTTCAGCCCCTACCGGGGGCCCCAAAACCATTATTCCTACAAAATACTAAAAATCGTCAAATATAATACTTGGGTGACTGTGCATACCAAATTTTATCAATATCAGACAAATTTTATGCTTTTCCATTTATGCCCCCCTGCTGGGGCCCCAAAAGCAAACATTCTTCAAAAATTATCAAATATAATGAATACTTCGGTCACTGTGACTGATTTTGATACATTCCAAAATGTAACAAAATCAGACAAATCTTATGTTATTTCATTTTTGGGCCCTCACCGGGCCCAAGACCGATATCAATTAGCGCCCAACAATATACATATTACACTTCAACCTAAGTTGTATTTTTCAAATTCTTGTATGAAATTGATATCAATAGCACCAAAATTAAAATTCTAGCTATTACCGTTTTAAGCAGGATATGCGAAAACCCCTAAATGGCGCCATAAAACCGCCAACGGTGTATTCAATTTCCAACAAAAGCTTATTTTGCTGTTCATGGCATTCAACTGACATGCATACCAAATTTCAAGTCTCTAGCACTTGCCACACTCACGGGCCAATGGCTGAAACTCGAGATTTGGGCTCTGGGGACCCCAAAACTTGTTTTGACATTGAAAACTCGACATCGAAAATTTCAGCCCATTACAATACTTTCGTTTTTATAGGATAAGGAAAGTAAAATACCGCCTGTAGCAAAAAGTTGACCCTCCTCCCCTCCCGGTTCACAAACTCGGCTGCCCCCCCCTAGACGAGATGCTGCGTACGCTACATCCCCATAGTTGGATGCCGTAAGTCCATATCGGCTTTAACACCTGATTGTAAAGCAGAAGCTTATTCTCAACTGGTAGCGTAGAGTAACTACCAATTAGCCAGTACATTTTAATATATTTTAGATTTAATTATTCCCTTCTTTTTTTTACCAGCCATAACATCATACCAAAATTTTACGTTTCTAAAACAAACTGATTTAAAAAGATTTTATATCGGACATAAAGCTTAAAACACACAATATTGGGCCCCTTGGCCCCCAAAAAACTATACAGCAAGTTTTCTTCATGTTCTAAATATGTATATCAAATTTCGTCAAAATCGGATGAAAATTGTGGCTTGCATCAAGTAACAAACAAACATACATATACAAGTGCATTTAAGGGAGTCAAAAGTGGAGTTCACTAACGTTCACAATAATCCAGCTTGTACAATGTAAATTGTTAATGTCTAAATAGACAATTTTTTTTTTTTTTTTATGTGGCTAATAATTTTTCAATCTTTTGTAACACAAAACAGGATATCCCAGTTATTACAGCAGCTATGGAGGTTATGGTCATGGCGGCTACGGAGGTTACGGACACGGTAGCTACGGCGGCTACGGCGGATATGGACGCGGTAGCTACGGAGGTTATGGTCACAGTGGCTACGGAGGTTATGGACACAGTGGCTACGGACATGGTGGTTATGGCGGCTACGGAGGTTATGGACATGGTGGCTACGGAGGTTACGGACATAGCTACGGTAAGTTATACGTTTAAATTTGTTCATGATCACGTATGTATATGAATGTCGATTTTTCAATGCCAAAGAAGTCCCCAGAGTCCAAATCTCGAGTTCCAGGCATTGGTCCGCGTATGTCAGTGAACGAGATATCTCAAGAACGGTAGGTGCTAGAGACTTGAAAATTGGCATGTATTGTATGTCATTTTTATACCAAAGATGAATACCAAAATCTAAGACGGTGGTAGAGTGCGCATCACACTCGGCTTTCACCACGGAGGTTCCGGGTTCGATTCACGGACGGGTCGAAAATTTGAAAAATGTTTTTTCGAATTTTCTACTTGGTCTGGTTGTATTTGGGGGTAACTCAGCCTCCTGAGGACAATTGAGTAGCTATGGTAATAGCGCCAAGTGGTAGCATTATGAGGAAATTGTAGCTTAGGCTTAGAGATATTGGAGTGTATGTTGAAAATACCTTGTAATGCTATGATGCCCACAAACATTGTGACATAATAACACAAGGGAAAAATAATAATAATAACAAAATCTACCGTTGGTAGCTTTTAGCACTTTTTAGCGATTTTCACTAATCCTGACTAAAAAGAGAACGGTAAGAGCTAGAAGTTGAAATTTGGTGCTTCTTTATATAAATTTTATGGGTATCTTTGGTGACAGACACACACACACACACACACACACACACGGACCAATGGCTGAAATTTGAGATTTGGTTTGCATTGCAAAACATGTTTTGCAAAGTAAACTCGACATCGAAAATGTCATCCCATTGCAGTACCTTCCTTTTTATAGGATAAGGAAAGTAAAGACCTTTCTCGAAAGAAATAGCGCTTCACCGTTTTAGAATATTGTTGAAAGTACTATTTTATATCCAGAAGCGGGTATCGAATCCAAAAGCGGGTATCGCCCGTGCTTCGCTACGATTCTTATATTGCTATTTTTGTTTTTCAAGGACAATGAAAATTGGGTGTGGGGGAGAGTATTGGTTTGTGTCCAGCCTGTATATTGCAACCTTTAAAAAGCAAGATTTAAACGTTTCGCCAGGCGCCTTAGAGACACGACCATTCTTTTTAGTATTTTCTAAATTTTATTTTACCCGTTCCCGGTTTCGAACTCGTAACTCTGGAATGGCTGTCCATACCGTTGCAGAAACTGTAGTAAAATGAAGACTAAACAGCTACCTAAAACTTTCTCGCTTTGAGTAGATATTTGGTCGCTACAAAATCTAAGATATCGGACTGTGGCTGTCCGATTTTGGGAGAAAAAAATAGAAATTTGGTCGTAACTTGAAAACGGTTTAACCTATTTTAGTTTTGATAATATTCTTGGGGTCGTAGATTTGGGGGGGTGGGGTCCATTCCGATCAATTTTTCACGATCTGCTACCGTTAGGGCTGTGTGGTATTGTAACAGACAACCCCTCATACATAGGTACATACATACAAATTTCTGATTTATATAAATACTAGCTGTTTTCCCGTGCTTCGCCACGGTTACAAAATTTGTTTTCATAGTGGAACCGACCCCCAGAGTGAACACGGCTTCTACTTAGAAAATTCAATAATTTACTCAAGGATGTTACTTTTTGCACTGCGAAACACCTTCGTATAAAATTTCAGCTTTCCCGCTCATCCCGAAGTGATACTTCTAAATTATGGATTTTTGATGGAACTGACCCCCAGAGTGAGCACCCCTCCTATTTGGAAAGTTCAATATTTTATTCAAGGATATGACTTTTTGTACTGCGGAACACCTTTGTATCGAATTTCAGCTTTCTCGCTCATCCCGAAGTGGTACTTCTCATTTCCGATTTTTTGGTGGTGAAAACTGTCCATAAATCGGGGAAAAACGGGAAAATTTCAAATTATATATTTTTTATGGGGTCCTTATTTTTTCGGGGGGTCTATTCTCGGTAATTTTTCGTTATCTCCTTTAGTTTGCCCAGAAAAGAATTGCATTGCAAATAGACACCCTAAAAAGCGTCATTTTTGGCGGTAACTTGCTCCCACATACTAAAAGGAACCTGTGTGCCAAGTTTCAAGTCTCTACGTTTAGCCATCGTGGAGCTACGTTGATTTTCAGTCAGTCAGTATACCAACTGGGCTTTGCTTTTTATAAGTATAGATAGAAGATAAGTTGGAACCCCCCTCAATTGGGGATCTGTATCCACCTCCGGTTAAGTCGGATGTGTACGTTTCTTAATATGTTTTCCAACCCTGGTTATGTCTGACGTGCACGTTTCTTAATATGTTTTCCACCCCTGGTTATGTCTGATATGTACATTTCTTAATATGTTTTCCACCCCTGGTTATGTCTCATGTGTACGTTTCTTAATATGTTTTCCACCCCTGGTTATGTCTCATGTGTACGTTTCTTAATATGTTTTCCACCCCTGGTTATGTCTGATGTGTAAGTTTCTTAATATGTTTTCCACCCCTGGTTATGTCTGATGTGTACATTTCTTAATATGTTTTCCACGCCTGGTTATGTCTCATGTGTACGTTTCTTAATATGTTTTCCACTCCTGGTTATGTCTGATGTGTACGTTTCTTAATATGTTTTCCACCCCTGGTTTTGTCTGATGTGTACGTTTCTTAATATGTTTTCCACCCCTGGTTTTGTCTGATGTGTACGTTTCTTACTATGTTTTCCACCCCTGGTTTTGTCTGATGTGTACGTTTCTTAATATGTTTTCCACCCCTGGTTTTGTCTGATGTGTACGTTTCTTAATATGTTTTCCACCCTTGGTTTTGTCTGATGTGTACGTTTCTTAATATGTTTTCCACCCTTGGTTTTGTCTGATGTGTACGTTTCTTAATATGTTTTCCACCCCTGGTTATGTCTGATGTGTACGTTTCTTAATACTGTTGTAGACTTAGGGTTAGAGGATTAAGTGGTCGTGGATTAAAAACACGTTAATTAACTTTAGAAATAAATAAAATAAAAACTTAAAATAATTTATTTTTTAAAAAAAAACAGAAATTACAATAAGTAAAAAAAAACGTAACACAAAAATTCAATTACTGTTTGCAAACACCGTATTTAAAACACTCGAGAATACACACGAATTAATCACTCACTATCACTTATAGAACACAACGATCTCGCTTCCAATATTATACTCTCTCCGTTTATCACTCAAATAATACTGACTATGTTTCTGCGGGTGCCCTTCTATTTATACCTACATTCAAAACGTTCTAGAACGTTCTGGAAAAGGATTTTTCTAGTACGCAAACAAACTACGCGTTCTATAAATAAATAAAAAAAAATCGTAAATATCCAAAACAATGCTCTGTAATGTGAGAGAGCAAATAATATGTCATTCATATTCATAATGAATGAACCCCCACCCCTCCCCCCCTTCACCCCGACCCCTCTCCTACAAGACTCTAAAAATAACTTCTTCTCGAATTCCAAGAAAGAAGGAGAAATCAAAAATGGATAGGAGAAGTGTCGTGGTCTAAATACAGGATGTTTCATAGTATTACATATACCGGTTGATCACTTCAAAATGTTTTCCACCCCTGGTTTTGTCTGATGTGTACGTTTCTTATGTTTCAGGAGGTTACGGTCATGGCTATGGAAGTTACTACAGATAGATCATTTACATTATTTGTAAAAATAAAAATATATAACAAAAACATTTCCTTTTTATTTCTTCTTTTTCTACTCAACGAATGTAACATCTATTGGTCATTCAAGACGGGGGTTTTACCCTCCATTCGCTGGAAACTTGCAAACCAGCTACCCTCATTGACCTCACCCAGCCTGGGTTGGGCCGGAAAAAGCCAACGATACGTGGTGTTCCCAAGCGGTCACCCATCCAAGTACTGACCACGCCCGGACGTTGCTTAACTTCAGTGATCTGACGGGAACTGGTGTATTCAACGTGGTATGATCGTTGGCT
>CM022876.1:5883568-5903716 GCA_012654025.1 Pachypsylla venusta | reverse complement strand
ACATACTTACATTTTCACCTAGTACAGGCCGTGCGACGAGACACGCTAAAATCAACGCTTCAAAGTCTTAAGTAAAATATCAGTTATTCCATACATACTTACATTTTCACCTAGTACAGGCCGTGCGACGAGACACGCTATAATCTACGCTTCAAAATCTTGAATAAAATAAATTATCAGTTATTCCATACATACTTACATTTTCACCTAGTACAGGCCGTGCGACAAGACACGCTAAAATCAACGCTTCAAGTCTTATATAAAATAAATTATCAGTTATTCCATACATACTTACATTTTGACCTACTACAGGCCGTGCGACGAGACACGCTAAAATCAACGCTTCAAAATCTTAAATAAATAAATAATCAGTTATTCCATACATTCATTTTCAGCTAGGACTTGCCGTGCGACGAGACACGCTAAAATAAACGCTTCAAAGTCTTAAATAAAATAAATAAATTATCAGTTATTCCATACATACTTACATTTTCACCTAGTACAGGCCGTGCGACGAGACACGCTAAAATCAACGTTTCAAAGTCTTAAATAAAATGAATAAATTATCAGTTATTCGATACTTACTTACACCCGTATTTATGAATACAATCTTAAGACCGTTCTAAGCACGGATTTGGGAAAGAGCGTGCCAATATTTGTTATAATATTGGTAGCTCCCGATTGTTTCATTTCAATAATGTTACCGGGAAAGAGTTCTCCTTCGTAACAAAACACAACAAATTCTCCGTCTTTTGTCACGTCTTTAAGCTTGACAATGTCCTTCTTTAAGTCACTGAAGTCTTGCGGCCCGGAGCTAACGTCTTTGTACACAGGTTCGGGTTCATCGATTTCGGAATCATTTTCTTCTGTCTTTCAAACTTTTTGGAGGTTGATAGTTGTTCGATCTTACTTCTTTTTTTCCTACAGTAGAACAAAAAAATTTGCGCCTGACTTTTGGTTTTCTTTTGTGATTCTTCTTCTCCGCCTCCTCTTCTTGTTTCTTCTATTTTTCCATCAGTTTTTCTCGCTCGGGTTTTCAGTGGTTTGCGTTTTGGAGCATCAAAAATAGCTATTGGATATCCTTTAAATTTTTCTGGGCTTTTGAAAGTAGCCACACCACCTGTATTGTCCATCAGATTCTCCACTTTTGATGATCTTCAGCTATCACTTGAATACTGTTAGTTGGAACACCTGCAGTACCGAGACTATTAGTTTCAACACCTGTACCGGGATTTGGTCGGTCGGTTACAAATGAAGGGAGGAAGTCAATATCAGAAAATTACATTTGGATCAAACGGATAAATTCCAGTTTTTATAAAAGCTCTATTTATATTACCAGGTGTCATGGTTCGTGGCAGAACTGCTCCAACAAATCCAGCAACGTCGTAGATTGTCACATGCTTTCCAGGGTTGTGTAACATCCATGAATCAATTTCATTATTGTAAAATTTGTGTTCAAAAATTACTTTTGGCTTCATGATTACCTCTTGAGTACAAGCAACATTGATGTTAGCTTTTCTCTCCACAGGTTGAATTGAAAAATCATATTTGATAGTGATCATAGTAACAGGGCGCTTATCATCTTTCCATTGCAGCAAATACATACAAAAGTTGCCATGAAAAATTATACCATATTTTTTTCATTTTTGTGTTAGATTTGATAGCAGATGGAAGATTTTTTCTATTCGTCATAATTGTCCCTGTTATGTACAATTTCATTTCTCGAAGTTTATCAGCCGAAACCAAACTAGAATAGTACTTATCTACAAATATGCGGTACCCTTCGTTTGGTAGATCTTTTAAATTGTTTGCTAAATGAACAACAACCCTACCTGTAACAAGACAACTATTGGATGCGTCTGCTAGGGCATATATTTTGATGCCACACTTAGTTGGTATGTATTATATACACGAAAGGCCACTCTGTCTTTGAAACCAATAGTGCACTCATCGATTGAAATGAACTTATCTGGACCATAATATTTTTTAAAATTGCTTTCTAGTTTTTTTTAGAATTTTTTTTTAACTTTGAAACTCTTACTAGTCGTTCGTCACGCAGAATTTGGTTGGAAGCTAATTTGTAAATTCCAGTATATCATAAAGAATATTTTTGAAAAAAATAAAATATTTAAGATATTTTTTTCAAAGGATTGTTTTGTCAAGCCAATTGTTGAGAAAATAATCTTCAAGAGATGGTTAAGGGTCCAAGGACATACTAATTAAACACCAATGAAGGCCTCTAATTCTTCAGTTGTCAATGGTTTCCAAAACCGCCACATACATTTTTTTTTGTTAATGGTGTATTTTGCATGAGCTTTTGATCAGCATAGAATGGACGATATTCTCAATTAAATCATCACTGAACAACAATTCAAAAAAAATCCTGTGATGTTGGTACATGATCAGATGGAGGCTTGAAACCTACATTTGATGGATCTAAGCTTTCCATTGTATCCATTTTCTTTGTGATTGGTCTCTTGATAATCCTCTGTCTTTGTGTCATGTGCTTACATAGGGGGAAAGAGATAGAGATAACTTTTGAACAAAAAATATACAGCCTGAAGTCACTGGGATAGAGAAATTAGCTCTTAAGAAAATCCGAATTGAAAACAAACGGAAAAAAGAAGAAAAAAAAATCGTTTTCTGAATAGCAAAAAATTCGTCTATACGAATATACATGCAGTTAACCGAATGTGTCGTTTAATGGTCCTATATGGTCACACTTATTAGCAATTTAAACTGCACTCTATACATGCATACGACCAGATATTACAGATTACTGTAGTGGAGTTTACCAAATAAATAAATTATCAGTTATTCCATCCATACTTGATTTTTGCCTAGGACTGGCCGTGCAACCAGACACGCTAAAATCAACGCTTCAAAATCTTAAATAAGATAAATTATCAGTTATTCGATACATACTTACACCCGTATTTATGAATACAATCTTGAGACCGTTCTAAGCACGGATTTGGGAAAGAGCGTGCTCAGAGTTAAGTACGTTCTAAGCAAAATGGCATTTATGAACAATTGCGTTAACAGTTAAGACCAGTCTTACCCAAGATCATGCTTAGCCAATGCTGAGCGCATTTAACTTGTTAGCAACATTTAATTTTTAAGTGGGATTTTTCAAAACAACTTATTTCGAAGAAAAAAATTGAAACTATTTTGAATATTTTGATCAACAAGTTTCATTTTTTATGTGCGATTTTTTTCAATAAAGCCAAGGCCGTACTCAAGGGGGTTCATGGGGTCAAGATCCCTCCCCTCAAAAATTTCATTTATCTTTTTTTATGCACGACTTGGTGATATGTAATATTGTAAGGTGTAACTCATCATCAACAACAAAAACAACAGCAACAAAAAAACATCATCTTTCGTTATCATCATTTTCAGATGTTAGTCTTGGCTTCGCTGTCAGTCCTTCGCCGCCCCCCCTTTTTTTTTCTTTTTTCTTTTAAAAATATATGGAGTCTCAATAAGCTCCATCAAATATAATAGAGTGATAATTCCTTCTTTAAAGCAAAGTGAAATACGAACAAGCTTAAATGAAACAGTTTTTAAGACGTGCAAACAAATTTTGTTTCCCTCTGTAACGTAGGCACATGGGCGGGTAGGATTAGGAAACATACATGACCAAATTTTGTTTCCGCAAGTTAAAAACTGTTTTACTTAAGCTTGTTGATATTCTACTTTGCTATAAAGAAGAAATTATCACTCTATTAATCATTGTCATTTTGTAAATAATTACTTTTGTTTGCATTAAAGAAGAAATTTTCAAGCTATTAATATCTAATAGCTGTGAATTAATTATTAATTACAAAAATCTAATTAGATAGTAGGTACCTAACATAATGAATAATTACCATACTTTTAACGGATGGATCAAGATGGAAGACCAAAAACGTAATTTAAGAGGAAGAACTGAGATTAAACGCCAAAACAAAATATCATCATAATTTAAAAATAATCCAATCTAGTTGCTTAGGATGGCATAATAGCCCCATATGATGGCGGTCGTCTGAAAAACTGAACATCATCAATTTTTTCCAACAATTTTCCTGGATCCCGCTGGGAGCCAAAAATTGGCCAAACTCATCCATATTTAAACAAAAAAGGAACACATTTATTACACAATTAAAAATATATCTTGCTATTTTTAATTGATTTTATTTCACAGAGGACGAGGAGAATATCAGAATTAAATTTAAAAATATAAAATTGTTTACAAAAAATCCGCGCAGTTTTTTGATGCGCATAAACTTCTAAAGTCGTTCTAATTGGCTAGCACTTGAGAAGATGCTTTAGCACACGAAAAGACCGGTCTACCCCAGACTTATGTAAGCACGTTCTTAAGACTGTGCTCACAGTATTTTAGCATCTGCTAAGACAGGAAAAATGATTCATAAATACCATTTAACTGCAATCTTGTGCTGAGCATGTGCTCAACTCTTAACAACGTGCTCGCAGTAGTTCATAACTACGGGTGTTACATTTTCACCTAGGACTGGCCGTCCGACGAGACACGCTAAAACCAACGGCATCAAAATCTTCATTGCTAATTAATGTATAAAGCAACTGATTCTTATCTGACAATGACAATTCTGCAATTTGATGAACATTTCTCCTGTTTACGTAACTATTATTTTAATAGTTACGTAAACAACACAAATACACGACCAAGTAAGTCTGAGTTGTAAAACTACACAGTATGAAGACATGAAATTAAAAAAAAAATCTCTTTGACTGAAATACTCAACTTGTAAAAATATTTCGTTTTACGTTCCTCATAATTTTACTGGACTTTCCCCTGATTTCATGGACTTCAAATTTTGAAATGGAACAAAAAAAAAAAAAAATACATGCAAACAAAACTCAGCTGATAGACAATCAAATATATTAGGTGTATTTACTTGTGTTAATGTACATGGAGGTAATAATGGTGTATTTGGCCCGCTCAGATTGGTGTCTATGTGACTTGATGTACAAGGTAATGATGTTGATGTATGCAGTTGTGTCAAAGTGTTTTACACTTTCTCTTTTCATTTCTTCCCCCATCTAGACAATTCAAATGTATCAACCTTGTGTCTTGGATCAAGTATTACCGCCACACAATAGGTCCAGTTTGTTCATCCGGTAATGCTTTAAAATCTTGTCCCTAGCCTGTCCAAACGCAAACATGAAAATTTTCCCAGATGGTGTTTTATGTTATTTTCCTGTATTTGTCCAATTGAAGACTCAATTTTGTCCAGCAGCAGATTAAATGAGACAATTCAAAGGAATGTTGATACATTTTTGAAGTTTACTAAACATATTTTTCCAAAGATATTCCACTCATTTTCATCTATCCAGAAACGCCTTAATCCAAGGAGAGTAAGAGCAAAGCCCATCTTTTTAAAGCTGTTCCTAGGATATCGTGCGTTGAGTTCCATCGGGTGGGCAGTCAATTACAGGGTTGTCGACAATCCAACCGTAGTTGACATTTCTTCCCCCATCTAGGCAATTCATGCTAGAATGCTTGTTGATACTTCAGCCGTGTTACATGTTGATTTGAATTTATTTTTTGACATTTCTTCCCCCATCTAGGCAATTCATGCTAGAATGCTTGTTGACACTTCAGCCGTGTTACATGCTGATTTGAATTTATTTTTCAGCATTTCACTTTTAATTTTACTGAACCCGGAGCGAATTTTATTTAGAAAAGTGGATGTATCATCTGTTTCATTCACTATCTGCTCTTCATCCCCAATCTCTGAGTCTAGAGTAGCACTTTCATCTTCTCTCTCTGTCAAAACTCCTGCCGTGTTACATGCCGATTTGAATTTATTATTCAGCATTTCACTTCTTTTAATTTTACTGAACACGGAGCGAATTTTATTTAGAGCATCTGTTTCATTTACTATCTGTTCTTCATCCCCAACATCTGAATCTAGAGTAGCACTCTCCTCTGTCAAATATAGAGCTTTCATTAGGTCCTCAACTCTCAAGTTTAAAATGTGCGCAATGCACCTGAAGTGATGATTTATTTAATCAAAATTCGGCAATTTATGAGCCAAATGCTCCATGAACTTTGTATTTGCGCTGGTGTGGTCCACGATGATTCCAAGAACTTTTTCGTCGATTTGAAAATCTGCCATGCAGCGATAAAAGATATTGGCAATGTCCTCACCAGTGTGTTGACCTCAGGTAGTGATGGACGCGAGACGAGAAATTCCTCGTCTCGTTTTGAAACATTCGAGACGAGACCAGGGTTTTGTCTCGTCTCGCGTAAAAAATACGAGAAATTTCTCGTCTCGTAAAAAAATAAAACTTTTCGGATGCTGCTCTTTTCCCCTCATTATCATAATTGTACACGGCTCACATGTGCCATATTAGAAAAGTTTTTGCGGAATTGACCTTTTGTGAAAACAAAAATGTTATTGTTGGTAATGGAACCAAATTAGAGGTACATGGTTGGAAAAATTCCAGGTGAAATATTTGATGGAAAGAGTTGGAATGGAGCCACTTTACATGACGTGTACTATGTGCCAGATTTAACACACAATCTTTTTTCATTAAATGCTGTTCTCGAAAAAGGTTTTAAAATGACAGCTAATTCTAGCGAATGTTGTTTCACCAAGGCTGACGTTATGGTAAAAGCCATAAAAACAGAAAAAATATTTTATCTTCTATTCCGAAATAAGAATTTTTTTGAAGAAGATACAGGTACACTTTGCAGAAACAGTTTGGAAAAAGAAGAACAGTTGCAACATATAAGTGTGGAAACTGAAATTAGTGAACAACCGCCAGAAAGAGAAAAACAAATTGAGCGGGAAAATCTTAACGCTGACTATAAAACCCAAATAACCAAAGTTTGTGAAGAAATAGCGAGAGTTCAAAAGCAACTAGAACAATCCCATGAAGAAGTCAAAACGTTGATGGAAAATCTAAATCAGTTAGAGAATGAAGCCAGAAGTCTAAAAAATTCATATGAATTGAAATTAAAAAAAAAAAATATATTATTCATATTATAGAACAGACTAGGCAAGAAAATGATGAATGAAGAATTGACAAACCTACAAGATGACAATAATATGGTGAATGAAACAAATGAACGGAAATGTTGCAGGAATGATTGCCAAGTCCAAGTTAACAATATAATTGATCAAACAATGATGAGCTTTTGTTCTTAACCATCAAGTATGTGTTAAGCCAGATAGTTATTTGGTCACAGTGGTAATGTCCAAGACCTTGTAAGATTAATGATAAAGTATATCTGAATGCATAAGGAAGTGTATCCTTGTCTGTCCATCTTTATACTTTAATATTACTATCTGATTGTCCCCCTGACCAATTATCTGAATTTCTAGTCCCACTTTTTTTCCAGCAAGTGTTTTATAGCTCCAATAGACATATGGGTCCGCCTCTTTTGGTGTATTCCTTGCATTCCTCCCAGAAAGTTTGAAAGATAGTAGGAGCCGTCAATAGGTGACCCATCTGAGTGGTAGTCAGGTAGGAACAATCTCTGGTTCGAGAAAATATTACAATTTAAAAAATGAGAGTGACTATTCGTGTATAATCCCGTGAATTTAAACAGTTGGTCACACATTTTTCCTAAATCAATGATAGCCTTCCACCACCAGTAGATACACCATTTTTTAAGATCTAGAACAAAGAGTTCTTGATCTGATAGCAGTTGTTTAACCTGTGAGAGAAGGCGTCTAACTTCTACAACTTCACTGTCCGCACATCGACTGCTGCGGAACGTATGGAAAGATTTTTGTCCCAGTGTTATATTCATTCGATGACTGGATTGTTCTCTGTCTAAAAGTTTGGATAGTGAATCCACGTCCACTCCTTTCCAGCAATAATTGCTACCCAATCGTTCTCGTCATAAATTTATCCCTCTCTTTCCTTTATCTTCCTCAAGTTTTTCTGGAGTTGACTTTAAGTATGCTAAAATTGTTCTTGTTTCTTCTCTGGTTTGATGATAGGTTGATGGAGGTGGACGTTTGTCATATAGTATAGAAAAACCACAAGCGTCATATCCTTTCCCCCAGCTATGGAGAGGATTTGCACGGGAAGTATCTTTAAGAAAATCCACCATATCTACTGGGGTATAATCGTAATCAAGTGTTTTCGAAAAAGAGATCTTACTCCAGGAGAGGTAGAGGTACATCTTCATCTCTTCCTTCTTAACTCGATGATTTTGTGATAATGTTACAAATAAATCTGTTGGGATGAATTGAAAATTGGGGTATCTATTATGTTTTGCATGGTAATTTATACAAAAGTCGCGTTTCACAATCCCCATAGTCTCGGATATAATATCTTGATTAATCGGCACATTTTCTACAGTTCCATACTTTTTTAATGGGTCGAGTAGTTCTGAGACTTTTTATATTGGGTAGCCAAAATGTTTCATTATACCTAGTAATTCTAGGCTGCAGTAGATCCACTAGTTGCTAGAAGAATATTGAAGTTTGGAGTTATATGATATGGATCCAACAATTCGGTTAATTCCTTTATTTGGGTGTCATATAACTCAGAAAATTGGACATCAGACTCGTCCATAATAACAAAACCCAACATTAGAGGTTCCCAAATTGCTATGAACGCGTATAGGTCATTTCCTAAGGTCTCGGCCAAAGATTCAAAGTAGTTAATGATTTTCATCCCTCTTTCAAAGATAGATAAAGTATACTATTCGTGTATAATCCCGTGAATCCAAACAGTTGGTCATACATTTTTCCTAAATCAATGATAGCCTCCCACCTTCAATAGATACACCATTTTTAAGATCTAGAACAAAGAGTTCTTGATCTGATAGCAGTTGTTTAATCTGTGAAAGAAGGCGTCTAACTTCTACCACTTCACTGTCCGCCATTGACTGCTGCGGAACGTATGGAAAGATTTTTGTCCCAGTGTTATACTCATTCGATGACTGAATTGTTCTCTGGCTAAAAGTTTGGATAGTGAATCCTCGTCCACTCCCTAACTTCAATTCACACTCCTTTCTAGCAATAATTGCTACCCGATCGTTCTCGTCATAAATTTCTCTCTCTCTTTCCGTAATATCTTCCTCAAGTTTTTCTGGAGTTTATTTTAAGTATGCTAAGATTGTTCTTGTTTCTTCTCTGGGTTGATGGAGATAGACGTTTGTCATATAGTATAGAAAAACCACAAGCGTCATATCCTTTTTCCCAGCTATGGAGAGGATTTGCACGGGAGGAATCTTTAAGGAAATCCACCATATCTGGGGTATAATCGTAATCAAGTGTTTTCGAAAAAGAGATCTTACTCCAGGAGAGGTACATCTTCATCTCTTCCTTCTTAACTCGATGATTTTGTGATAATGTTACAAATAAATCTGTTGGGATGAATTGAAAATTGGGGTATCTATTATGTTTTACATGGTAATTTATACAAAAGTCGCGTTTCACAATCCCCATAGTCTCGGTTACAATACCTTGATTAATCGGCACATTTTCTGCAGTTCCATAATTTTTTAATGTGTCGAGTAGTTCTGAGACTTTTTAAATTGGGTAGCCAAAATGTTTCATTATACCTAGTAATTCTAGGCTGCAGTAGATCCACTAGTTGCTAGAAGAAAATTGAAGTTTGGAGTTATATGATATGGATCCAACAATTCGGTTAATTCCTTTATTTGGGTGTCATATAACTCAGAAAATTGCACATCAGACTCGTCCATAATAACAAAACCCAACATTAGAGGTTCCCAAATTGCTATGAACGCATATAGGTCATTTCCTAAGGTCTCGGCCAAAGATTCAAAGTAGTTTATGATTTTCATCCCTCTTTCAAAGAGAGATAAGGTATACTATTCGTGTATAATCCCGTGAATCCAAACTGTTGGTCATACATTTTTCCTAAATCAATGACCTCCAATAGATACACCATTTTAAAGATCTAGAACAAAGAGTTCTTGATCTGATAGCAGTTGTTTAATCTGTGAGAGAAGGCGTCTAACTTCTACCACTTCACTGTCCGCCATTGACTGCTGCGGAACGTATGGAAAGATTTTTGTCCCAGTGTTATACTCATTCGATGACTGAATTGTTCTCTGGCTAAAAGTTTGGATAGTGAATCCTCGTCCACTCCCTAACTTCAATTCACACTCCTTTCTAGCAATAATTGCTACCCGATCGTTCTCGTCATAAATTTCTCTCTCTCTTTCCGTAATATCTTCCTCAAGTTTTTCTGGAGTTTATTTTAAGTATGCTAAGATTGTTCTTGTTTCTTCTCTGGGTTGATGGAGGTGGACGTTTGTCATATAGTATAGAAAAACCACATGCGTCATACCCTTTCCCCCAGCTATGGAGAGGATTTGCACAGGAGGAATCTTTAAGTAACTCCACCATATCTGGGGTATAATCGTAATCAAGTGTTTTCGAAAAAGAGATCTTACTCCAGGAGAGGTATATCTTCATCTCTTCCTTCTTAACTCGATGATTTTGTGATAATGTTACAAATAAATCTATTGGGATGAATTGAAAATTGGGGTATTAGTCCAGTCAACGAATGGTTTGTAGAGTGCGTTGGCTGGAAACCAAGGAATTTTTTCAGAAGTTTGTTTGGTGTGGTCAGGAGATAAACATACTAAAATTCCTGGGACTTGGGGTGTGAGCCAAATGCAGGGGGGCGTGGCGAAGGTCACTTTTTTTAAGTTTTCCCCTATATCTCGAAAATGGTTACTTTTAGCGTACAAAGTATTCTCGGTAAAATTGAAGCCATCTAAATTTCCTACAAGTTGGCTTCTATTCATTTTTTTCCACCCCTCATAGTTTTCGAGATATCTCCCACCCCCCACCGCATATTTTTGGCAAAATGAATATTTACCCCATTTTTCGTTAAATTTTGGTCTGTAGCACACCAATGCTTCGTTTCACAGCAATAAGGTCTGTAGCACACCAATGCTTCGTTTCACAGGAAATAAAGTTATAGAGAATCAAATTTGCTTTTAAAAAATATTCCTTTTTACATTTTGTTATTAGCCCTTCAAAAAATACAGCTCCTTTTATGGCATTTGGCAATAATATAGATTTTGCCAAAAAAAACTGTTCATTTCAGTTTTCCACAGCTGTCACCTTTTATATAACCAGTTACTATGTGTATATACGCTAAAATGTTGAGAATAAGGTTTATGATCATTTAATATGCAATTAAATGACTAGATAGGATAAGTGAGGTCTTCATTTAACTCCACAATTTTGTACAAAAAAAATCATCAATTGTGACTTTTACTGTTAAAATGGTTGAATTTTGTTCAAAAACGGTACAAATGCATGCATATTCTGACTTTACATCTTACTTTTACAACTATCACCATGCAAAATTAATGAAAATTGGAGACAAAAAAAATCACCGATATCACATATTTTCTTTTTTCTTATTGTCTCCTGCTGTGTGTCCTAAAACCAACAAACGCATTTTTGCATTTATAATATCAGAAGAATTATAAGAACCTGCCGATGTATGTAGGTACAGAATAGTATGATATTTATCATTATGTTTCATAACATATGGGTTGGTCCCGTTTCCCTTAGCATTCTGCAATGAAAGTGCTATGAGAAAATTAAAAAAAGTCAGTGCTATGTTCTCTGATCCAATTACGAAGGATGTATAACTGACAAACTCGTACATATTTATAGATGGCTGATTTCTCGCACAAAAACATATTTGGCACAGGATCCTCCATTACCTCTATTTGTGATAGATATATACGATTTGTCAAGACCCACTGTCCTGGAGGGAGTGATGTCAGTTTAATTTTTGATGGATATGCCACTCCACCACTCATATAGTACGAAGCTAGTGGAACAAGTACAACGCTTTAGGACGAAGAGATTAGGGTATATACATTTTAACTGGTAGACAGATATTACTACAAAACATCAGGATTTTCTTTCGAACGTCCCAAACAAAAGCCGCATAATTAGTATCCTGATGTTTAATGTTGACACAGTAATTCATTTATCTGAAACCAGCTCAGTGCAGTTATTTACGAAGTCCTTTAGTTATATTGATGGGTAAAACCCCAACTGACCAAGACATCTTACTCGTGAAACCTTGTCGTGGCAGAACTGTAGCAGCTTGGAATGAAAGATAAAATCCGACACAACATCGTGAGCATTTAGAAAGAGCAAAGTAGGGTATCTAAAATTCTGTAAGAAGTCAACAGAAATACCAGAGAGAAGAAGTATTTTCTAGATCCTCATCATCTCAGGCCGAGGTCGAGAAAGCAGTGGGGGGGGGGGGGAAGTGACCGCTAACAAGCAACTGGTTCCAGTGCACAGTGTAGATGCTCAAATACACGACTAAATTTTAAAAATGATTTTATGCCACTGCACTTAGAACTGCAGTAGTGGAAAGTGTGGCTGCCGGAAATTATCACTCAAATGTTTGTCAGGGAATATGTTTCAACGGAGTCTGAGTGTATAATAATGTGGAGGATAAAGAACCGACTTTTTTCCGTCAAATTCCATCATATGAATCACTTCTCGAATCCTCCCGACCCAAGAGATCCAAAAATTGAAATACTTTGGAAAATAATTAAGTATTTAAACTTATTATTTCATGATTTATGGAATGTGATTTTGTACACAATAGTTTTGTTCGAAAAATACTATTAAAAATTTCGCCATAAGGCCCAGAAGATCCCATAGAGCCCAAAAACAAATCACCAAATCCTTTCACAAGCATAATGAGAAATATCAAAACAAAAATCGGACCATGCATTAATATAGTTATTGTGGCAGAAAAGATGGAGCTCAGTGCAAGATTCCAATTTCCAATAATTTTGCAAGGTAATAGTTTACATTATAAACTCTGCAAATGTACAAGTGACAAAGTTTACATTTTGTATCACCACCGACCTTATTCACTGGGCGATAAAGGAGGATCCTACATCAGAAAATAAGATGTAAAGTCAGAATATGCATCCATTTGTACCGTTTTTGAACAAAATTCAACCCATTTTAACAGTAAAAGTCACAAAAAAATGGATGAATTTTTTTGTCCAAAATTGTGGAGTTAAATGAAGACCTCACTTATCCTATCTGGTCATTTAATTGCATATTAAATGATCATAAACCTTATTCTCAACATTTGAGAGTATATAAACATAGTAACTGTTCATATAAAGGTGACAGCTGTGGAAAACTGAAACGAACAGTTTTTTTGGCAAAATCTATATTATCTATATTATTGCCAAATGCCATAAAAGGGGCTGTATTTTTTGAAGGGCTAATAATAAAATGTAAAAAGGAATATTTTTTAAAAGCAAATTTGATTCTCTATAACTTTATTTCCCGGGTTATTGCTGTGAAACGAAGCATTGGTGTGCTACAGACCAAAATTTAACGAAAAATGGGGTAAATTTTCATTTTGCCAAAAATATGCGGTGGGGGGTGGGAAGATATCTCGAAAACTATGAGGGGTGGAAAAAAATGAATAGAAGCAAACTTGTAGGAAATTTAGATGGCTCCAATTTTACCGAGAATACTTTGTACGCTAAAAGTAACCGTTTTCGAGATATAGGGGAAAACTTAAAAAAAGTGACCTTCGCCACGCCCCCTGCATTTGGCTCACCCCCCAGGGTCCCAGGACTTTTAGTATGTTTATCTCCTGACCACACCAAACAAACTTCTGAAAAAATTACTTGGTTTCCAGCCAACGCACTCTATACCCCTATTTTGATCATTCATTGACAGGACTAAAGGAAAAGACTCCTAAAATCTTCAAAATGAAATTAAACACAGTAGTTTGAACTGGAAGGCACTTCTGATACTGTCATTTATTATATCTTACAAAAAAAGGTGTTCTGCTTAGGACATTTGATTTTTTTTTTTTAAAGGTCGTGGGCTAAAGNAGGACATTTGAATTTTTTTTTCAAAGGTCGTGGGCTAAAGTTACCCCTGGTTGGGGTTTCTTTGGCCCATCCATAGTATTAGTGACCAAAGTTCAAATTTCTACTTGAAGAACATTCATAGAAACAAATTGAACCATATAACAAAATTGAGGTATACAATGAGAGGGCCAATAAAGGTGGACAAGTTTCAGTCAAGGATAATCGCTCAATGCTGGACTTAAAAGTACCCTCTTTTATTAAGTAATTTCGGAGGGGCGATCTTCCTGACATCCTCCCATGAGTAATCAAACACATTTTTTTTTTCTTCTGGGGCCACACCCAGTATTTTTTCATCTAAACAATGCAATCTACTTTGACCCCACTATCATGTACATTTACCACAACCCCTGAAAAAAATGAATTATTATACTTCACTTTGACAAATTTACCCTCATTGTAAATATTATTATTGTGGTTGTCTATTTCTTGATTGTCCTGTATGTTTCCTTAAACAGGATCTGAGCGATTCTCCTCTAGCACTAACTCTTTAACTGCTGCATCTCTACGGTTGTTCTTGGTTGAGGGCTGCATGATTTGTGTATCATCCATATCATCATCATTCTCACTTAGTTGAAGTTGCTCTCCAAAACTATCATCATGTACACTAAATGAAACATCAGAAAATGTGCCATTGCACGAACCCTGTCTTGTTTGAAGTTCTTTCTTCCTCAGTTCTTGGTTTGCCAATTCTTCTCTCATCTCCACCAGTGCGTTCCGGTAGATTGAAAGATATTGATAGCGCTCTTTTTGCTTACACCGGCAAAATCACCCATAGAGATGAAGAAATCTCAAGTCGCCAAAAATCTCAAGGTGATCATCAGTCGCAACTATGGTGACATTACATCATTCCTAGTAACATAACATTATTAGTTAAAATTACGAAAACAAATCTCTGAGACTCATAATGAAAAGACCATAATCAAAGTGATTATGGCAATCAAAGAGATGATGGCATTTTTCCACCTACCAATTTTTTTGAGTTTTGATTGCTGGCTCTACTCTGGCCAGAAGATCCAAATGTTGTTTTGGTCATTCTAAATCTGTCCCGAAATTGCGAATCAGAACAGATTTGAAGATAATTTATTACTTCTCGGACAACTCTTGGGTTCCTTTCTTGTAAGCCTAGAATTCTGGTTAAAGATGGGTCCGGGAAAAAATCGTAATCATCTTTAAACATGCTACTGGATGAACTTGAATTCGATGATATTTTGGATTGAGAGACCTGAAAAAGCTAAACAAATGGGTTAAAAGACCTGAAGAAGATAAAACAAAGTAGTAAAGACCTGAAAAAGATATAATACAAATAGTAAAAAGATAAAAAAGTGAGAAATGTTCGTAATTCGTATAAAAGATAACAGCGATCAATATTTGAATAGAAAAATATTTTTCCCACAAGTTTCTATAATATTACTTTAAAATATACGCGCCAAATTCTTCAAATATCTTCAAAATTCTGCTATTATCAACTAGAAGGTGTTTTTCAAATACATCTGTTGTATTGATAAAATGACAAAAGTGTACAAATCTTGATGTGTAACTGTTAGAACTTTTTTTGGTGACTGTTATCCCCGCTATAAATGTGAAAAGTTTTTATTGATGTTTTTCTCTTTTCTTAAATCCCTGTCACCATGAAATCAAAAAACCTATTGAACCATAACCCCTTAATCAATTTATTTCATTTTGATTTATGTCATGTATTTTTCAGTTCAAATTTGATTTTTGAAGAGAAATCACCTAATTTATCTTGGTTGTTCCAAAAAAACATTTAATTTTTGGAGAACGAACACTTTGTAACTGAACCATGGAGAAAGTTCACTTTCAAAAATAATAACCTGGAGAAAAACCGATTTGAAGTAAAACATTATTTGATTCTTTCTGTAAAATCCTGCAGAAATATATAAGAAAAAATATGTTTTATTTTTAAATGAAAGATGAATTTTTATTTTTTAAAGTGTAGGTAATCAGTAGTAAAAAAAACACCTGTAATTGACAGTTATTACACCCGTAAGATAGGCTCCTCTTGCTCAAGGATAATACATACATCATTTATTTTTTTAAAAAAAAAAACACCTGTAACCTGTATAAAGAACAGGCCCTAAAATACAACCTTTTGCGAAAAACTGATAATTTTTTCAGTTTTATGTGAAAAATGCGGGCTATTAGATCATGCCATATTGAGACTTTTGACCAAACTTCAGTTTGTTTACAATGTGGTCCCATTTACTGTTACATGTAAATGTAATGAAAAGGTCTGGACGACCGTAGTGGCGCGCATATGTGATTGCGGTATTCGCTCGTGCATATAGCGAGGACCACCTGTAAAGGTTGAAGGTAGGATAACCACTTTTCTTAGCTCGGCAATGTCACAGTCAGATCCCCGTATCGCGCCTTGTAGGTGAATATAATTTTCACTTAGCTTGGTCTGGTTAAAACGAACAAAATTTAGCCGATGCCTCAATCTTTGCATACATGTCTACTAAGTATTGATTAAAAAGGGCACGGCAAAGCAAAATGATATTCCCGAGGTCTGTCCTCTCCATAATCATATACGTATAAAAGTCAGCGGCAGATACCGTTTTCTGGAGTATATTCTGATGTATATTAATTGCGTAACCATCTTCACCAGAGCAAAAAAGAAGGGATATTGGTAACTATCAGTAGCGGCTCGTCAATATTTTGTCCGGAGGGGCTACATTATATATAAACATAAATTTGTATTTACCTACCTGGAGACTGAGACACATATAATTGTTTAAATAGCCAGCGTCTATGGCACGTTGAATACAACAGTTCCCGTTAGATCACTGAAGTTAAGTAACGTCCAGCGAGGTGTACCATGTGGGTGTTCACGTGGGTTCGCGCCCTCGTGATGCTGGCTATTTTTCCGGCCCAACCCAGGCTGGGTAAGGTCAATGTGGGTGNATAATTTTTTAGGTTATATTTTTATTTAAAGATCCATTTACATCATGTTCAGGATTCATTTACAACAAACATATCCTTTGCGAAGAGGATACATATTAGGAATTTCATACTCTTCGTCTTCAATCATTGCCTCAAATTCGGACATCTTCGATTTCAGAGCTTGTTCGTTATGCTCGATATTCCGGATAGTGCTATCGAACCGCTTAATAGCTTCGAAGTTAAACGAGTATTGTAGTTCAATCTGTCTTTCCAAACTTTTATCGTTATTCTTCAAACCTTCTAAAATTTTATCACAACGATCTCCATCGGTGGAGTCTGTTTCCGGTTATCGATTTAATTACAGATCCCATTTCGTTAAAAAACACCTCTTCTTCTACTGTGGAGGTTTAACCCTATATTGGATAGTTTATCTAATACCGCAGTTTGCAAATGACGCACAACCTTGTTATGATTATCAAAATCATTATTAATTTCAAAGTTCTTTTTGGTCATCGAATTTAGATGAAGATGTTGATTTCGCAGATCCTGGATTTCTTCGATAAGGGGCTTCAGGTCATAATATGTAGTATGTTGACCTTTTTGGAGTTGGGCGATTCCGAGGTTAATTGGTAAAAGACCATCGTTTCGCGTGATATTCTTTATTGCTGCGTTCCCGAATTGGAAGGACCAGGTGAACAAAATTGTCCTCAGATGCATTTGGTTCGATTCTAAGATTGAGATGGATTCCTCTTATTCTTTTTGATTTTTCTGGTAATTGAAAATTCGATTTGATTCTAAGATTGGGATGGATCTTCTTATTCTTTTTGATTCTTCTGATGAATGAAAATTCAACTTGTTTTTTCTTCAGAAAATTCAAAATTTTTTTTTTTTTTTTTTTTTTTTTGTTGATGCTTCTTAATTAATATTTAAATTTCATAATAATTATAGAAATTTAAAGTAATATAAAAATCGTAAATGTCAATAATTATCTTCGTATTAAGCAGTTAATGAAAGCGTATTAAGCAGAAAATGAAAAGTTCGATCTTTTTCAGATTATAATGTCTGGATAAGATTAAAATAAAAATTATAATAAGATTTATTTTATTTCACTATCTTATTTTGATTTTTATTTTATTTCACTGTTTAATGCTTATCTGCGAAAGTTCTTAAATTTGAAACTTCTTCTTCGATATTAGCTAACACTTCTTTTGGATCAATTTCATTGATTTCATGAAGTTTTCTTTGAGCTTGCATGTTTAGGATGCTGCCAATGGTTGCTGTTTGGTAAGTACCCTGGAGTATTTCATAATAATCGCCATGTGTTTTTTTAGTGTGTCCAAGAAACTTTACGAAAGCCTCTTTTTTGGAGGGTTCCAAGTTTGCGATTTGCATTAATGTAGCTGTCTGTTTCCTCAATTTGTTAGAGGTTATCAATTCGGGGTTTTCGAGTCCACATTCTGAGGCTAATTTTCGCAGGACAACATCTCCCTTGACCCATTTGTTATCCACATTTGGGTAAGCCAAGAGGTATTTGTTTGATAAAGGCACACACCTACCTCTTGCCTCCAGAAGGGTGTCTATGTAGCTCTGCACAACTGGTGGAAACAATATTTCGATGGCCCTGGATCCTTTTCCTCCTGTCATAATATGTCTGTACGTTTTTGTTAGTAATTTTCCCGATTCATTCATTTGCTCTATCATTTCTTTAAGAGTCGATCCATCGCTAATAGTTTCTTTGTATCTTTCCATGGGGAGATATTGCACATCACCGATTCGCCGTCTGTTGAATACTATTGTACTCGCAAGGGCGACGTTTGTTAAAGTTTTGAAGGATTTTTTGTCATCAGGATCTTCTTTTAAGGATCTTTGACTTTCATCTCCCAATTTTACTTAGTTAGTGGTAGCATAGTCGGAGTTGAAAACCGTTTTTCTGTTAAACATTTTCCAGCTAATGCTGAAACCTCATTGGTCCACTGTGTTTCCACTAAGAATGAAAATCGTTTCAGATCTTTCAATTTTTCTTCGGGGTCACTTTCACCATGTTCTTGAAAATAAACTATCTTAATCATGAGATGGCGTGCTAAATTTGTAATTTGTTTTAATGTTGTCCCATAATGCATAGCCAAACTAGCAGCTCTGTATGTTTTACTGACTTTATCATAACCAGCTGCTCGTTTGGCCGCTCGGACAACTGTATCAAACAATTCGGGGGTTAATATCTCAAAAAATGTTTTTTTCTCATCCTCGATCTCTTCCCGTACTTCCGTTAATAGTCTGGCACATTCCCGCAATTTGTAGTAGTTCCATACTGTTCGCGTTTGTGTTCCTTCAAAAGACATTCCCCATAATATCTTATTAGGCAACCATACTAGTTTTTTACATGTAACAAGGTAACTTGCTGTCGTCATGGCTTTCAATATAACTTTGGAAGTTTGCTTCATTTCTGATGAGTCCGAAAAGCTTTCTCCTCATTGCTTTCCCTTCTTTTGTGGTTTTAGGATATTTTTCGATTTCTACAATTTCTTTCTCTTTTGAGTGAGAGGTTGTTACGTGTCTGTCAAAATTCGTTACATTTTTGAGACAATATTTACATTTAATACTGTTTTTGGTTAACTTCATGTTAATTTCGATTGTAAGCAGATCTTTTACTGTATAGCTGTCGCGTTCAGTTACATCATCCAACTGATCTTCTCCACTTTTTACTGCGGATGGGACAAGATTTAAGTCATCATCGGAGTCATCACTTCCTGCTGACGATGGTATAAAATCATAATCTTGGTCATTGTCAGTATCACCGAAATCAGAATCTTCTTGCAGATCGAATTCATATTGATCAAACTCTGAAATGAAAGGGAAAAAATATTCACATAAAGGTATATGTTTTCGTTAAGCAGATGCGCATGTCTGGATACAAAGATGAGATGCAGAGGTTTTGTTCAATTACCTAACTAAACAAAATAAGCACAGTACAACGAAATGAACACTTCCAGATACGTGACTGCTACTGCCTACTTGATAGTAAATATGATGCTTAAAACTTAACAACTTTAAGACGAAATAAAGAGAAAAATGACAAATCTAGTTGGCTTAGAGGTAGCGCGCCTGCCTCGTAAGCGCTAGGCCGCGGGTTCAATTCCCGCCCGGGCGGATTTTTCTCAAAAGGAAAAATTCGTTCCCCGGAATGGCTGGCTGTCTTCTTTCCTGTCTTTCTTCTCTCTTCGCTTTCTTGGGACGAAGGACCTATAATTAAAAGAGTTAAAGACCCTCTATCAAACCTCAAAAAAAAAAAAAAAAAAAAAAAAAAAAAAAAAAAAAAAAAAAAAAAAAAAAAAAAA
>CM022876.1:5858153-5873466 GCA_012654025.1 Pachypsylla venusta | reverse complement strand
ACACACACACACACACAAGGGATACAGCAAAATGCTGCTAGGACATTTAGGTGACAGCATGACCTGTCACCTAAATGTCTTAATTCTGACTAATCTAAACCTAGGTACTCACGCCATGACACACACACACACACAAGGGATACAGCAAAATGCTGCTAGGACATTTAGGTGACAGCATGACCTGTCACCTAAATGTCTTAATTCTGACTAATCTAAACCTAGGTACTCACGCCATGACACACACACACACACAAGGGATACAGCAAAATGCTGCTAGGACATTTAGGTGACAGCATGACCTGTCACCTAAATGTCTTAATTCTGACTAATCTACAAGCCCTAATATTTGAAATGCGGAGTTTTTTTGATTAATGACACATTCCTGCAAGAATGAAAAATCCTATGTGACGACAAAATTGTGGGGGAACGTCCCATGGGGCGATAAGGAGAAACGGATTCTTCTTTATTTAAGTTTCACTTTATTTTTAATTAACTTTTATTTTATTTTTCTTTCACAGCAAAAATATTTTGATTCTGGAGATTATCAAATGGCTAAACAAACCAATCCGAGTGGCGTTTTGGGAGGAGCAGGGATCGGTAACAAACAAATCCCTGGAAGTAAGTTGGTACCATCGAGTTTAGGATTTGGTACAGGTGATGCCATACCTACACCAGAATCAGTACCAGCAAGGAAGACGTCTATCATACAACAGAAATTTACTCCTCTTCACACTATTCCTTCAACGCCAACTTCAGCCATCAATCCACAATTTGTGCCGTCGACTGGATCTTAAAAGTTCTCTTTTTTTGCCATCTTTACTTGTGGGTAGGGGGAGAGTCTTATTTTAGCCCATACGAGGGAGCCCCAAAAGTAACGGGTATTTCGTATTAAAAAAAAAATATTTATCAAGATTTTGTTTTAGTAATGTAAATGTAGAATTTGTTTGTCGTAAGGCTCAAAGGCCTTTTCACAATTTTTGTGGGTATCACAGCATTACTAAGAGCCTCCTGTAATAATAATCTCTTCAAAGTTCTAATATTTTTACTCTGGTGATGCCGCCACTGGTCGCTACTCACATGAAAGTAGCTACTCAATCGTCCTCACGAGGCTGAGTGCACCTCGAAATCACAAGCACAAAGCGGAAAAAAATGCAACTCCAGCGCGGATTGAACCCGGATCCCCCAAATGTAATGTCAATGTGATACCCACTAGATCAGGAAGACTGCTGATTTTGTTTTCCTATTTTCAAAAATAAACCTTTGAAGAAAGGTCACGAGAGAGAAAAAAATACCCCCCCCCACCTGAAAAAAAAATACAATTTGTTTCAAGATAGGAACGCAGAATCCAAAAATCGAATTAAAAAAAACGTTTGTCCGCCATACGCCGTGATGGACACTTTTGCCACTTAGCGTTGTCCGATTTGGATGAAATTTGTTTGGTTTTTCTATCCAGTAAAATATAAAACTATGTGTCCCATTGGCAGACTTTTTAAACCAAATTTTGATCTCCTTCAAAGTATACCCCATTAACTGAGATGCACTTGTTCAATCTTCTCTTCCATTGTTCAAAACAGATTCACTAAATCACTAACTAGGATGTCCTGAATGTCTTTCAGCGATTTTTGTTTCATATCCTCAACAGTAGCTTTTAAATTCACTAGGGGAGGGAGATTCACATTCGGTGTCATGCCTTTTTTGGTTAAACACAACATCACGGACAGGACGGTGTGTACAGGCTGTGCATTGTCATGCCGATCTGCGTGGTCGAGTTGTTAAGAGCACAGACGCTTGGTCCGGGGGTTCTGGGTTCGAATCCCACTCTTTGCGAAAATTTTCTGATTGATTTTTTTCGTTTCCGAAATGGCATGGCTGTAAAAGGAGTGTCCTGAAGTAATGCGAGAGTGGTCGCGAGGCATAACCTTAAAAAGGTGCATTGTCATGATGGAAGACTCAGCCTTTTTTTTTCCAAAGATCAGCCTTTTCCTCCAAAAATCAGTCGTGGTTTACCAAAAGGGTTCCGTGCCCGTTTTCCCATGTAGAAAACAAAATTTCACAGCCGCGCGTTGCTCCCGGTAGTCGATCATCTCACAATTGTGCCAAAACAATAATAGTTGTTTCACTAAAAAAAATCTTACGGACGAGCTGATGCACTCAGAGCGACCAAACTTTGCAGACTGACTAGAGGGGGGTCAGGTCAACCTAACCAACCTCCCCCCCCCCAATCGAACCATAGGTTCCCTCTCTCTGTCTCCCCACCGCAGCCCAATATCCGTTACTTTGGGGTCTCCCCTTTTCTATGTTCATTGTGTCTTTAGCGGCCTGTAGGAGAAGGAAAGTATCAGTCCGCATAAAGATCCATACTTGAAAGTGTTATTACTTTTTAATATTTTTCAAAAATAATAATCTGAGAATGTGTGTGCTCAGTCAGTGATCGCTGTATTTATGAGAACCGTTTTTAATTAAGAATCTTTTTTGTGTACCGCGCACAAAAAAAAGATAGTAAATTGGCTTTCGGTCAAATTTGTTCAAAATTCAAACCAACAGGGGAAGTAAAAATAGGGTGTTTTTCAAAGCTGCTCCAAAAATCATATTTATTGTTGATTATCTGTTAGCCCGTGCTTCGCTACGGCCTGTAGCTGGCACCTTAGAGGCATGGCCGTTCCCGTGCTAATAGTATTTTATGATTCCCGTTACAAAAATCGAAAATTTGGCCACTACTTGAAAACGGTTGGACAGTTTTTTTGCGAACCATGTTCCAAATTAAGGTTTACAAGGCCACAAGAATTTCAAAATCGAAAATCGAGTCAAAAATCGAAAAATTGGCAGTAACTCGAAAACGGTTCGACATTTTTGAAATGTGATACTTTTTCTGGGGCTTTAGCCTATGGTTTCGGGGGGGGGGAGTCCATTCTCATCAATTGTTCGAAATCTCTTACCGTTTAGAGGATAAACCCACATACATAAACAAAAGATAAACATACATATATTTATCGTTGCATGGAGTTTTATTATTATAGCCTGCTAGGCTGTGTCTGCTATGTTTGGCCTATTAGACGCATCTCTCCATTTCTGTTTTTAGGGTGTAGATCAAAAGTGTCAATGAGCTGAATGTCCAAAAATTTAGTTTTTGCGTTATACTGAATGAAAGATTCAAAAAATTCGAACTCGTAGATAGCACCTTGTGTATCTCAAAGACGGGACATTTTTCGTTCTTTGTGCCAATAACTAGCTGCACTTGAAACTATTTGAAAAAGAAATCAGAATATTTGACAACAAAATCTCTATGACTGATGTGAGTTGATAACTAGATACAAACTTTCACCCTCTTCTAACGCAAAAAACCGACTATTTTCAAATGTTCAGCATAATGTCTGTAAATTTGACCGACAGCCCATTTCCTATCTTTTTCTGTGGGGTCCTTTAAACAAAGGTCTTTGTATCTAATACAATCAAAGATTGTCCGACTTAAAATATCTTGGTATCTACGGAACTTAGAAATTTGAAATTTTGACGAGGAGTAGAACCTATTTTGTTAAAGGGGCATATTTTGGTGTTTAAAATACTAATTAAAATCTTTTTTTTTTTTGGTGTCAAAATACTATAAAATCATCATGGACATATGATGTGTTTATACAGGGTGGGTCAAAAGTAATGGCCCTATTTGTTTTCTCTTTAATTTTTTAAGGTGACAACTAATTTCATTCTAAGTTTGAAATTTCTGATCTAAACACTTGTACAATTTGTATGGACAAATTATAGAACACTGCACTCCTCAGGAACGAGGAATAATTGTGGCAATGTTTCGGCAAAAATCGTTCATTCTGATTTTTGAAGGAATTATCCTCTTTGCGAGGGCGAGGTTTAAAAGAGCATTTATAAAAATAGGTTGCAAATAATTGAAGATCTGTAGGCAAAAAGCTGATGTGATATTTGCATTTTGTATGGAAACATTTTCCGTCAAACTGTGCTGTCACGGCGGCCTTTTAAAGGTAAATTGTCTTTTAACTCGTCCGCAATGAGGAGTCAAGAACCCAAGTCCCGGGTTCTTGAGAAATCTTGTGTTCCATGGTTTGTCTATACTTAGAATGAAATTAATTGTCACCTTAGCCAACGATCATACCACGTTGAATACACCAGTTGCCCGTAAATTTTTCCCCCGCCCCGGACTTTCTGTCTACGGCCCTGCTGGTACCCTCAAATAGAAGAGCTTGGAGTTTAAAGGGCGGATGATTGGCGAACACACACGTCATTTATTCAGTGCACCTGCTCACACCGACCTGTTCGTGAAACAGTTTTTGACGAAAAACAGCATGAAACAGATTTTGTAATCTTCCCCTATTCCCCAGGCATAGCTCCCTGCGATTTCTTGTGGATCCCTTGAAACTCAAAAGGGACATGAAAGGAAAATGGTACGCAACTGTGTAGGACAGGGCTGTAAACAGAAAATCCGGGCCTGGGGGGGGGGGGGGTTTNGCCGGGGGGGGGGGGGGATTTACGGGCCCCTCCAATATTCTTTCATCTTCAATCACCGTATGGGCAGTAATAAAAGTAAAAGTAGACAATTCACTTACTTGATGTGAAAAGGCGTGTGCGCTTCTTCTTAGCAACAAATAATTCGATTATCAGATGTTACTGTTTACGAAATATACCAATATTTATGATTGCTGTACATCTGTACAACCTGAAAGTTCGCACTATATTTTAAAATCAGTGTCCTGCAAACCTCTGATTTTGTGTGTTTGAAAAAATCTTCTGATTTTTTGTGTTTGATTTTTTTTCAAAACTTTTGAGTTGATTTAGAAAAAAAAACATGAAAAATTTCATTATGATAATTTTCTCACCGGGCCTCTTAGGAAATCCCGGGCCTGGGGGTATTCCCCCCCCCTCTCGTCGGTCCTGTGTACCACACCAGAAACAAATGAGCATTCACAGCAAATAAATCTCACGGGCCATCAAACTTCGCACACGGGCTCGAACTCCTCACCGAACAATAGGTTCCCCACCGCAGCTCCATTCCCGTTACTTTGGGTTGGATCCGGCCCTCATATTCAACTGAGCCCAGTAACACACATTCCCGTTGATTTTTCAACGGGTGCATCACTAGTCCAATATAAAGCCATCTAGAAATAATCAAGAGCTCTTTTCTAAGTGTGCCTACATCGTGTGATGAATTATGAATTTTAGGATAATTTTATTTAGTTTCTTTTTTTATGTTACATAATATAATAAATGATTTCTTTTTATTTTCTAAGTTGAAAATTTGATTTTGTAAAATGTTTAATACCTACGCCATAATCAAGTTGGGATATCCGATGCAAATATCGATATCGAAAGAAAATCTCTAATAATCCAAAATATAGGTATTGACATGAAGTGTTCTTCAAGAACGGCCTCTGCGTCAATAGGCACAAGAGGCAGATGAAGTTGAAACAGTTGTTACACTGCCTGCTATGAGAATGGGAGCAGATAAAGTTGAAACGGTTGTTACACTGCCTGCTATGAGAATGGGAGCAGATGAAGTTGAAACAGTTGCTACACTGTCTGCTATAAGAATGGGAGCAGATGAAGTTGAAACGGTTGTTACACTGCCTATGAGAATGGGAGCAGATGAAGTTGAAACAGTTGTTACACTGCCTGCTATGAGAATGGGAGCAGATGAAGTTGAAACAGTTGTTACACTGCCTGCTGTGAGAATGGCATCTCTAAGTGTGGCATTTGTAGAACGTTCAAGCTCCACCAATTTAACTTTGTGAAAACCTATTTTTCATGTGAGCCTTCAGGTTTCCTGTATTACCTAATGTTTTTAATATACTTTGACGTAGTTTGCACCGAATTGTTTTTCCATCAATTTTTTTTTAAATAGAAAGATTTTTGATATATCGATACTTACCTGGCGTGGAGGTTACCTTGATCAACAAGGAGGTTCCTCCAGGGTGAGGCCCTTTCATTGCACTTCGATTGGGTTGACCCTTGCGAGTATTCCAAATGTGAATACCTCGGGCGCGTAATTTTTGGTAGCGGGGATTGCGTACGCGCACATCCCTATTAAAAAAGTACCAGATGAAATACAGGCAGTAGCTGTTTGCGCACGGGAAAACTTAAGGAGGGGCTACACACGTAGAGAAATCTTTATATTTTCTGACAGCCAAGCAGCTATAATGGCTGTTAGTAGCTTTCAGAGTAGCTAATCTGGGAGTGTCTGCAAACCCTAACAGAGCTGGGCAGACTCAACAGGGTATACCTGGAGTGGGTACCAGGACATAAAGGGATTGCAGGAAATGAACGCGCTGACCAGCTGGCGAGAAAGGGGTCTGAAAACCCCTTTATTGGTCCTGAACCGGCAATAGTTATCAGCAAAACTGAAGCACGCAATTCGGTGAGACAATGGAGTAGGGAGAGTCATAGGTCTCACTGGACTGAAATTTCAGGACAACGACATAGCAAACAAATGATGGCCGAACCATCAAAATTTTTAACTGCTGATCTTCTTCGCTTAAGTCGGAAACAAATGAGACTTGTCACTGGACTAATAACGGGACATTGTGGTCTCAAAAAACACCTACACAATATGGGAATCTTTAGGGAAAACCCATTGTGTACACTATGTGGGGAGGAAGAGGAAACAGCCTCTCATGTGATCTTTGATTGCAATGCCCTGCTCAATTGGAGAGTGAGTATCATCGGGTCACTAAACCCCAGAGAGGAACTCGTCCAAAACAATCTGGTAAGAAGACTGCTCAAACTCTCTGAGCAGTTGAACCTTAACTAGAGAAATAAGCTTAACCCAATACACAAAAAGCCCAGGAGGCTGAGGTGTAGGGATTCCAAACCTAAAGGTTTAAAGCTTAAGGAAATGAAATGATGTATCGATAGCCCAACCCTACCCGATATCACGCGGCCCCAAATTTTACTGCTATATAGATATGATTTTTCAATTTTAGATACTATGTTTTGTCTTAATGGCTTTGGTGACGATATACATTTTTGATTCATTATTTTCCACGTCTCAGGCCTAGTCGCCAGGCTGCTGGTTTGTGGAACCAAACTGGCAGCCTGGGTTAACACATAACGGACCGAAGCAAAAATCGAGGTTTACTCCGTGGGCCCGACCATGTTTTTTTTTTTTCTTTTTCAAAAAAATTATCTTTAATACTGAGTCCTTTATATTTAATATTTATATGGGTCATTCCATGGTAACTTACGTTACAGTCGGAGGGTTTTAAAGAGTCACAAATCTATAATAAAATATAAATTCTGTTGTGTAAAATCGTCAGTAGATTAAATTTTAATTACCTTAATATGATACCTATTTGCCCTAATTGAATGTTTAATCATTTTTGTTTTACAAGCATTATTACATTGGTAACTCACGTTACAATAAATGGACACACAAAATAGCCGTACTTATGTAGTTCAAAAATTCTGTGAAACGAGAATGCTAACGATTTTTATTTTTTTGTTAATCAAATGTAAATGTTCTTTTGGATTACATCTACTGTGCAGATGATGGATTTTACATTTATTTTTTTGACAGTTAGCATAAAATCTATGAAACATTGGTAACTCACGTTACATTTGTCCACTAGGTTAGCAGTGCTATAGTAAAGGGTTACAGTGTATTATTTCTACAATATATCACTTCTAGAAGTAAAAAAATTATAAACCAAAGATTAATATACATCCAAATATTTTATTTTAAGTATTTTAATTTGAAAAATCTTGTTTTTATGTGGTTTGAACATGGCATGAGTTTCCTTTATTGATTGCATTAAGTGTCTTATCTGCACTTTTTCTTTCGACGTTCCATTTCTAACAGTCATGACATCTTTTACACCAGGAGCTTGACGACTTATGTCTTCTCTTTCATAGATATCTATTACTCTCTTTATTGTTGACTCACTAAGTGCTAAACTACTTCTTTTCTTAATTTCTTGACTATCCTGTTCCTAACTGTCTTGCAGGTTGTATGTAGGTAGTAAAGAGTTTTCTTATAACCATTTTCCTTTTGTTAGGTGATTTAGGTAGAACCTTTTTTACTCTTGATGTAGCTTTTCCCAAAGACTGGCTATTTTTGAATCCAACATTCTGTGAGATTTCTTTCTTCTTCATTCTATGCTTCCTGACTCTTTCCTTGACTTTGGATCTCCCTGTATCTAAAACTGCCTGTTTCTTCTTTGAACTCAATTTTTCCAATTAATCTTTCTTCTATTGTCTGCATAACTTCATCTTTTCTCTATGCTTCTTTTATACCCTTCATATTTCCCCTGTTCTTTTAAATTTTCTCTCCTCCTTTTCATTTTCTCTGAAGCAGTTAGTGGTGCCATCTGAAACATTAATAGGGCACTTTGTTTATCTCACACTTAGTACTTGATTGTTCTCCAAAAAAATTACCCGTTTTGCTGTCTCGTTTATTTTGAGAAATTCTTTTTTATTACATATCTGGACCATAGAAAGAACCTAAATACCTAATTTCAATTTTATAGAACTTCCCTGTTTGAAGAAAGAGTGATGAACAATCAATGGTTTTTGTATGTATAGTTTTTCACAGTACTGTGCATGGTAACTCACGTTACACAACATCAAGTCATCAGAAAATATAAATAAAGCACTATAATCAAGTAGTAAGTACTTGGTCACTCTTTCTGGCATAACAATTAAAGTTAAACTAAATTTTTACATTTGTTTAGACAAATGAATTTGTGCCAGAGAGCAAAAAATATAAATGATAATGTAACGTGAGTTACCACAATAAGTGCTTGGATAGATAAAAAATAACCCATACTTAGAGGGAAATTTTAAAATAAAAAAACACGTAGTTATTTTGTTTGCATTTATAGCTTCTAAAATGACAAGTTGTATCTACATGTTTTATACTTAGCTATCACCATAATTATCAAAAATGAGTGCATTGGAAAAACTAGAGATTTGGTAACTCACGTTACACCCTTTAATGTAGCTATGAAAAAGTAATTATTTTAATTTAAAAAATAACAAAAATGTTTTGAAAGAAACATTATACCAGACATGACACTAGGCAATATATTTTTAATATATTTTATTTTTTAGTCAAAAGATAACAAAAAATGTCTTTTTTTGGTAACTCACGTTACAGAGCAAGATGTAACAGTAAAGACGCTATATAAAGGTTCCTAATACTAACAAAAATTTCATGAGTTTTCTTACCTTGAAAAAATTTCAAAATCATCCAGCCAAGTGCACTTATTAATGATCCTCAGAACACTGAGAAGAATTTCACAAAATTCTACTGAAAATTCATGTCAAACAAGTTAAGATACATCTTCTGATAAATTCTAAAATTGAACATGAAAAATGCAAATTTAAACAAGAAAACTAGTTGTTATCATAAACTATGAAATGTGAGCTATTCATTCAGATCAATGAATGGTACAATTTCTTTAATTTTAAAAATTACTGTTTTGTCCACTTTCTCATGGAATGACCCATATAATGTAATATATGTTTCTCTTTACAATCATATCATTTCAATCAATCAAAAATGTGTATTTATCGAATCAAACCATTTTTTCGATGAGGATTCGTGTTCACACGTGTGAACATCACCCCACGGAGTAACTCTGTTGTGTTCACGCATGTGAACACATGGTCTATTATGTGTTATATATATATATATAAAGACAAATCATAGGTATATTAAATAGAGAAAATGTATATTTCTTTGTGTTATTATGTCACAATGTTTGTGGGCATCATAGCATTACAAGGTATTTTCAACATCACTCAAATATCAATGAGCCTAAGCTACACTTTAATAATTTTTAACTTATAATACTACCATTTGACGCTATTACTAAATCTTAATCAATTGTTCTCAGCAGGTTGAGTTAACCCCGAACAACCAGAACAAGTAGAAAAATCGAATAAACCTTTTCAAATTTTCGACGCGTCCAAGAATCGAATTCAGAACCTTCTTGATGCAAGTCGAGCGTGATGCATACTGACATGGAAACGTCCCGTCCCAAAATCGTCTTTGAGGAAAATTCAATGCCGTCTCAGCAGCATAGCGTTTCGACCCTAATATAATTTGGAAAGAAAACGAAATGATTTCAAAGTTGAGTAAGACTGGCTGTAACTTTTATTGGAAATTACAATTTGAATGCAATTTTGACTGGCCACATTACTTCAGACCCCACAAGCTTTTATCTGCAGAGACTATTGAATGGTATAATAACCAGCATAGGTACTTGGTACCCTATCCCTATATTACTAAACACTCAATGTTGAGTCCGTAACATAAAACCATCGAGTGCCATCTAATATTATACCATCTGGTTTCTGTTTGTCATGCGGGTCGATATGGGTCTTTGATTTACGTCTTTTTAAATTTCTTAAAAACATTTTGTGTAAGAAAAAGAAACGCCAGAGCATAAGGAAATATTGATGTCTGTAGAAACTCGGTTAGTTTTCATGCAGCTTCGTATGAGACATTCCTTGTGGCCGTAGAAGCGTAAAAAAAACCCGACGAAAAAAAAAAAAAATTCAATCGAAAGTTTCGTGGCATAGAGTAGCTCCGTACGGGAGAACCGTAGGGTCCCATAGTTGTGGGATTTTTGTCGCATGCCACATAGCAGGGAAAAGCCCAACAATTATATTTTCATTTTTTCCACTTCTCTTTTGTTTTGTTTTTAACTTTTTATGTTTACTTGTTAGCTTTATTGACATATTTTAACCCCTCTCGACAGGTTAGGAAACGTTTTTACGGCCATGCCTTGATGAGCAATATTGCTTGAGCAAAATTTTTTTTCCCCAAACGGGAAAAACATTTTGAGCGAGGGATTTTTGTCTTGTTCGAGGACCCTACGGTTCTCCCCGGAGTCGGACCCCTCCGTACGTTGTGGACCGTACGTAAAAAGCCCAAGCTGAATATAGCTGTGGTCTCGGCCACTGGTTATGTGTTTGCAGATCCATTGACCTCATTTTTTTTTTTTTTTTATCAATAGGTTTAGTTGAACAATATAAAATCCTCAATCAGGCCTGGTCCTTCTTTAATCAGGCCCGGACCAAGCTCAAATAGAGGCCGTTGTATTTATTAGAATCGGTCTTAATTACCAATCACATTATACTGTAACTTAATTGTGAATGAGCCAGACACGGAAAGTAAGTAAGCATTCTTTTTTCGTGGCTGCGGCCCCATCGACCATACGCCTGTTCAACAAGTTGACACCAAGTTCTTCTATCTTTAGCAATCTCCTCCCATTCTTATGCGTTGATTCCCATGTCTTCTATGTCATTTTTTAAATTGTCAATCCATCGTGTTCTTGGCCGTCCTCTTGCTCTATATCCTTCTATCGTTTCTCTAAATGCTGATTTTACTATCGTGCTATCGTTCATTCTGGCTACATGTCCTGCCCAATTCAGTCTTCTTCTTTTTATTTCTTCTATGATGTTAGGGTATAGGTACTTTTCTTCGATTTCTCTGTTTTTTAATATTCTCCATGTCTGGAAGTACACATCAAAAATTGGTCCAAATATTCTTCGTAATATTTGGACTTTTTAAATTCAAGTAAGCATTCACTTGAATTTAAACAGAGGGAAGCCACCGTCAAATAGAATGTTGAATACACCAGGTTCAGTAGGATTTGGAGACCACGTAGGTTCACGCCCTCGTGATGCTAGCTATACCTAGTTCACACCAGGATAAGTGAAGTAAAATGGAGGGATAACCCCCATCTCGAATAACCGAAAGATGTTTAAGAAACTTTAAAGCTAAAAAAAATTCATCTAAATAATTATGTAACTACTAGCAGGATACGCCCGCTTCGCTTGGCGCCTTAGAGGCATGGCCGTTTATAGTTTCAACCCCCTTTTTACGCGATAAAAAGTAGCCTATGTCCTTTCCTAAAGTTTAGTCTATCTCCATACCAAATTTCATCAAAATCGGTTCAGTAGTGTAAGCGCGAAAGCGTAACATACATACATACAGAGTTACTTTCGCATTTATATATTAGTATGGATATGGATATACCTAAATCGGATAATTTTGTGTATGTATCTAGGATCTAGGAGTATTTAAGTACGTACTTGAGACTGTTCAAATACCACAGCCTACGGTAGCAATAACAAAAGTACCACAGGAAAATAAATCATTAGAATTAAAAATGTCAAAGTATTTTCGAGTTATGGGCAAATTTCCAATTTATTGATCAAATTCGGGAAATCACGGTGTGTCTAAACCTAAACCATACAGTAAAGGTCATATCACACTATTTGTCATGATTCTCAAATTTTGGCACAGTTTATTTGATGTATATTTTTTGAATTTGTGTGTTCGGACTTCGGTAGGGGCCTCTTCATCCCCCCACCCGAAATTTTTGAAATTCAGTTAATATTGATAATATACTATTCTAACGTGATATAATCTCTATATGGTCACATGACCCCCCCCCCCCNCCCCCCCCCCCCCCGAAATAAATTCCTCGATACGGGTCTGGCCTGGTATATATTTGTGCCCCTATCACACTTTTTGATTTGGAGAGGTGATTATTTGCTTTAAAATTATTTTAAATATATTATTTTGCTGCAAAATAAATTATTTAGCTTTAAAATTTTGTTGTTTATTATACCATAACAACCAGATATTTATCTGCAATAAATATAATTTTGATATTTTCTATTTTATTATTATAATCATTTCGCAAACAGTTTGCCTCTTTATTAAAGTGTAATAACATAATCATATAAAGGTAACATGAATACTTAAAATATAAAATAACATAGGTAAATATAAACATAATGAATTTAAAATTCAGAAATTTGAAAAAGGGAACTTTCAAACCAACATCGTTGCAGAATGTTACCCCTGTTGACGTGGCCCCAGTTATATAACAAAAGTTACATAACAAGATAAATGAACAAAATAAACCAGTGATGGTCCCAAACCATTTAGTTGTCCCAAACCATTTAGTTGTAATAAATAAATGAAAAAAAATATTTGCACAAGCTTTTGGTTTGTTTTACCAGCACCCCCCCCCTCCTTCCCAATAAAATAATCTCTATCTGGTTCTATGAACATAATAAATATGGTTATCTGAAAATAAAAATATTTTACTTATTTTATCAATACGATTTCCGATCGAAAGTTAATTTAGTTTTTCTTCTCTTGTGTATTTTCGATAAAGGAGTCCACATTAATGAAATAGTTTTCAAAAAACGATTAAACATCATGTCATGCGTTTAAACCTTATCAGACTATTTAGACAAACTTTGGTCACTTTTGTATTTGATATCAAAGCAATATAAAACCAAATTTAATTAAATATAGGTATTTGCCGATCATTTGGTTGGTAAAAAAATGACAAAATTTGGCATCATGACAAAATAGTGTGTTACCACATTAAGTATTATATTTGGAGGTCCCTCCTTATACAAATCCGGCCCTGTGGTTTGGCCAATTACTTTGGTATGAACCAATTTATTATTTCATTCAATTAAAGAGACAGAGCGATATCTATCTATTTGATGTATTTCAAGGGCAGATTCTCCTTTCCTTAATAAATGTCAAGATGACTATGACTTACCAATTGGTTATTGCCATGCTTCGATTGGCTGTTAACTGACGCATATCGTCACTGCTAAGATCACCTTGATTATCATCTCTATGAGTTTGTGGCCAAGTTGGCTAATTATCAGACCAGGTTCAATTGACTGGTAACTGACGGACGATTCGGAAATATTTACTTTTATTTAGCCGCAATAGAAATACTCAATTACGGCTAAATAAAAGTCATCAAATTAGTACTCATATAATGCAGAATTTTACATCTTTCAAGTTTTTCGATTGATCCTATAAAATCAAAAATATTATCGAAAAACGGCAAAAAAAACACTGGAGTTACAGCTGAATCAAAGTGTATCATGTGGGTATTCATTGTATGCGGAATTGATCGCTCTACAAATATTGCAGAGTACATTTTTAGATTAATAACACAGTTAAAAGAAGAAAAAAAACGGGTACCTGGTTTATATTTAAGATACCGCTTTACAACTATTGCAGAGTACATTTACCCAACCACTGCCAATACAACTGAATGAAAGTGTATGATGTGGGTATTCATTGGACGCGGAATTTACCGCTCTACAACTATAATAGAATACATTTACCCAACCACTGCAGTTACAGCTGAATCAAAGTGTATCATGTGGGTATTCATTGGATGCGGAATTGATCGCTCTACAAATATTGCAGAGTACATTTTTAGATTAATAACAGTTAAAAGAAACAAATGGGTACCTGGTTTATATTTAAGATACCGCTTTACAATTATTGCAGAGTACATTTACCCAACCACTGCCGATACAACTGAATGAAAGTGTATGATGTGGGTATTCATTGGACGTGGAATTTACCGCTCTATATTTAATACAAAACAGAAAAAAAGAAAAAAACGGTTACCTGGTTTATGTTTAAGATTTTAAAGCTGAACTCTTTGGTCATCCCTTGAAAGACCTCCCAACAAGGGTAAGAGACTTTAAATTTTTATGCCGAGGACAAAATATGGAGCTTTTGGTTGACCGTTGTCGGTATTATTTAGCCTCTGTTTAGCGATTTTTGGTGCCTATTGACTATTGATGGAACATGAAACAACACTTTCGGTTAAAATCAAATCCGCTATTGGTGTTTTTTTTTTTAGTTTTTTAAAGGTTTTCACGAATCCATCTAAAATGAGAACGGTCAAATTTGTTGCCAAGGAGGGCGAACCCGTCACTTTCTGAGTGTAATTTCAACTGTTCGAAATGGGTTGGTGGTGTGTTGTTAACACGCTCTGATTGGTAAACAGTAGGGTGTGGGTTCAAACCCAGCCAACCCATGGAATTTTATTTATCCTGATAAATTTGAGATATTTACCACATAATAATAGCACCCAAAAAACTGCCGGTGTAAAGGAACTCTTCAGTCCTATTCGGGCAGTATAAATAAAGACTAGTATTATTTGATTTTTCATATTCTTTTAATGAAAGTCGGTCCAGAGTGGGCCGTACATATCGGATTATAATAATTAAAATGACGAGAAATAATAATTACTAAATTTTATTATCAAACTGTTTTTATTACTTCTTTTTATGACAATAATATGTTTGTTTTTTTAAAAAAAAACACGATATCAGTATGTATGAAGAAATGCAGAACTAACTTTAAAGAACTGAACAGTTGCGGATATAATCATGTTTAGGCCTCTGGGGACACTAATACAATTTTTTCCCTGAGATACCCTCCCGCAAACTTTGTTTTGGGGGGAGGGTTGGAGCATGGCACTCCCCCCCCCCCCAAAAAAAA
>CM022876.1:5845811-5858059 GCA_012654025.1 Pachypsylla venusta | reverse complement strand
TTTTTTTTTTTTTTTTTTTTTTTTTTTTTTTTTTTTTTTTTTTTTTTTTTTTTAGTTTTTTAAAGGTTTTCACGAATCCATGTAAAATGAGAACGGTCAAATTTGTTGCCAAGGAGTGCGAACCCGTCACTTTCTGAGTGTAATTTCAACTGTTCGAAATGGGTTGGTGGTGTGTTGGCAACACGCTCCGATTGGTAAACAGTAGGGTGTGGGTTCAAACCAAGCCAACCAATGGAATTTTATTTATCCTGATAAATTTGAGATATTTACCACATAATAATAGCGCCCAAAAAACTGCCGGTGTAAAGGAACTCTTCAGTCCTATTCGGGCAGTATAAATAAAGACTAGTATTATTTGATTTTTCATATTCTTTTAATGAAAGTCGGTCCAGAGTGGGCCGTATATATCGGATTATAATAATTAAAATGACGAGAAATAATAATTACTAAATTTTATTATCAAACTGTTTTTATTACTTCTTTTTATGACAATAATATGTTTGTTTTTTAAAAAAAACACGATATCAGTATGTATGAAGAAATGCAGAACTAACTTTAAAGAACTGAACAGTTGCGGATATAATCATGTTTAGGCCTCTGGGGACACTAATACAATTTTTTCCCTGAGATACCCTCCCGCAAACTTTGTTTTGGGGGGAGGGTTGGAGCATGGCACTCCCCCCCCCCCCAAAAAAAACATAACGTTAGAGTCCAGTATATATGTATATCATACAGTGTGTCTATTGTCCAAGTTAACGTTGACAATACTAAAGGGGTATAACCTGACGAGCCGTCTGAGAACGATGATTTTGTTATGTGGATCAGATTATCAGAATTTGATTTATAAACAATTGTAGAAGAATTCGGTTATCGTTGGAACTGGAGTGTGAGTCCAGAAGATCCTCTGCCTTTCTATACTAGACANTATATATATAAAAGAGAAACACATTCACTTAACACTCATCACGATTTCTCCGCACTGGTACGTCCTAGTAATATATAAATAGAAGTTCTTCATCCTTTTCTTGTGATTAAACCTTCTACTAAGGCTGGCACTTATCTAAGGAAAACGTACTTACAACGTTAAGACCCTTTCCTTGGATGTAAAACTTTTTAAGTTAACCAACCCGGTTACAGAGGATGATTCTAGATATACCTACCAAAAATGATCCCGTCACATACAGAAGAAAGAAATTCCGTATGTTTCAAAAATTTCTTCAAATTATCCAATAGAGTTATAAACATATTTGTGACGTCAGGTGTAAAATTATATCCAAGAGATTTATAAACATATTGTGACGTCATGTGTAAAATTATATCCAAGAGAGTTATAAACATATTTGTGACGTCAGGTGTTAAATTATATCCAAGAGAGTTAAGAGCATATTTGTGACGTCAGGTGTAAAATTATATCCAAGAGAGTTGTGAACATATTTGTGACGTCAGGTGTAAAATTATATCCAAGAGAATTATGAACATATTTGTGACGTCAGGTGTAAAATTATATCCAAGAGAGTTATGAACATATTTGTGACGTCAGGTGTAAAATTATATCCAAGAGAGTTGTGAACATATTTGTGACGTCAGGTGTAAAATTATATCCAAGAGAGTTATGAACATATTTCTGACGTCAGGTGTACACGTGTAAAAAAAATGAAAAATACTCAAAAAAGAAAGCTTTTAGTAAAAGCTTGAATGTAGGTACTAAAAATTAAAAAAGTGACTTCTCCGATGGCACACTCGTTCTAAATATTAATTTTGTCCTTGAGAAGCTCTCTTTATATTTTCTGCTTCTATAAAGTCATTATCATCTTTTCTTCTCAAAAAGAATGCGGCCTTCATTCGCAGCGCGCCACGGGTACGTTGCCCCCTTTCAATACCAAAATGACGGCTTAACTCTTTCTAATTGCTCATTCATTGTAAAATTTATTAGGGGGGTATGGGGTTGATTTGCATTACCCCCCCCCCATTAATTGTAACTTTTCTAAGTTTGCATTAAAAATATTTAACTAGTAGTAGATGAACTGCAAACCTCACTCACATGCAGCCCTCTTGTTTTGGGGGGGGGGCACAATTGCAAAATATAATCAAAAAATTGGAGGGGGATGGCAGGGACTCATAACCAAGAGACCGGGGGTTCGAGTCCTGGCCAGTACTTTTTAATTTGTTAAAAGCTGTAGAGCTTACCACAAATACCTTTCATAAGGGTGATGAGCGATTTTATAAGCGTGATGACGAAGAATGTTCAATGGCGGATGACAGAATTTTTGACAATTTTTTTATTTCTATTTGGTCTTAGGATTGGGAATTATTTAGGGCCCGTGCCCCCCCCCTCAATCGGATAAAAGACACAGCGGATCACCANTTTTTTTAATTTTTACATCATTAGGTATAATAAAATTTGAAAAACACCGCCCGCTTAAAAAAACTGGGGGGCACGGGCCCCCCGTGCCCTCCCCTATATCCGCGCATGCTTACATGAATCGAGAACTATTTGGACCCTGGTGGTCCATTAGGGCCCATACAGTATGTAAATATAATGAATCTTCTTTAACTTCACCCTTTCCCAATTCTATTTGGGTCGCCGTTGCTTTCCTTGATTCTACCATGTCACAACCTTTGTTCAATGCCTCCTACTCTCTTTAGCCGTAACTCTTTCCTGGCACTTCTCACAGTATCAATTAAAACTGTGCAGAAACTTGCTTTTTGCTGATGATGTCTCATCATTGGTTTGAAGCAGAGATTTCTAAAGGCTGGTTGTCCTCCCTAACACCAAACTTTGTGTATTCACACGAGCTTAGGACCGTCACATAATGAAGGTGGCCGGTGACTACATTATTGATAAACCAAAATGAAAGAGATGTAATGTTCACAGATTTAAAAAAAAAAATAAAAAAAAAAATAAGATATCTATCTATACGTTTGTCCTCTGCGGATAGGGGGACTTAAAAAGAATACTTCCAAGACATTTCCAAGTCCATGTCATTTTGCGAGTCATTGCCAAGGGTAAAAGGCGACTAAGGGCAGGGCCAGAAACGATATCTTTTCCATTACACATGCAGAAAGCAAGAAGAAGCTATTGCATTGTCCTTCCTATGTCCCCTGTGGATAGAGGGACTTAAAAAGAATACTTCCAAGGCACCCGAGTCATTGCCAAGGGTAAAAAGCGACTAAGGGCACAGCTAGAAACGTTATATTTTCCATTACACATGCGGAAAGCAAGAAGAAGCTACTGCATTGTCCTTCCTATGTCCCCTGTGGATAGAGGGACTTAAAAAGAATATTTCCAAGGCACCCGAGTCATTGCCAAGGGTAAAAAGCGACTAAGGGCACAGCTAGAAACGTTATCTTTTCCATTACACATGCAGAAAGCAAGAAGAAGATACTGCATTGTCCTTCCTATGTCCCCTGTGGATAGAGGGACTTAAAAAGAATACTTCCAAGGCACCCGAGTCATTGCCAAGGGTAAAAAGCGAGAAAAGGGCAGGGCTAGAAACGATATCTTTTTCCATTACCCATGCAGAAAGCAAGAAGAAGCTGCATTATCCGCAAGGATTCTCAAGTGTTTGACAATACGTTTATCCCTTTAATGAATTAAGCACCAAACTGGATAGTGGATAGCTCTCTTGGTGGCTGCAACTTCTTATAATTTATATCCTCGTTCTCGCTTGTGTTAATCTCATACAAGCCCACAAGCCAATGTTTTGTGTTGTGTAAGGTCGGGATTTCTATATTTTATTGACTCTTTCTCAGAATCTCCAATATGAATTTATTTTATTACTTGTGTGTAGAAGTTCATTGAATTGAATTTTTTGTTAACCTGTTAGGTCCGCATGATTTTTTGAACGAAGTGTAATCTTGTTTTAACATCACGATCTTTCTATAAACGTCTACTTGTAAAATACTAACTGACCACAACGGACATGCCTTTAGACGTCTACTTGTAAAATACTAACCGACCACAACGGACATGCCTTTAGACGTCTACTTGTAAAATACTAACCGACCACAACGGTGACAACGGACATGTCTTTAGACGTATACTTGTAAAATACTAACCGACCACAACGGTGACAACGGGCATGTCTTTAGACGTATACTTGTAAAATACTAACCGACCACAACGGTGACAACGGACATGTCTTTAGACGTATACTTGTAAAATACTAACCGACCACAACGGTGACAACGGGCATGTCTTTAGACGTATACTTGTAAAATACTAACCGACCACAACGGTGACAACGGACATGTCTTTAGACGTATACTTGTAAAATACTAACCGACCACAACGGTGACAACGGGCATGTCTTTAGACGTATACTTGTAAAATACTAACCGACCACAACGGTGACAACGGACATGTCTTTAGACGTATACTTGTAAAATACTAACCGACCACAACGGTGACAACGGGCATGTCTTTAGACGTATACTTGTAAAATACTAACCGACCACAACGGTGACAACGGACATGTCTTTAGACGTATACTTGTAAAATACTAACCGACCACAACGGTGACAACGGGCATGTCTTTAGACGTATACTTGTAAAATACTAACCGACCACAACGGTGACAACGGACATGTCTTTAGACGTATACTTGTAAAATACTAACCGACCACAACGGTGACAACGGGCATGTCTTTAGACGTATACTTGTAAAATACTAACCGACCACAACGGTGACAACGGACATGTCTTTAGACGTATACTTGTAAAATACTAACCGACCACAACGGTGACAACGGACATGTCTTTAGACGTATACTTGTAAAATACTAACCGACCACAACGGTGACAACGGGCATGTCTTTAGACGTATACTTGTAAAATACTAACCGACCACAACGGTGACAACGGACATGTCTTTAGATGTCTACTTGTGAAATACTAACAACCACAACGGACATGCCTTTAATGACTCAGGCAAAATATGGCATATATATTTTTCTTTTGGTTGCTTCCCAAAAAGATAAAATTTTCTGCTGCACACGCCCATTGTGCTCCACCAATCTGGTGGCAGAAAGCAGTGAACATGATTAGAAGAAGATGCTCATAGACTGTGTGTGGTTGATATACACCACTAAGGCCCCAGAAAGAAAGGGCCCGTTTTACCGAATCGCCTATCTCCATGGTAGGTGATGCTGACCTGTCTGTATCGCGTACCTTGGAGATATTAGGGGATTTTACAAAAGTACAGACTAGATACGTCTCAGTAGCAGAGTGTGCATCACACTGTACCAAGGAGGTACCGAGTTCGATCCTGGACGGGTTGTGTTTGAGTGTAACTCAGCCTGCTGGGGACTATTGAGTGGCTATGGTAATAGCGACAGGTGGTAGCATTGAAGTGTAGCTTAGGCTTAGTTATATTATATGGGGAAGCGAATTGAGGGTAAAACCCCCGTCTTGAATGATCTAGAGATACATACTCTCCTAAGTACATCATCAGAGCTTCTTATTCTTCTTCTTTAACTTCACCTTTTCCCAATTCTATTTGGGGTTGGCGTCTCTTGCTTTAGTTCTACCATGCCACAACCTTTTGTTCCGTGCACACTCTCTTTAGCTGTAACCCTCTCTTGCATTTCACAGTATCCATAGAAATTGAGTAGAATCTCCCATTTCGCTGATGACCTATCATCATTGTTTTGAGGCAGAATTTTTTTACTGTATTTACACGGGCTTAGGACCGTCACCTAATGAAGCTGGATGGGGTGACTACATCGGACTTTCTGATGTAGCCTTTATTAGCTAAAAAATTTTTGACCATATAACTGAGTGAGATCTACAATTTATGAAACTACGAATGAATTGTAACGCGAAGATACTAAAATTTGAGTTTTTTTTTTTTTTTTTCATTGTAAGTATTGTAAAAATAAAATAGAACGCAATAGAAATGCCTACCCTCACAGCATCCTAACTCCTAACCCTCAGAATCGTGTGAGAGAGAATGAGCGTGACTGAGACAGAGGGATTTCAAGAGTAAACCTTTTTGAAACCCCAAGGGGTGAACATGAAAATCAACATTTATAAATTTGGGGAATATCAGTTCAATTTGTAACCATCTATAAAGTTCATTCATGTGAGTGAATCATTGCTTTTAAATTGATCGTTCAGTAGACTGAAGAAAAAAAATGTCACACTGCTCTGTATTCTAAGTCGGATCGGCTTTAAATTTGGTCAAAAAATGCGTTGGTGGTGTAGTAGTAAGACGCTCTGACTGATAAACGGAAGGGCGTAGGTTCAAACCTAGCCAACCCATGGAGTTTCATCCATATGAATTTGAGATATTTACCACTAGTGGAGGACATGGAACGGGTCGGGATGATCAACAACTAGTCCGGCGTCCTCAGAGTAGCATAATATGATACCCAACCCGTCCGCCACCATCACTTTCTGTGATGGACATGGAAGGGGTCGGGATGATCATCATCTAGTCCGGCGTCCTCAGAGTAGCATAATATGATACCCAACCCTTCCACCACCATCATCACTTTCTGTGATGGTCATGGAAGGGTTCGAGATTATCAACATCTAGCCCGGCGTACTCAGAGTAGCATAATATGATACCCAACCCTTCCACCACCATCATCACTTTCTGTGATGGTCATGGAAGGGTTCGAGATTATCAACATCTAGTCCGGCGTCCTCAGAGTAGCATAATATGATACCCAACCCTTCCACCACCACCATCACTTTCTGTGATGGACATGGAAGGGGTCGAGATTATCAACACAATGTTTATCCGATTTTGACAAAATTTTGTATACCTACATGTTTAGTACATGAAGAAATGTTGCTAGATAGTTTTTGGGGGCCGATTTTTATCTTTTTATCGGTTTGTTGTAGAAACGTAAATGTTATGGCTGGTGTTAAGGGCTTTTCGAATTTGAAAGATTTAGGGGCCCTGGTCCCCTCAGGTGGCCCAGAGAGCCCAATATTGTGTTTTTTATAAATGATTTGTATCTTTTTAGCGGTATGTCGTAGAAATGTAAACTTTTGATATGTTATGGCTGGTGTTAAGGGCTTTTCGAATTTGTAAGATTTGTGGGCCCTGGTCCCCTCGGGGGGGGGGCAGAGAGCCCAATATTGTGTTTTTATAAATGATTTGTATCTTTTTAGCGGTATGTCGTAGAAATGTAAACTTTTGATATGTTATGGCTGATGTTAAGGGCTTTTCGATTTTAAACAATCTCTTTAGCTGTAACCCTTTCCTGGCAAGGTAATCTCAGCTTGTTTCTCTCTGTATCAATAGAAACATCATCGGTATACAGTTCAAAGAACTACTTGTCATTATATTAATCAAAACAAGAGTCGATGAATTATTGTTACTGGCAATGTATGAAATCCGTCATTCTATAGAATGACTAAAATTATTTTGATCAATTAAATTGATCAAAACAAGAGTCGATGAATTATTGTTACTGGCAATGTATGAAATCCGTCATTCTATAGAATGACTAAAATTCTTTTGATCAATGTATCAAAAGAATATTTCATACATTGACTTGGCATTCTGTAGAACGAGTAAGACCGTTTTATTCAAAGTATATTTATAAGGTTTTTAGGCGAGGCATGACCGTGAGACGTTACCTAACCACTCTCGTTGGGGTTGGGGCATAGTACAAAAGTCATAGTAGGTACCCTACATCACTATGTGCTAATATGTTATTTTGTAGTACTATTCCTTACGATTGTATTTACTACCCCACAACCAGAGAGGTCAGGAAACGTTTTACGGCCATGCCTCACCTTAAAAACTTCTCTGCATCAAGAAAATAACTATGAAATCAGTTTTTCCTAGTTCAGTCGAGTTTGAAGATGCTCATTCTATACTATGACCAATAACAAGTTAGACATTATATAGAATAACATTTTTCCTAGTTCAGTCGAGTTTGAAGATGCTCATTCTATACTATGACCAATAACAAGTTAGACATTATATAGAATAACAAGTTAGACATTATATAGAATAAGGCAAAGTGTAAAATGAAGGAATTATTTAATACTTTGATTAAAAACGACGCACAATGTATAAAATGTCGAGTCATTCTATAGAATGTCTAAATTATACACATTGACGGTAACATTGTTATCGCGAATACCTGCCTGTGTATTTCAATAGTTAAGCACTTGCCTGGTAAACAAGAAGACGTGGGTTCAATCCCCCCCCAGAGGCAACACTACTTCCTCATTACTTTGAGTATTTGACCACATAAAAATAGAGCTCTAAGGGTTGGTAGAAAATTCCGCAGGCATTAACCTCGCCTAGTGGTAACCTTCCTATCAAGAGTCTATTTTTTGTGAACGTTAGTGAACTCAATTTTTGACCCCAGTATACATCCCGAAATGCACTTATATGTGTGTATGTATGTTACGCGATACAGACCACAATTTTCATCCGATTTTGACGAAATCCGATTTTGGTATACACATGTTAAGGACATAAAGGAAATTTTCTGTATAGTTTTTGGGGACCCTGGCCCCCCGAAGGGTTCCAATATTGTGTTTTTTTGAAAATGATTTCTATCTTTTTAGAGGTTTGTTGTAGAAACGTAATTTTTTGATATGTTAAGGGTTTTTGGATTTTGAAAAAATTGGGGGCCCTGAACGACTGCAACACTAACGTGATCATCTTGATCCACTAGTTCAATACCTATTGACTCATAATGTGAATCACTCACTCATGAATGACTCATATTGTGAATCACTCACTCATGAACTTCTCACTTGAGGCTAACCAATATATTACACGTCACATTACATTAGTCAAGGCATTCTTGAAATAATTATTTTAACCACCCTCAGTCTACTACCTAACCAAGGACCATGGGTTCATTAGGGTATAATTTATTAATGGTACACTTTCATATTATATCACAGTGGGTATCACACTGGCATTGCACTTGGAAGACCCGGGTTCAATTTCCGGCGGGTTGGGAAAATTTTCGATCTAGTGCTTTTGATTTCGTGGTGCACTCAGCCTCATGTGACGATTCAGTAGCTACTGTAATGTAGGGGCGAGATTACTAGAGTGAAAATAGTTCCCCCTTTTCCCCTGTACCAAGTTAGACAATAACCTTTACTAGAAGTTTTGCGAGTGACTCAATATCGTAACATATCAATGAGGTCTAATATGACCTGTGAAGATATCAATGAGCTCTAATATGACCTGTAAAGATATCAATGAGGTCTAATATGACCTGTGAAGATATTAGTGAGGTCTAATATGACCTGTGAAAATATCAATGAGGTCTAATATGACCTGTGAAGATATCAGTGAGGTCTAATATGACCTGTGAAGATGTCAATGAGGTCTAATATGATTTGTGAAGATATCAATGAGGTCTAATATGATTTGTGAAGATATCAATAATGCGGTCTAATATGACCTGTGAAGATATCAATGAGGTCCAATATGACCTGTGAAGATATCAATGAGGTCTAATATGTCCTGTGAAGATATCAATGAGGTCTAATATGGCCTATGAAGATATCAATGAGGTCCAATATAACCTGTGAAGATATCAATGAGGTCCAATATGACCTGTGAAGATATCAATGAGGTCTAATATGATCTGTGAAGATATCAATGAGGTCTAATATAACCTGTGAAGATATCAATGAGGTCCAATATGAATATCAACAACTCATGGCGAGTTGTTGCAAACCAGCCCCATGGCTGTTAATTAACAGAGATGGTAATTAGTTGATTTGGTTGTGAACCTCTGAAAGGGGTTATACGTTATACCCTCTATCCCCCTCCAACATAGGGTTTTACATTTATGCCCCGGAACCCCACTCGCAGTACGGCAGTACTATGACGTAGTCAGAATTTTACTCAGAATTGTCTTGAAAACATTGAGCGTACCAAATTAAATTTCACACTTTTCAAGAATAAAGACCTAATATCAAAAGTTACGTAGACAAGCTGCCATAGGCGGAATTAAGGGGGGGCTTCGGGGCTTAAGCCGCCCTTAAATTTTTTTGGGTCTTACATTGAATAAAATGGGAAAAATATGTCTTATATATTATGGTTATACAGGTACTAGCTGTAGAAATGTAAACTTTTGATATGTTATGGCNGTACCTCTGGCTTCACAGTGTCTGTTTCATCCAGATTATCCACCCTTAACGTACCTCTGGCTTCACAGTGTCTGTTTCATCCAGATTATCCACCCTTAACGTACCTCTGGCTTCACAGTGTCTGTTTCATCCAGATTATCCACCCTTAACGTACCTCTGGCTTCACAGTGTCTGTTTCATCCAGATTATCCACCCTTAACGTACCTCTGGCTTCACAGTGTCTGTTTCATCCAGATTATCCACCCTTAACGTACCTCTGGCTTCACAGTGTCTGTTTCATCCAGATTATCCACCCTTAACGTACCTCTGGCTTCACAGTGTCTGTTTCATCCAGATTATCCACCCTTAACGTACCTCTGGCTTCACAGTGTCTGTTTCATCCAGATTATCCACCCTTAACGTACCTCTGGCTTCACAGTGTCTGTTTCATCCAGATTATCCACCCTTAACGTACCTCTGGCTTCACAGTGTCTGTTTCATCCAGATTATCCACCCTTAACGTACCTCTGGCTTCACAGTGTCTGTTTCATCCAGATTATCCACCCTTAACGTACCTCTGGCTTCACAGTGTCTGTTTCATCCAGATTATCCACCCTTAACGTACCTCTGGCTTCACAGTGTCTGTTTCATCCAGATTATCCACCCTTAACGTACCTCTGGCTTCACAGTGTCTGTTTCATCCAGATTATCCACCCTTAACGTACCTCTGGCTTCACAGTGTCTGTTTCATCCAGATTATCCACCCTTAACGTACCTCTGGCTTCACAGTGTCTGTTTCATCCAGATTATCCACCCTTAACGTACCTCTGGCTTCACAGTGTCTGTTTCATCCAGATTATCCACCCTTAACGTACCTCTGGCTTCACAGTGTCTGGTTCATCCAGATTATCCACCCTTAACGTACCTCTGGCTTCACAGTGGCTGGTTCATCCAGATTATCCACCCTTAACGAACCTCTGGCTTCACAGTGTCTGGTTCATCCAGTATACTCAGTACACAGATCGAACTCGAGAGAGGTTTGTGGCCTTGATATTGGACTATCAGCTTAGGTTCCGTGTTCAACAAGATAGGATGGACAACTGGCTCATGACTCATGTTAGAACGTTGCTCACACGGTAGACCATCAACCTCACACTGATAGGGTAGATGCTCATGACAGATCTCTCTCATGATAGAGCGTTGCCCACACGGTAGACCATCAACCTTAGACTGATAGGATAGATGCTCATGACAGATCTCTCTCATGATAGAGCGTTACTCACACGGTAGACCTTCAACCTTACACTGATAGGGTACATGCTCATGCCAGATCCCTCTCATGATAAGAGCGTTACTCACACGGTAGACCATCAATCTTACACTGATAGGGTACATGCTCATGACAGATCTCTCTCATGATAGAGCGTTGCCCACACGGTAGACCATCAACCTTACACTGATAGGGTACATGCTCATGCCAGATCCCTCTCATTTGCCCACACGGTAGACCATCAACCTTAGACTGATAGGGTACATGCGCATGACAGATCTCTCTCATGATAGAGCGTTGATCACACAGTAGAATATCAACCCGCTGATTAGTTTTTAGGTCCTACCTGACCACCAAACAGCCGTGTTGAAATCAAGATAAGCTTCATACACACCACATCGCTGAACTTCGCAAAACTGTAGAATCTTCAGACATCGCAGAGCTAAATTGACCTGAAAGAAGAACCACCACCTGGGTCAACCTATCGTACGGCGTACCCCATCTGAAAATCTCTCAACCGCCTAACCTGCCTCGGTAGCTCAAACGCTCGCATGGTAAACAGGAGGACGTGGGTTCAATCCCCACCAGAGGCAGGATTTTTTCCTCATTAATTTGAGTATTTGACCACATAAAAATGGTTTTCTAAGGGTTGGGTGGTAGAAAATTCCTCAGGCACTGGGCGGGGCCCAGTGGAGGTAACCTTCCACTCAGGAGTCTATTTTTTTTTCTTTTTAAGATCCGGCATGTCCAGATGCAAGTATAACCAGAAAAATTGGGGGTACACTGAAGATGTGGACTTTGAGTGTGGAGATGAGCAGACGCACGACCACCTCCTCATTTGCGGCTACAATTTAAACCAAATCCGTCATGACACTTTTTTTCGTCATCACGCTTATAAAATCGCTCATCACC
>CM022876.1:5816932-5832628 GCA_012654025.1 Pachypsylla venusta | reverse complement strand
GATAAGTTAATAAAGTACAGCTTGGTGTATTGGAGTGATTGTTTCAAAATACCTTGTAATGCTATGATGCCCACAAAATTATATATCTTGTAACGAAAAATATATTTTTTTATTGGGGGGGGGGGGGTTAGCCAGTGTATATTACATCAAAATTTGTCAATGAAGACGTTGATTTAAGTATAAATTGTTTTTTTTTAAAAAAAAAATGCTTTACAAAGCTTCTATTATTTTTTTGGTTTGAGTAAGCACTATTGTAAAACGAGAAACCAAGTCGAGATAAGAGATTTGAAGAACCGGTTTTATACAAATGAACATCATCAGCTGTTTTTGTGATGCCTGGAGAAAGATCTATTCTGAAACGTAATATCTTTTTGGTATATATTGGGACCATGAGAGGGTGAAATGCATTTTTGAACAGGGGTATCCGAAGGTTATGGTATTTTGTAATTGAATTTGGTGCATTGATAGATCTGTACAGCCTCGGTAGTCAGGCGTGACGAGAGCTGGGAGGGGGCGGGAAGGATCCCCCCCGAAGTAGGGTTACCAGACGTCCTGGATATGTCCTGCTTTTTGCATGCTTGTCCTGCCTTTTTTTAATGGTACATAATGGAATTAATCCTGCTTTTTCACCTGTATAAAAATAACGTGCGCAGAGATGAAGGTAGTGTGGGTTGAGGATCACCTCAGTTCAGAGTGCAGAGCTCTGAAAAGTATGGGCAGTAATTGTAAGTTTATGACAATTTACAAAACACTGTATTGCACATATGTAAAATGCCTGAATACCTACTTTTTGGTTTATTATTTTCAATAATGAACATTTGGAATCGTCACAGAAAAAAAAATACCCCCCCCCCAAAATAAAAACAAATTCTGGGGNAAAAAAAATCCCTTTGTCCGCCGCGTTGCCCGTCGTACGCCGTGAAGGGCAATTTTGCCACTTGGCGTTGACCGATTTGGATGAAATTTGGTATATAGGTCTCATCTGGGCTCTAATTGTGCCCCGAAACTTTTGGGTGCAATCGAATACACCCTTGGCGATTTTTGCGCTTTTTAGCGGTTTTCAGTATTGCTGTCTAAAAGGAGAATGGTAAGAGCTACAGATTTGTAATTTTGTAAGTATGTCATATTTGGGGTCTCAGTTAGCTCCGAAACTTTTGGTTTCAATCAAATATACCGCTGGCGGTTTTCATTAATCCTGTCTAAACCAAACTAGAATAGAAAGAGTGAGTCAGTATACTTATCTAGGAACCATTATAAATGAAAACTGGGAGAATTCGCAAGAAATAAAAAGTCGAATAGGGAAAGCAAGAAGTACCTTCAACAAAATGAGTGCGGTATTTAAGAGTCACGATCTAACCTTAGAGACAAAAATCAGACTTCTAAGATGTTACGTATACTCGGTTCTGCTATACGGTGTCGAGACTTGGACATGAAGGAAGAAACAGAGAAGAAATTGGAGGCCTTCGAACTTTGGCTGTACAGACGAATCCTAAAAATATCATGTAAGCAAAAGATAATCAACGTAAAAGTGCTCAACAGAATGAATCTAATACCTGTGACACATAATGAGAAATACAAATAGATGCCTATGATCTTCTCCAACAAATTCTTCAAAGGGAAGATTGATAGTAAAAGAGGTCCTGGCAGAAGAGGAATATCCTGGCTCGCAAATCTGAGGAGTTGGTTTAATATGTCTTCAGCAGGAGTTTTCCGAGAAGCCATAAACAAAATTAAAATAGCCATGATGATCGCCAACATCCGAAACGGATAGGCACTTGAACAAGAAGAGGTTGACTAGAAGATGTCGTAACAGGCGAAAGCGCTCGTGACTCATCAATTTACTTGCAGTCGATACAAAATTAATAAGAAATTCTTATATTTCAAAATGACTATACAAACATCCTCAATAATATTTCTTATTTTAACAAGAGATAACAAGAAGTGCTAGCCTGACATTTTTTGGTCAGCCCTGTGGCCTTTATTTGAGCTGTCGTATAAAAGGATTTTATGTTTCTTTGGGTCACTCTACCTAGTCTCTAATACAGCGATACTCAACCTGCGGCCCACGGGCCTCAAGTGGCTCGCCTTTTTCGAGCGGCCCGGCGCTGGTTAAGGTTAGCTACTGTGTGGCCTGCGGTTTTGTACCCAATTTTGCAATTTCCATTGCTCGGGTAAAAAATAATATCTCATTGATTAAATCCTACGTAGGTGCAAGGTTATTTTGTTATTTTGAAAAATAATAAAACGAAATTCTTTGTCATTTTTTTCAATTACTAGCTACCTGTTTAACTATTTTCACTATTTTGTGAGCTTTACCTAGGAACTTTCCGTTTTACCTAATATTATTACTAAGAACTGGAGACCAGCCTGCCAGCAGCTTGTCAATTCTCCTAAACAAGCTGACTACACAAGGAAATGTCAGTAGAACACAATCAATTAATCATTGCCGCTCTTACTAGCCCTACCCGTCATTGCTTAACTTCAGTCCGCTATCCGCTATAACGGAACCTTTAACTATACATATACCTATTGTATGTATTTTGCGTACTGCGGCCCGCGGAAAATTTGGGAAACTTAAATATGGCGCGGTGAAAAAAAAGGTTGAGTATCGCTGCTCTAATACTATATGAAACACTGTATTACACCTGAGCCATTTTTGAGTAATTCTATTGGTATGGTTTTGTAACTGATTTTATGATTACGGAAGTGATTTTGCATCACTCACAAACACACCTGGAAAAATCATTATCTATTTTATTTTCCTAGCGATTTTATCAAATTAGGTTCTTTATATTGTGGAATAAAATATTTGTTCTGAAAATGGTAAGACCAAGGTTACAACACTAAAGTGTCAGATCTGTTGAAATCAGTAGGATGTGTGAGAAGCTATGATCCATTTGACATTCAGAAACTATTGTACAGTATGTCTTAGAATGTGCAATCAGTAGGATATGTGAGAAGCTATGATCCAGTTACATTCAGATAGCCTAGTACAGTATGTCTTAGAATGTGCAATCAGTAGGATATGTGAGAAGCTATGATCCAGTGACATTCAGAGACCCTTGTACAGTATGTCTTAGAATGTGCAATCAGTAGGATGTGTGAGAAGCTATGATCCATTGACATTCAGAGATAAAACCAGCAGTAATAATAATAATAAGCATTGATTAGGCATCAGGCATATTGCATTGATTAGACATCAGGCCTTATTTATACTGCTCGAATAGGACTGAAGAGTCCCTTGACACCGGCAGAAATAATAATAACAATAGTTCTTATTTATACTGCCCGAATAGAACTTTTTTTTTTAATTTGGCTTAACGTCTCTTTACCATCTATTGGTCATTGTGAAGACGGCGGTTTTACCCTCCGTTCGCTGGAAACTTGCAAACCAGCTACCCACATTGACCTCACCCAGCCTGAGTTGGGCCGAGAAAAAGAGCCAAGCGGTCACCCATCCAAGTACTGACCACGCCCGATGTTGCTTAACTTCAGTGATCAGACGGGTATTATCGTTGGCTGAAGAATAGGACTGTAGAGTCCCTTGACACCGGTAGTAATAATAATAGTCCTTATTTATACTGTCCGAATAGGACAGAAGAGTCTCTTGACACCAGCAGTAATAATAATAATAGTCCTTACTTATACTGCCCGAATAGGACTGAAGAGTCCTTTGACACCAGCAGTAGTAATAATAATAATAATAGTCCTTATTTATACTGCCCCAATAGGACTGAAGAGTCCTTTGACACCAGCAGTAATAATAATAATAATAGTCCTTATTTATACTGCCCGAATAGGACTGAAGAGTCCCTTGACAACGGCAGTTCTTTGGGTGTTATTATGTGGTAAATATATCAAATTCATAAAGGTAAAATTCCAATGGTAGGCCGCGGGTTTGGCGCCCTATTGTTTTACCAGCCAGAGCGTCTCGCCACTACACCATCAACTCATAACGTTTCTAACGTTTGCTCCAAGTCTGGACTTTCCGTGTATTTCGCAGAAAGTGATGGTGGTGGAAGTGTTGGGTATTATGCTACTCTGAGGACGCCGGACTAGATGTTGATACCTGTCCAGTGTCCAAGTTCTCCAATAGTGGTAAATATTATCTTATTTTAATGAAATTTTCTCATTTCTCTGGCCCTGCCGTGAAATATCTCGATTTCACGAGCATAAAATTCCATGAGTTGGCTGAGTTCGAACTCACGCTTACCAGTCAGATTGTCTTACCACAACTACACCAATATATTGTCCATCACATGGACGTAAATGAGTTGATAGACAGGCGGTGAGAGAGACACAGGGTGTTTAGAAAATATGTTTCTTTGGTCTAATATGGGAAAGAAATTCATTTCCTTTAATAGCAGGTTGTTTTTATTCCGTGGGAATTTGATTATGTCACTGGAGGAAAAATAAATTTATAATGTGGAAAATATACAGGGTGCCCATATAGTCTCACCCCACCCCCCGTATCTCGAGAATGGCTGAAAATATAAGAAAACGCAAAAACACGTATCCCTTAGATTTTGGGGGGATTAATTTTAGACTAAAATTTTTTTGGCCTCACCCAGCCGCTTAAGGTGGCCACCGGCTGGGTTCAAAATCTTAAATGAGAAGGTATATCAAGTGACACCTTGTTTTAAAGGTCTCGTTAATACAAGCTCATTTCAGAAAACCGGAGCTCTTTAGGATCTACTGTTCACGAATTTCAGGGTAGAACATGTGAAAATGGACCCTTTGCGGCCGCACCTAAAGAATAGGTAAACATGCCTAGAAATAAGTTTTTATGATCCCAAATGTCATCTAAATCGGCCAACGCTAAGTGGCAAAAGTGCCCATCTCGGCGTACGGCGGCGGCGGACAAACGGATTTCTTTTATTCAATTTTTGGATTCTTCGTACCTACATTGAAACGTATAATATCAAAATTTGAGGGGCGTATTTTTTTCTTTCTACTGACGATTCCAAAGTCCATTATAAAGACCACTATGAAATATCACGATAAAAAGCCTTACGATAATCTGTGAAGGGGAGGGGGGGTATTTTTTTTTCTCTCTCTCTCGTGACGAATCCAAAGGTTCATTGTTGAAAATAATAAACCAAAATATGAAGGGGTACAAAAAGTACTAATTTTACTACTCATCACTTATCGATATTATAAGACACTAGCTGAGTACCCGAACTTCGTTTCGAGAAGATGAGAGAAATGCAATTCCGAGCTGTAGTTCGTAAGTTATAAGCGAACAAACAAGCAGACATTCANGTTATAAGCGAACAAACAAACAAACAAACAAACAAACAAACAGACATTCACTTTTATATATATAGATTTCCCGTGGAGCTGGAAACTCAAAAAATGACGGAGGGGTGTAATTTGACCTACAAATTACAACCCTCCGCCAACTCCCCTCCACCGAAAAATTGGAACTCGATTTTTGTATGGTATTTGAAACGTAAAATATCAAAATTTGAGGGAGGTATTTTTTTCTTTCTCCTAACGATTCCAAAGTCCATTATAAAGACCACTATGAAATATCACGATAGAAAGTCTTACGATAATCTGTGAGGGGGGGGGGTGTATTTTTTTTTCTCTCTCGTTACGATTCTAAAGTCCATTATTGAAAATAATAAACCAAAATCTCATTTTGATGATGAGCTGATGTAAAAGCGACCTAAGGGCCCCTCTGGGCGGACGGTGTCAAGTATACACTGGAAACGTAAAATATATTTTTTTTGGGGGGGGGGATTCTTTTAGCCAGTGAAATAATCAACCCATGTTTTTAAATTAAATTTCAACCCACCCCAATCCCCAATTTAAATTATATTTTCTTTTCACGTCACATTTTTTGCATCCCCAACAGGATCTCGTATATCTCGTATGTGACTGTTCTATTTAAAATGATTCAACCGGTAACAATTTTATTAGGCAATAGAACAAAGTAGGTAGGTTTCACAATTCGAAATTAACAAAAAAATATATCTTGAATTTTTAATTGTTGACTCCACTGGAATCTCGATTGATCGACCCCAATTTAAATTAAATTTCCTTTTTACTCCTAACCCACTTGCCTTGAACCCATTTTTGCTTTCCAAATTGACGTCATGACAGTTTATAGTCACTAATACCTGCGTCATTTTTCAGGAATTTTATGATTCGAATGTAGAATCCACGGTAGTTCTCCATGCCAAATTCCTGCCTCACGCACACAGTGTGTGTATCTTACAGGAAGCCCTTTGCATTGTATTCCTACACCTCCCAATTTTGCCTTTATACACCAGTTCCCAAACAGGTATGTTTAACGTACCATAGACGTCGGCTACAGTGTGTTAGATCTATACAAGACCGATTCCTCCATTTTCGTAATCAAACGACGACGTTTGACCACGCAAAGATTTTTGTGATTTCAAGTTTTTTAAGAACACCACGCTTGTTTTTAACTTCACCCTTTACCAATTCTATTTATGTTGCTTTCCTTAATTCTACCAAGCCACAACCTTTTGTTCGGTGCCTAAACTCGCTTTAGCTGATTTTGTGGCATCACGATAACTCTAGCTTGCTATTCACAGTATCTATAGAAACTGCGTAGAAACTCGTTTCCTTTCTGATGATCTCTCATCAGTGGTTTGAAGCAGAGTTTTTTAAAGGCCGGATGCCCTTCCTAACACCAAACCTTCTGTATTTACACGGACTTAGGATCGTCACCTAATGAAGCTGGCTTGCTCCCCTCGTTGCCTACATTATCTCAAGATATTGGATCTTTGGTTTGAAGCAGATTATTTTAAAGGCTGGATGTCCTTCCTAACACCAAACCTTCTGTATTTACACGGGCTTAGGACCGTCACCTTTGTGACGATTCCAAAGATTAATTATTGAATAATAAACCAAAAACTTGCCAAGCTGAATTCACGATAATCTTAGCGAGCTTAAATGTTAAGTTTTGATTAGGACAATGGAGATATCAGTCTGGAAAAGAGCAAGCTTAAGACTGAGAGAGCGTATAAAAATATAACACGAAGCTATGAGCACATAGCTACCAATATACGTGGAATCTCTACAATAGAATAACATTGGTTAGGTAAGAAAAAAAACTCTGCCAATGTGATACATGGGTTTGTTATTTTACTGACTAAAAAAATACCCCCCCCCCAAAAAAAAAAAGNAAAAAAAAAAAAATTGGACGGGACTTTTTTTTGCTTCTCCTGCCGATTCCAAATCCGGTGCGTAATTAGACCCTAAATTTGACAGGCATATCAAATTTTGAAGTCTCTAGCTCTTGCCATTCTCTCTTTAGACAGGATTAATGAAAACCGCTAAAAAGCGATAAAAACGATCGAGGGTATATTCGATTGTACCCAGAAGTTTCGGGACACAATTAGAGCCCCGATGAGAACTATATACCTAAATTCATCCAAATTGGTCAACGCTAAGTGGCAAAAGTGCCCATCACGGCGGACAAATGGGATTTTATTCGATTTTTGGATTCTACGTACCTTGAAACGTAAAATATCAAATTTTGAGGGGGGGAGTATTCTTTTTTTTCTCGTGACGATTCCGATGGTTCATATGTTGAAACTAATAAACCAAAACCTATTCAGATAGCAAGAGGACTGGGCCAAATTTTAATTGGGATCTCATTTATTACATTAATGGGTCGACAATTTTTAGATTGGTACTTGGCCTACTTTTTGACATTTATGTTTTTTGTGAGAATACTTTTAATAAAACAATAATTAATTACTTAAATCTCATTTATATACTTATCAGTAGAGTTCATTGGCCGAGTAGACAAACAGGTTCCCAAAAAGTTAATTCTAGGAACGTAATAACTTTTCTGATGAATGTAGCCATGATGAATGTCCTAAGACCGTGCATGAAAATACAGAACGTTTGGTGTGAGGAAAGAAATCCATCCTTTGAAAAAATCGGCTTCAAACCAAAGATGTCACGGTCCAATATCTTAAATTTTGTCGCGACAACATATCAACTCAAAGCGAGAAAGTTTTAGGTGACCTTTTAAGTCTTTAATTTAAGACATAGGTTGCAAAATTATAACTAGCCGTTTCAGAGTTACAAGTTCGAATCCGGGGTCGGGAAAAATAAAATTTTGACAATACTAATTGTTTACCCAAAGCGTTATGAGATATCGAGAAATTGATAGGAGTGGACCCCCCCCCCCAAGACCATAGGCTGAGACCCTAGAACAATAATCACCATTCAAACCCGTGCAACTATTTTCCAGTTACTGCCAATTTTCCCATTTTTATATGAGTATCACTAATTCTTTCGCCAAAACGGTAAGAGACATCGAAAAATGGATGGGAATGCCCCCCCCCCTTTAAAAAACATAGACTAAGACCCCAGAAATATTAACAGAATAAAAGAAAATGTCTAGCCGTTTACGGCCGATTCCATTTTTGTATGGAACTTAGAAAATTCTAATTATTTAGCTAAAACGTTAAAAGATATCAAAAAACCGTTTTCGTGTTACGGTCGATTTTCCAATTTTTGTAAGGGTAATCATAGAATACTATTAGCACGGGAGTGGCCATGCCTCTAAGGCGCCAAGCTAGAGGCCGTAGCGAAGCACGAGCAAACAGCTAGTATTATAATAATTATAGTCTCTTATTTATACTGCCCGAATTGAACTGCAGGGTCAGCATCTTGACACCGGCAGTTTTTTTGGGTGTTATTATGTGGTAAATATCGCAAATTCATGAGTATAAACTTCCATTAGTGGGCTGGGTTTGAACCCACAACCCGAAATTGTATTAGTCAGAGCGTCTTACCACTGCACCACCAAAGAAAGGATAAGACGTCTCCGTTGCAGAGTGCTCATCACACTCGGCTTGCACCACGGAGGTTCCGGGTTCGATTCCCGGACGGGTCGAAAATTTGAAAAAGGTTTTTTCAATTTTTTTACTTGGTCTGGTTGTGTTTGGGGGTAACTCAGCCTCCTGATGACAATTGAGTAGCTATGGTACTAGCGCCAAGTGGTAGCATTATAAGGAAATTGTTAAAAGTATAGCTTAGGCTTAGTGATATTGGAGTGAATGTTGAAAATACCTTGTAATGCTATGATGCCCACAAACATTGTGACATAATAACACAAGGAAATATATATTTACTTTTATAGTCTATATCAAAATGTTTTCCAAGGAAAGTCCAACATAACATAAAAAATAACGGTAAGAGGTAAAATTTGGTGACTATTCATATTAATTTTATGAATGAAGTTAGTGCACCACAATATTTTTATCTACCGGTGACCGTTTTTAGGGGTTTTGATCGATTTTTTGGCAGTTTTAACAAATTACCTAAAACAGACCTTTGGGGTCAAAACGTGTTTTGGCATTGAAAACTCGACATCGAAAATTTCAAGTCTTGTGATGTTCACACCAGATTTATTTTGGTACATCTGTCTGTCTGTCAGACACTATAATGACACAGTACGTATACATTAAAAGGTTTTATTCCTACTAATTTTAATGTATAAATAGATATACCCTTACTGCCTCATGCCTAATCAGTGTCTTATGTCTGATGCCTCATCAATGCCTTATGTCTGATGCCTATACAATGCCTTATGCTTGGAATAGGCATATTTTAATCTTTGAAAAAATTAAGCAAATATCGATATCAAAATGTAAAAATAAAATGTATGTCAAGAAGCTTATCAGAAATAATTATCAATAAGGTACCTACTTCAGGAGTGGTTCAGAACTTGCGGAGGAGGGGGGGGGACTTTGAGCTCTCTAAAAAGAACACTGTCAATCTAGCACAGTTATAATTCTTATTGAGTGAGGTCTAGTTTTAATCCGATTCGGGCGTTTGTATTTGGGCCTCCCTTTCTTTGTATTATGAGTTTTCTATTTTCAATATTGAACCTTTGGAATTGTCACGGAAAAAAAAAATGTGCACAAGGTATAAAATACGCCAACCCCAACCCCCCCCCTCCCCAAAANGTCTGTGGATACCCAAATTCAGCGCCGTACCCAAGATTTTTTTAGGAGGGGGGGGGGGGGTCCGAAGGATTGACAGCTAAGCCAGGACTAACACCTGAAAATGATGATCATGGAAGGTGATGTTGTTGTTGTTGTTGGTGATGATGATGTTGTTGTTGATGATGACGATGTTGTTGTGTTGTTGTTGATGATGACGATGTTGTTGTTGTTGATGATGATCATGATGATGATGATGATGATGTTGTTGTTGTAGTTGTTGTTGTTGTTGATGTTGTTGATGATGATGATGGTTTTGTTGTTGATGATAATCATGATGATGTTGTTGTTGATTTTGTTGGTGGTGGTGATAAGTTACACCTTACAATATTACATAAGTCCTGCATAAAAAAAATAATGAAATTTCGGGGGAGGGGTCTGACCCCATGGACCCCCCCCATCTGGGTACACGGCCTTGGGTGTCCCAAAATATTGCAAAAGCGTTTCCGTTTTTTTTCTTTTTTTTTTTTTTAAAAAAGGCTGAACGAATTATCTCCTCGATTCGGTCCTGTTGGATTTGTTTACCCTCTCCACGTGATGATTTTTATCAACTTTTAGATTAGAATAAGTATAATTCTTATTAATGCTTTTATGGTCGTTTGAGAAGACCTAGATCGTATCTCCAAAAATATTGGACTTTGGAGGAACCGACCACTAGAGTATACATGGCTTCTATTTAGGAAGTTCAATATTTCACTCAATTATATGTTACTTTTTGTACTGCGGAACACCTATGTAATCGGGGGTAAACCGGAAACTTCAATTTTTATTTTGGTTTATAATTTTCAATAATAAACCTTTGGAATCGTCACGGAAAAAGAAAATTATTCCCTCTCAAAATTTAATATTATACGTTTCAAGGTACACAGAATCCAAAAATCGAATAAAAAAAATCCGCTTGTCCGCCGGCGCCGTACGCCGTGATAGGCACTTTTGCCACTTAGCGTTGACCGATTTGGATGAAATTTGGTATATAGGTCCACACTTGGCTCAATCAAATATACCGCTGGCGGTTTTCATTAATTCTGTCTAAAATAGAAAATGATAAGAGCCAGAGGTATGTCAAATTTAGGGTCTAATTACGCACCAGATTTGGAATCGTCACGAGAACCCCCCCCCCCCCCANGTAATTTTGGGGGGGGGTACCCCCATTTTTTTTTTGCAGAAAAATAATAAACCCATGTGTCACATTGGCAGAGTTTTTTTTTTGGGGTTCTTTTATAATATTTTGAGGGGGTCCATTCTCGGTCATTTTTCGTTATCTCCTTCAGTTTACCCGGAAAAAAATTGCAAAAACTGTTTTTTGACGGGAACATGCTTACACATGAACTTTAATTTTTACTTTCTCTTCCTAATAGAAAATAAAGTATTGTAATAGTGTAGAAAATTTCCACATTTTTTTCCTTTCTTATTACGCAGCTTTATACTAAAACTGACCTGTGTGTCAAATTTCAAGTCTCTAGGTTTAGTCATCGTGGAGCTACGTTGATTATCAGTCAGTCAGTATACCAACTGGGCTTTGCGTTTTGTAAGTATAGATAGATTGAGACTGACTGCACTGCAACCTTAATTTAGATCTATTGTGACCAGTAGGTGGGGATGGAGTTAGATTCGAACCAACAGCCTCCTGGTTACGAATCCACCGCCTCAACCAACTACTGAGGCTGAATATTTACATATTTGAGTTGTAGGTCCTATGTTAGGTGTTTGGGTCCCATAATTTTCATATACGAGTTCTATCTCCTTACACGACGATAATATATGTATATTTGGGTTAGAGGTCCTATGTTAGGGTCCCAGAATTGTTATCATTAATGTAGAATTTATCTTTTTTCCCAAGAAATTAATATTCATTGTTTACTTTATCCTCTGAGATTACCTTGAGATGATGGCTAAGACAGTCTATTGTTTTGATGATGTAACAATTATTTCCTGATGGTAATGGCGTTGTTTATTATTGACGAATTTGGCCCACCACCAGTATCAATACTAATAGGGAGGCTTTGGGGATTGCGATTATAGAACCCCTATACTTCAAGGAACCATATTTTTGACTATGAGGCCTCCGGGCAAAACAGATGTCATAATACAATGTGTCTCAGAAGTCCTAGCGGAGGGCCTGTAACCTTTGAACGGCTTGGAATTTTTGAAATCTGTACTGTTCTAGGGATGGTTCTGGAACCTGGGAGGAGTGTCTGACAACCCTTTGATTTTTTTTAAACTAACTTTAGCCCAATTAGAGATGTTAGAAAACGTTTATACGGCCACGCCTCTATTGCGTATGTACAAGCGTCCAACGTGGACATATGACGACCAATAAAAAAGCGAGTTTTTTTAAAAAAAAATTGGTGAAATTTTTTGTTGCCAGGCACTCCTCCCCGGTTCCAGACCCTTCTAGGGATAGGAAAGGGCCAATGGCCAACCGAATGGTTATGGTGAGATCCGGGTTCGAACCCCGGAAGTGAGTTTTTTTGACAAAAAGAGTTCATTTTACGAGAAATTCAAATTGTGTGGTACAAATATTTTTTTAATTAAATAAAATTTCGAACAAAATAGGAATAACTTACCTTTTCATTCTTTCAAAAAAAAAAGAATCAGGGGCGGAGGTAGAGGGGTCTAAAGTTTAATATTGTTAGACCCTGTATAACGGCCCCCATTGTAAGCTTTGATGTAAAAGTTCACCAATTCTGTTCTAAAAAAGGTTTCTATTTTGTCAAAAAAAAGTAACTTACGGGGGTTAGAATTCGGATCTCACCCTAGCCCTTCGATTGGCCATGGGTCCAAAAACCGTTCGAGTGATACAGGGCCTCCGCTAGGAATTCTGGGGCATACTGTATAGGCTACAATATACAGGGTGAACACGAAATCATGATGCCCTCTTCTCTTCGCCTTCCCCATTACGCCTATACTAAACCCTATACAGCCTGTCCCAGAATGATCACATGATCCACATCAGAAATAAAATTTGATACCTTTGGTACCCAACGTTCATCCTGAACCAAATTTGGATGTCGGATTTACGCTTTACTTGTACCTCATTAAAATGTCTGCATGGGCTCCCGGGATCTCTCCCTCTCTCTCCCCCCCTCTTTCTCCCTCCTCTCTCTCACTCTCCCTCTCCCTCATCTCTCTCTCTCTTTCTCCCTCTCTCTCTCTTTCTCCCTCTCTCTCTCTCTCTCTCTCTTTCTCTCTTTCTCTCTCTCCCTCTTTCTATTTTCAAGGTACAAAGCCTTGGTAGGTACCTTGTAAGGAAATATTCAGTAAAATTATATAAGTAGTGTAGATTTTGTCAAGTTGGGGACAGGAAGTGTAAAGTACGAGAAGCTGCTTGACAATTTATTTACTGCTATAGTCTCATACATGGAAACACGATAATGTACGATGACTTACGAACGAGCTGAACTCAGTGAACTCCTTGCGATGTCCGGTTCTACGCACCAAGATGTCCTCGAAATCCTACCATCAAAGTTCCAGCCAGGAGCCAAAACCTTTTTGGTTTTTGGTTATATTAACCCATTTCTGCAAAATATGAATTTAGAACTCAAGAGATAAGTTAATTCTCGTAGGAACACCTACACTGCTCACACGACATTCCTTATCTATAAAAATCAGGTGTTAACATCACACGACATTCCTTATCTATAAAAAATCTGGTGTTAACATCACACGACATTCCTTATCTATAAAAATCTGGTGTTAACATCACACGACATTCCTTATCTATAAAAATCTGGTGTTAACATCACACGACATTCCTTATCTATAAAAATCTGGTGTTAACATCACACGACATTTCTTATCTATAAAAATCTGGTGTTAACATCACACTACATTCCTTATCTATAAAAATCGGGTGTTAACATCATACGACATTCCTTATCTATAAAAATCTGGTGTTAACATTACACGTCATTCCTTATCTATAAAAAGCGGCGCAATATCAAAAGTTATTTAGCATGTTTTATGAAGAAATGTTTTTTTTTATTATTTGGCTTAACGCCTCTTTACCATCTACGGGTCATTCAAGACGGGGATTCCACCCTCTATTCGCTAGAAACTCACATTGGGTTGGGCCGGAAAAATAGCCAGCATCACGAAGGCGCGAACCCCGCGCTGACTAGAAAAAAAAATCAATAATCTGTTATTATTTTGGGTCGGTCCTGGAGGTACTACAATACCGAATCATCCCGCGACAGAGTTGGAGCAAGCACCTAGTACTCCGTCACAGTCTCCCTGGCCTAGCCTAGTGGGTATCACACTGGTTTTACATGCGGGAGACCCGGGTATAATTCCCTTCCTCAAATCCAAACTCCCATTGTTTCCACGCCAAAGGTGACAAAGTTTGCACCGTTTTTGATGGTTATATGTGTTCTGTGCTTTTGTTTGCAATTTCCCCTGCTTTCAAAGAAAAGAAAATCCTAGTTTCCGAATTGTTCGACAGTACTTCAAGATGATTAAACCTACATATTCTCCTTACCAACTTACGATAGAGTTCGCAATAGCCTAAAACACACATATTCTCCTTACCAACTTACGATAGAGTTCGCAATATCCTAAAACACACATATTCTCCTTACCAACTTACGATAGAATTCGCAATATCCTAAATCACATATTCTCTTTACCAACTTACCATTTGGTTGCTTTTTGGTCAAATTTACAATCCAAAACAGGGTTACGCCGATTAACAGTTATTTCGGTGGCTTAATTCTTCTCCACACATATTCTCCTTGCGATAAAGTCCTCAATAGTCCATCACTGCTATGCAGGCATGGCACCAAACAGGAGCTGTCAACCGAAACTTTTGGCTATTCTGGTACGAGATCACATTTGGTTGTTTTTTGGTCAAATTTACAATCCAAAGCAGCGTTACACCGATTAACAGTTGTGTCGGTGTGGCTTCATTCTTCTCCACACATATTCTCCTTGCGATAAAGTCCTCAATAGGCCATCACTGCTATGCAGGCATGGCACGAAACAGGAGCTGTCAACCGAAACTTTCGGCTATTCTGGTACGAGATCACATTTTGACCAAAAAGATCAAATTTACAGTACAAACCAAGGCAACACCGATTATAGGCTCCCTCGAAGAGTTGTTGAATTGTTCGACAGAACACAAAAGTTGCTCAATTGTTTAAATTGAGTGCCTCGAGCAACGTATCGTTCTACCCTCACCTTCATCAAGTTGAAGGTAGCAGCGAGAGTAGAATATTATAATATGGGCAATGATCTACTCTGTCAGAAGAGGGTACAGACCTCACGGCCTTCATCTCTTAGGAAGCACATTGATTGCTATTGCTACAATGCCAACAAGCAGCAACGAGCACTAAACACTATCAAAGAATAATAAAAAATACCATATGCCCGATCATTGCTCTCTCGTTCTTCATTTCATTTCATGTAACAACTTGTCGGCGATTCGTCTTATACAGAACATTATATTTTCTTGGGATGGGATTTTCGACTCACTTTGGTGTGTCGACATGACTCGCCTCTATTCACAAATATGAGTCGACTCAATGAGTCGATACCATATGCCCGATCATTGCTCTCTCGTTCTTCATTTCATTTCATGTAACAACTTGTCGTCGACTCGTCTTATACAGAACATTATATTTTCAAGGGATGGCATTTTCAACTCACTTTGGTGAGTCGACATGACTCGCCTCTATTCACAAATATGAGTCGACTCAAGAGT
>CM022876.1:5795616-5816440 GCA_012654025.1 Pachypsylla venusta | reverse complement strand
CACGCGGGGCAGAATTTTGCTGTCATATTTGATTTTTCATTAACACTCTATAACACGCGGGGCAGAATTTTGCTGTCATATTTGATTTTTCATTAACACCCCATAACACGCGGGGCGGAATTTTGCTGTCATATTTGAATTTTCATTATCACCCCATAGCACGCGGGGCAGAATTTTGCTGTCATATTTGATTTTTCATTAACACCCCATAGCACGCGGGGCAGAATTTTGCTGTCATATTTGATTTTTCATTAATTTTTTTAGGGAATTAGACAAAGTCAATATTCCAGTAATGTGTCATTGAAATAAACACACGTCAAATGACCTTCACATTTAAATTTTAGGACCTATAGATTACAGAGAATTAAGACGTTTAGGTGACAGATCGGGTACGGTAGCATTTTCTGTATCCTTTGTGTCTGTATGTCATGTGGCGTGAATGATTTCTTATCAAAAAAGGATGATTCCAGAATTGTAATTTTATTATTTAAGTAGCATTCACACTAAGCAGTGATTGAAAAATCAAATATGATAGCAAAATTCTGCCCCGCGTGTTATGAGGTGTTAATGAAAAATCAAATATGACAGCAAAATTCTGCCCCGCGTGTTATGAGGTGTTAATGAAAAATCAAATATGACAGCAAAATTCGGCGCCGCGTGTTATGAGGTGTTAATGAAAAATCAAATATGACAGCAAAATTCTGCCCCGCGTGTTATCGGGTGTTAATGAAAAATCAAATATGACAGCAAAATTCTGCGCCGCGTGTATTATCTTGTAATATGATTGTGTACGTATTAATTTATTTATATTGCCAATCTACTCGTCACTTAGGTACTCAGAAGTCCAAATTCCCCAGGAGCACCTATTCCCCAATGCTGTGTTAATAAGCGGTGGAATGAAGATATGATTGAATGAGTCATGCTGTCTGGCATTTCCTTAGACTAGCGTGTAGAGTTGTAGACTGTAGACTGGGTGACTAAGGTATCAATATAACATCTTCTTATTAGATTGTAAAAAGATGTTATATGGTCAACTCAGTGAAAAGGTAATACGGATGGGATTTACCAGGATATCCTCTGTCTTTCTATCCTAGACTCACACTAAAGCTCCACCGATCATCCTCCCTTAATATACTATCATAGGACTTACCAGGAGATCCTTCTAGACTCACACTTAGGTACTCAGAAGTCCTATCGATATTCGATATTATCAATGTAATTATCGACATCGATTTTGGGACAAACCATCCAAAAACGACATTAGTATTTCTTTCGTTTTGATACCGCTATTTTTTTCGACATTATGGAAATCTTAATATCGATATAAAATATCGAAATCCGAATATCGATCTTCAATATTATCAATATAATATCGATATGCCTATTTCAAATGACATTTTGCAAATTTTATTTTATATTCTGTACTAGCAGAATACGCCCGCTTCGCTTGGCGCCTTAGAGGCATGGCCGTTTATAGTTCCAACCCCCTTTTTTTCGCGATAAAAAGTAGCCTATGTCCTTTCCTAAAGTTTAGTCTATCTCCATACCAAATTTCATCAAAATCGGTTCAGTAGTTTAAGCGTGAAAGCGTAACATACACACATACATACAGACAGACAGAGTTACTTTCGCATTTATATATTAGTATGGATATGGATATGGATATGGATGAAGCATGTATGCAGAAAACAAGAAGAAGCTAGTGCATTATCTGTAAGGATTCTCACAAGTATCAAAAACTCATGGCGAGTTGTTACAAACCAGCCCCACGGCTGTTAACCTATGATGATGATGGGGCATATCAATAGATAATGTTTCCCCCCCGAACACGAAGATTCTACTTTTTTTTTAACTCGATTCTCAGATACGTGATAATTGAGTGTTATAATTTTCACGCGCACTCTCTCTCTCCCTGTCAAATTAATAAATAATTTAATTAATAAATAATTAACAGTTAAAGAGAAAATCTCTCATTTATGAGTAATCATTAACGACAGACCGAATGACTGACAGAGAGGTGACCCAGAATTGACGTGAATCATCCAATTCGGCAGTGAAACAGTGCCGGATCGTATCAATAGTTCTGTGAACTGAAAGAACTCACCCACTTGAAAGGCATCATTAACAACAGACCGAATGACTGACGGAGAGGTGACCCAGAATTGACGTGAATCATCCAATTCGGCAGTGAAACAGTGCCGGATCGTATCAATAGTTCTGTGAACTAAGACGTTAAGCCAAAAAAAAAAAAAAAAAATCCTGCCGTTGCGTATATTCCTTGTGTAAAATCTTTTCAGGCAAGATTCGTGAAAAAACCGATCTCTGGAGGACCTCAAAACGTGTTTCGACATTGAGACCATTACTTTATCTTTTTTTTTAGATAAGGAAAGTCTTGTGATATTCACACCAGAATGTTTTTCACACTAGATTGATTTTGACGAAGTGTTTGTGTTTTGGTACAGAGTTAAGGGGTTCGTTAATTCCGATTTGAAAATGAATTTAGAACTAGCTGATTTCTGGGCCCTATTGGTACACCAGGGGTCCAAATGATATCAATTTTTAGTGAGTGAGAGTACCTATTCACAGATAGTTTATTCTATCCGACACAGTTACGCCGTCGAATCGGATGCTTCATGTCAATCCTGCCCTCCCCCCTCCCAATTTGCAGGCTTTGGCACTGAACGAAAACTTAGCTCTGCAAAATATTCAACATTGCATCTTGAGTATATTCACAGAAAATTTATTTTATCCGACACAGTTTCGCCGCCGAATTGGAAGCTTTATTAAAAAACACTACCGTTATTTATGACGAGAATTCACTTAGTAAGTGAATCCTCGTCATAAATAACGGTAGTGTTTTTTAAAGTTACCAATAGGATGTCTAACATAAATTTGTTAAATAATAATTAAAGCTTTATGTCAATTCTGCCCTCCCCCTCCCATTTTGCAGGATTTGCCACTGAATGAAAACTTAGCTCTGCAAAATATTCAACATTTCATCTTGAGTATATTCACAGATAGTTTATTCTATCCGACAAAGTTTCGTCGCCGAATTGGATGCTTCATGTCAATTCTGCCCTCCCCCTCCCAAGTTGCAGAATTTGCCACTGAATGAAAACTGTGCTCTGCAAATTATTCAACATTGCATCTTGAGTATGAGTCATTATTAAGGAAACCACTGTCATTAGAAACGTTTATGAGTCATTTCACCAGTTTAGCACTCGATTGGTGTTCGCTGGCAGTTGTTACAGTGTGTAAACAACAGAATGTAGCCACCGAGGGAAGCAAACCAGCTTGATTAGGTGACGGTCCTAAGCCCGTGCAAATACAGAAGGTTTGGTGATATGAAGGGAAGGGCATCCAGCCTGAGCGGATATAACCCTCCTTTTTTTGGGGGTGGAGGGTGCACAATCGCACAATATCCTAATAGAAATTTTGGAGGGGGATCTACAATTTTGATCGAGGTATACGATAGCTAATTTGTTAAAAGCTGTAGAGCTTATCACAAATACCTTTCATTCTAGGTAATATCAAAACACCTAGTTGAACGATGACCTTGAGAACTTTCGATTTCAGTCTCTCTCTCTCTTTCTCTCTCTCTCTTTCTCTCTCTCTCTCTCTCTCTCTCTCTCGTGCTCTCTCTCTCTNGACACAGCGGATCACTATTCATTTGATTTTTTTTGTTTAATTTTTTCCGTGATTCGGTATAATGAAATTTGAGAAACACTGCCCGCTTAAAAAACTGATGGGGTATGTGCCTCCCGGACCCACCCCTATATCCGCGCATGGTCTTTAAAAAAACTGCTTCAAACCTATGATGAGAGATCATCAGCGAAAAGCTAGTTTCTAAGCAGTTTCAATTGATACTGTGAGAAGCAAGCTATAGGGTTACCATGACAGAAAAGGGTTACTGCTAAAGAGAGTATCCACTGAACAAATGGTAGTCGAGTGGTAGAATTAAGGAAACCAACGCCAACCCCAAATAGATTTGAAAAGGGTTCAAGTTAAAAAGTGTGTTTTAATACCACAAATCCCGTGATAACATATTTCAGGGTCATCCTGTATATAAAACTTCCTTTCAATCAAATAAGGGGTTCAAGAGGTTTTATGGTACAAAAAGACAAACAAGAAATGTGGTATTAAAACTAGACCTCACTTTGTTCGGTCAGTTAAGTGTAGGTCCTTCCTTGTCTGAGAGAATTTCTGACCCAACCACGAGTCTGTGGTTTGCTGGTTTGGGTCTGATTTTATCTTTATTATGCCCCTCAATTCGATAAGGTACATTTTATTACCGAACCAAATTACAAACTGGTTCACTGAATAAATGGTAGTCAAGTGATAGAATTAAGGAAACCAACGCCAACCCCAAATAGATTTGGGAAGGGCTGAAGTTAAAAAGTGTGTTTTAATACCACAAATTTTCTTGTCCCGTGATAACATATTTCAGGGTCATCCTGTATATAAAACTTCCTTAGAATCAAATAAGGGGTTCAAGAGGTTTTATGGTACAAAAAGACAAACAAGAAATGTGGTATTAAAACTAGACCTCACTTTGTTCGGTCAGTTAAGTGTAGGTCCTTGTCTGAGAGAATTTCTGACCCAACCAGGAGTCTGTGGTTTGCTGGTTTGGGTCTGATTTTATCTTTATTATGGCCCTCAATTCGATAAGGTACATTTTATTACCGAACCAAATTACAAACTGGTTTCAGTAAACACCATCTGCTCGAAATAAAGGGTAAACCATTGAAAGTAGAACAGTCAAATATACAAGGTGTTTTAGAAGGACCGACAGCGAGCCCTTTACTTTTGTTCGGGTTGGAATTTTCCAATACTTTAATTCAATTCAATTGATGAATATTTGAGACAGCTTAATGCTGATCCACAGCAGCGAGACACCATAATCCATATTGCATATGCATTTGCATATTTTTTTAGCACATTATATTGATCAATATTTGAGACAGCATAATGATGATCCACAGCAGCGAGACAGCATAATCCATATTGCATATGCATTTGCATATTTTTTTAGCACATTACGAGTATATTGATCAATATTTGACACAGCATAATGATGATCCACAGCAGCGAGACAGCATAATCCATATTGCATATATATTTGCATATTTTTTTTAGCACATTACGAGTATATTGATCAATATTTGAGACAGCATAATGCTGATCCACAGCAGCGAGACAGCATAATCCATATTGCATATGCATTTGCATATATTTTTAGCACATTATATTGATCAATATTTGAGACAGCATAATGCTGATCCACAGCAGCGAGACAGCATAATCCATATTGCATATGCATTTGCATATTTTTTTAGCACATTAGATTGATCAATATTTGAGACAGCATAATGCTGATCCACAGCAGCGGGACAGCATAATCCATATTGCATATGCATTTGCATATTTGTTTAGCACATTATATTGATCAATATTTGAGACAGCATAATGCTGATCCACAGCAGCGAGACAGCATAATCTATATTGCATATGCATTTGCATATTTTTTTAGCACATTATTCACAGCAGCGAGACAGCATAATCCATATTGCATATGCATTTGCATACTTTTTTAGCACATTATATTGATCAGTATTTGAGACAGCATAATCCATATTGCATATGCATTTGCATATTTTGGCCATTTTTGGCGATGATTCATATAATGTACAATTTGGTTATATTGCTGTAAAAGTTATGAATTTTTTGGGAAAAAATACCCAACTTTCCCCTGTTTGTGCTCAAAACAGTATCATGGTTGCCCCACTTTTCCTTATTACATAGTATTAGGTGGTAGAGCAGGTATAGTTTTTATTTTGGACCCCACTTTCCCTTATTACAGAGTAGGTGGTATAACAGGTATAATTTTTAGTTTGGACCCCACTTTCCCTTATTGCAGAGTAGGTGGTATAGCAGGTATAGTTTTTAGTTTGGACCCCACTTCCCGTTATTGCAGAGTAGGTTGTATAGCAGGTATAATTTTTAGTTTGGACCCCACTTTCCCTTATTGCAGAGTAGGTGTTATAGCAGGTATAGTTTTTAGTTTGGACCCCACTTTCCGTTATTGTAGAGTAGTTGGTATAGCAGGTATAATATTTAGTTTGGACCCCACTTTGCCTTATTACAGAGTAGTTGGTATAGCAGGTATAATTTTTAGTTTGGACCCCACTTTGCCTTATTACAGAGTAGGTGGTGTAGCAGATATAATTTTTAGTTTGGACCCCACTTTCCGTTATTGCAGAGTAGTTGGTATAGCAGGTATAATTTTTAGTTTGGACCCCACTTTGCCTTATTATAGAGTAGGTGGTATAGCAGGTATAATTTTTAGTTTGGACCCCACTTTGCCTTATTACAGAGTAGGTGGTATAGCAGGTATAATTTTTAGTTTGGACCACACTTTGCCTTATTACAGAGTAGGTGGTATAACAGGTATAATTTTTAGTTTGGACCCCACTTTGACTTATTACAGAGTTTGGACCCCACTATTATTTTAGAGTAGGTGGTATCACACATCAGAGGGAAATTTAGTCCTTATTTTGTTTAGAATTTTATTTAAATAAAAAAAAATATTTGTATCATTTTATTTAAATTTCTCGAGAAATCAAAGCTTTTTGTAAAAAAAGTCACTTCCGGGGTTCAAACTCGGACCATTTGCTGGGCCCCTGGCCAAGCAAATTTCGTATCCCTAAAGCTTTAAAGATTTCGAAAATTCCGAGACGTTCAAAAGTTACAGGGCCTCCGCTCGAAATTCTGAGACATACTGTATGAGAAATATTGAGCACAGTATATTGATCAACATTTAATGATCAATATACTCTGTTCCGCGTGTTCTTTCCTGAATATCAGGGACGCAAGTGGTGGGCTGTTAATTTCCCATAAATATACCAAGAATTTCGGTCTTCTATCTATACTAGTTCACGAGATATTCGGCCTCTAAAGGAGATATGTTGGTTTATTATTTTCAATAATGAATCTTTGGAATCGTCAGAAAAAAAAAAAAAAAAAANAAAAAAAAAAAAAAAAATACCCCTCTCAAAATTTGATATTTCCTATACGTTTCAAGGTATGTAGAATACAAAAATCTAATAAAAAAAAATCTGTTTGTCTGTACGCCGTGATGGGTACTTTTGCCACTTAGCGTTGACCGATTTGGATGAACTTTGATATATAGGTTCTATCTGAGCTTTAATTTTGCCCCGATGCAATCTAATACACTCTTGGCGATTTTTGTCTCTTTTTAGCGGTTTTCAGTATTGCTGTCTAAAAGAGTTTTTTTCCCTCCAACAGAAAGCAAGATATTTGTGTTAAAATGACTCACCCTGTATGGCGATAGATTAGCTTAAGTCAAGTCATACAGAAGACTGTCAGCATAATCAGATTGGTGTTGGGAAGGACATAATGTAGCCACCGAGGGGAGCAGACCATTAGGTGACGGTCTTAAATGATGAGAGATTATGAACAAAAAGCGAATTTCTATGCAGTTTCATGAGAAGCAAGCTGGGGTGACCGTGCCAGGAAAGGTTTACAGATAAAGAGGTTAGGCACTGAACAAAAGGTTGTGGCATGGTAAAATGAACGAAAGCAACGACAACCCCACATAGATTTGGGAAAGGGTGAAGTTAGAGATGAAGAGTGTATTTGACATACATACCAAATTTAAAGTATCTGGCTCTTAATACCATTCTCTTTTTATACAGGATAATTGAAAACCGCTGAAAAGCGAGAAAACCCGCTAACAGTACATTCAATTGAAAGCAAAAGGTTCGGGACACAATAAGATCCCAGATAAGAATTACCGACTAGAATCGACGCTAGTTGATTAACTAACTATAACGCTATGCCAGATAAGAATCAACGCTAGTTGATTAACTAACTATAACGCTATCCCAGATAAGAATCAACGCTAGTTGATTAACTAACTATAACGCTATCCCAGATAAGAATCAACGCTAGTTGATTAACTAACTATAACGCCATCCCAGATAAGAATGAACGCTAAGTGGTAAAAGTACCAGATTTTTTTTTTCAATTCAATTTTTGGATTCTTCGTTCTTTGAAATCAAAATTTAAGAGGGGGCATTTTTTTTTGTGACGATTCACAAAGTTCGTTATTGTAAATAATAAAAACAGCCTCAGTAGCTCAGTTGGTAAGAATGGCGGATTCGTAACCAGGAGGCTGTTGGTTCGAATCCAAGCGAAGGCAAAAATTTAGTAATAATATGGGGAAGTGCATTGTGACAAAGCATTAGCTTTAACACTAATAAATTCTTTTAAATAATAAACCAAACATCATAACAACATCAGAATCAAAACCCATCAACATGGAGCAGGCAGCAAAGCATAACATCAGTGGTAATGATAATTGTTGCCATGTTCTTGACCAATATAAGACTATAATGTGATAGTAGGACCATTTGCTTTGACTCTACTGAGAGAAGATATTGACAAACATCATAACAACATCAGAATCAAAACCCATCATCATGGAGCAGGCAGCATAGCATAACATCAGTGGTAATGATAATTGTTGCCATGTTCTTGACTAATATAAGACTATAATGTGATAGTGGGACCATTTGTTTTTACCCTACTGAGAGAAGATATTGACAAATATCATAACAACATCAGAATCAAAACCCATCAACATGGAGCAGGCAGCATAGCATAACATCAGTGAGAATGATAATTGTTGCCATGTTCTTGACCAATATAAGACTATAATGTGATAGTAGGATCATTTGCTTTTACTCTACTGAGAGAAGATATTGACAAACATCATAACAACATCAGAATCAAAACCCATCAACATGGAGCAGGCAGCAAAGCATAACATCAGTGGTAATGATAATTGTTGCCATGTTCTTGACCAATATAAGACTATAATGTGATAGTAGGATCATTTGCTTTTACTCTACTGAGAGCAGATATTCAAGGAGGCCCTCGCTTGACCTAAACACCACCACAATAACACAAACTGTCTCAATAAGTAATTATTATGATTGTACATAATAGCAATTGTATACCATTTCTACTGTATGAGTGACAGAGATATAAATATACAGGATGTCCGAAAACTAATGAAACTATACAGGATGTCCGAAAACTAATGAAAATATACATGATGTCTGAAAAGTAATGAATTTATACATGATGTCTGAAAACTAATGAAAATAAACATGATGTCTGAAAACTAATGAAAATATACAGGATGTCTGAAAACTAATGAAAATATACAGGATGTCCGAAAACTAATGAAAATATACAGGATGTCCGAAAACTAATGAAAATATACATGATGTCCGAAAACTAATGAAAATATACATGATATCCGAAAACTAATTAATAAATACATGATGTTTGAAAACCAATGAAAATATACAGTATGTCCGAAAACAAATAAAAATATACATGATGTCCGAAAACTAATGAATAAATACATGATTTTTGAAAACCAATGAAAATATACAGTATGACCGAAAACTAATGAAAATATGCATGATGTCCGAAAACTAATGAAAAATACATGACGTCCGAAAGCCAATGAAAATATACATGATGTCCGAAAATTAATGAAAATATACATGATGTCTGAAAACTAATGAAAATATACATGATGTCCGAAAACTATCAAAAATATACATGATGTCCGAAAATAATGAAATTATACAGGATGTTATACATGTAGCCACCGATGGGAGCAAGCCAGCTTCATTAGGTGACGGTCCTAAGCCCGTGTAAATACAGAAGGTTTGATGTTAGGAAGGCTGTCCCGTCTTTAAAAAATTCTGCTTCAAACCAAGGACGGTAGTTCATTAAAATATACATGATGTCCGAAAACTAATGAAAATATACATGATGTCCGAAAACTAATGAAAATATACATTATGTCCGAAAACTAATGAAAATATACAGAATGTCCGAAAACTAATGAAAATATACATGATGTCCGAAAACTAATGAAAATATACATTATGTCCGAAAACTAATGAAAAATACATGACGTCCGAAATCCAATGAAAATATACAGGATGTTCGAAAATTAATGAAAATATACATGATATCTGAAAACTAATGAAAATATACATGATGTTCGAAATCTATGAAAAATATACATGACGTCCGAATGATGTCCGAAAATAATGAAATTATACAGGATGTTATACATGTAGCCACCGATGGGAGCAAGCCAGCTTCATTAGGTGACGGTCCTAAGCCCGTGTAAATACAGAAGGTTTGATGTTAGGAAGGGTGTCCAGTCTTTAAAAAAATCTGCTTCAAACCAATGACGATGGGGCATCAGCAAAATGAGAGCTTCTACGCAGTTTCTATGTATACTCTTCACCGAAATTGTTTGGAATACGCTGATCCAGCCCAAACCGAGAAGATTATTTAAAGAGGCTTAAACTTAGACAATCTGATTCTGATAGTGATAACCAAATAGAACTTGGCACACCACCGCACCACTGAAGTGTCAAAAAACCCATTTTAACGATGACAAGTATAAATAATGTACATTACACCGACGACATGTCATTGTCCACAATGATGATTGTGTAATACATATAATTGTATTTGTCTGTCTGGAATCTGCGACTATCAGACCTTCCCCCGTATTGCAGTATCCTTCTAGTGGGGTCTGGTCGAGGCGAGACAAGGCGATGGTTCATATAACACAACCTAAAGTAGATCAAGGGAGAACAAATAAATTATGGGTACCATAGGTATTAATCTTAAGTGGATAAGATGTGTGTGGTCTTTATGGACCAAACGAAGTGAGGTTTTGTTTTATCTCCATGATTTTTCTTTCGTTTGTATTTTGATAACTAACTTTTGAACGTTTGGTCCAGTTCCGATGAAACTTAGTATGAACATTTAATTTTGTTGATAGAAATGTAGCCGCGGGGGGGGGGAACCAAACCAGATTCATTCTTCTTCTTGATGTGCCTATCCGCTCCGGATGTTGGCTATCATATTGGCTATTTGTATTTTGTTCACGGTAGCGCGAAATAACTGCGTTGTAGATTGGTTAAACCAAGTTCTAAGGTTTTTTAACCAAGATATGCGTCTTCTTCCTATTCCCCTGGCACCATAAACTTTTCCTTGAAGAATTTTCTAGAGAAGGAGGTATCGGCTCTCATTCCTCATTATATGCGATATTGCAGCTTTCGGGACTTTACTGTAATTATAACCTCCTTCTCTTTACCCATCCTCCTAAGTACCTCGATCCAAGATATTTTCAAAATTCTTCTATAAACCCACATTTCAAATGCTTCCAGCTTTGCTGAAGAGGCTTCTGTAAGCGTCCAGGACTCGACTCTATATAAATATCAAATAAACAAACTTGCAGTGGATATTCAAACCTAGTAACTTTTGCTACTTTTTTCATGTTGGTACAACTATGGCTTCAAACAAAACAAAAATATCTGTTTCAGTTCAATATATTCAAATTCTTCAATAAATACGGAAGAAAATGTTTTTTTTTTTTTCAAAATAAAATTGAAGTGAATTAATTAATCTCCCACCCCTAAAATGTTTAAAAAAAACTTTTTAAATTATATTAATTTAAGAGATTTTGCTTTCCTTATTCTATAAAAAATTGTAATGGGCTGAACTTTTCGATGTCGAGTTTTAATGTCAAAACACATTTTTTGGTACCCAGAGTCTGTGAACAAGATATCTCAAGAACGTTAAGCTTTAAACAAGATATCTCAAGAACGGTAAGCTTTATTAGAGACTTAAAATTTGATATGTATGTCAGCTTTATGCAATGAATGAAACACGAAACTTTTGATTGTAATCAAATATACCGTCGGCGGTTTTTGCCGCTTTTACCGATTTAGAAATGGAAATTTGATGCCTATTCATATGAATTTTCTGCATGGCACACTTTTGGTTAAACCACACTCTATCGTTTTTTGCCTATTTTTTTTAGCGGTTTTCATAAATCCCGCCAACCAGGAAGGCAACTTTAATTTTTTGTTAGTATATCAATTATATGTATTGGACTTTTAATTAAAAGTCAAATGAACAGTTGGTGGCTTTGAGCAGTCCAGAATTTTGAAACACGAGTCGACTCTGAGGACCTAAAAACCAGTTTTCGCATTGAAAATTCGACATAATTTCTTCTTAATTTACAGCTGTAAATGTAAATTTCTTTGTGATAAGGCCCAAAGGCCTTTCTAAAAAAATTGTGGGTATCAAAGAATTACTAAGTGCCTTCATACTTCTAATCTTTTTACTCTTGTATTGCCGCCACTGGTCGCTACTCACATTAAAGTAGCTACTCAATCGGCCTCACGAGGCTCAGTGCACCCCGAAATCACAAGCACAAAGTTGAAAAGTTTTCGACCCCTCCGGAAATGAAACCTGGGGCCCCTCCAAGTGAAATGCCAGTGTCATACCCACTGAACTAGGAGGACTGCTTCTTTATTTATAGATAAGGAAAGATGTGTGATCTTCACACCAGATTTCTCCACAGTAAAATCAGTGTCCTATAATTGGCTTTATGTGTGGTACCACATATTGAAAATCCCTTAACTTGTTTGATTTAAATTTTGGCACGCTTTTGTAAATTGTTTGGCATGATCAGAATATTTGATTATCTTCCTACACCAAATTGGTTGTTACTTTGGCAATCGCAACCATTGATCGGCACAATCGTCAAATATCATAGTTGCAGTTTGCATTCATGCATTATGCATTCGTTATTCCGCAGCAAAAAACAAAATGTATTTCACAGACGGGTCTGGAACCGGGTAGGAGTGTCTGGCGACAGAAACTTATGTTTTTCAAACTCGTTATTTTTGTTAGCCGTCATGGGCCAATAAAAAAGTCTAACATGGGTCCAAGTTGGACGTTAGTACATACGCAATAGAGGCATGGCCGTATAAAATTTTCCTATATAACCTCTCCAATTGGGTTAAAATTGGTTAAAAAAATTCAAAGGTTTGCCGGCCACTCCTCTCTGGTTCCAGAACCTTTCACAGACCAGACGTTGGGGAATCTCTGAGCGTGTTTTTTTTATTGATCTCATTCCTTTAATTTTTTCCAATTTATTTCTCAATTGAGTTTGCTTGTTCTCAAGACAAAGAGAAATAAGATCTCCACCACTTTTTAATTCAAAATTTTATATAAAATCTCTCCAAAAACTGATATAAAATAATCTTCTCAAAACGGGATACTGTCAAGTTATTTTCTACACATATGATAATTGATAATACTTTTTATGTCAATAGGTATAATTTTATCCGAAATCGGGGCCATGCACCGGTAAGTATGCAGGCTCATTTATTTGCGTTAGGAGGCTTCCGCCTCTCTCCAAACGTTCTCGCCTAATAACTTCGCTGTTTTCTTGACTGTAGCTATAAAGGTTGACTATTAATAATTTCTAAATAAATGTTTAATTTCTATTAATTTACACTGTGATTGATAAATAATTAGTTAGAAGCAATTTTAAAATAATAAACATTAAAATAGTTTTGACTTCTATAAACATTGCTAACTGTGATACCGTAGAAAAGTGTATAATTTAATAGACAATTTAATAGTTTAATAGTTTTTGACACCTATACACATACAGCAGAAAAGTCTATTTAAACTTTTTTTAAAAAAAGTTTTTAAATATTGAGGTTAAATTTTGCTTAACCCAAGTCCTTTACTGAACGCAGTTTTTTTTATATATTGTTGTGTTGATCTCATAATAATATTCTTGACGTACCTAAATAGTTTTAATTAATAATTGATTGATTCAATTATTAATTAAAGTATCAAATATTCACTTTTTTCACTTAATGATGATATAAAATTACAAAAATGAGTTCTGAATCGGAGAAATCGGGGTCCCAGAAGAGAAAAGATAAAGAATAACGAGTTCAAAAAGAGGGAAAACTTTCTCTTGATTCTTTTTTAAGACCTCCGCCCAGCAGTCCCAGTACTTAACGAAATGCTGCCGAGCAGGTGGAAGGTGGGCAATCGCCAAAAAATGGGGGGGGCCCGGAGCAGGTCTTTGTCCCCGGGCCCGGGAAAACTCTGAGCGGCCCTGGCCTACTCTCTTTAGCTGTAACGCTTTCCTGGAACGGTAACTCTAGCTTGCTTCTCACGGTATTTATAGAAACTGCGTGAAACTCGTTTTTTGCCCATGATCTCTCATCAATGGTTTGAAGACCAAACCTTCTGTATTGACAGGGACTTATGACCGTTACCTAATAAAGCTGGCTGGCTCCCCTCGGTGGCTACATTAAACTTTAATATTATGCATTATTGAATAATCATCTACGCAACAAATTATTGTCTATTGCCGTGCCTGAGAGAGAGAGAACGGTTCCAAAAAGCCATGCTGTTCGTGTAGGCGGATCTTGAACGACTGACGACTGGTACACGTGTGTACTTCTTTACAAGGACCAGAGATTAAGATAAGTCAAATTGACTTGCACTAGTTGTGGTCAATACCCCGTAGACAAAAAAATGGACTATTTTTTCCCCTCCATTCTTAAAGACCTAGTCAAACAGATTGGGATATTTCATAGAATTAGTTGAAGAATATATTATGTTGGTAACCTAAGGCGGTCATACTAAAGAATTCTTACGGATAATGTAGTAGCTTCTCCTTGTTTTCTGTATGGGCAATGGAAAAAATATCGTTTCCGACCCTTCCTCTAGTCGTCTTTTACGACTGGAATGGACTTGGGTGCATTGGAAGTATTCTTTTTCCGTCTCCTCATACACATATGAAGGATCTCTTACGTTTCTGCATGAGTAATGGGAAGGATATCGTTTCCTACCCTGCCCTTTATCATCTTGTACGACCAGCATGGACTTGGATGCCTTGGAAGTTGGAATAAGATTACCAGATGAAACTTTTCAAAAACAAGTTGCCTAAAAAAATCAGGATAAAAAAAGTAGGTGATTCAGGAGTTTAACAAAAAAAAAATTTTGTGTGACTTAGAAAAAGCAGGACATTTTCCATTATTTTCAAAAAGCACGCGGGCCGGATTTCCGGTAACCCAACATGGAAGTAGGTATTCTTTTTAAGTCCCCCTACCTACTGGGGACAGATCTACACATCATTAGGTCAATAACGTTTAGCGCCTAGGTACATGAGTCTATCTTGTTGTTCACTAGTATACATGATTTATGTACAGTTTATAGATTAGTTGTTCTGATCTGAAAACCAGTTTTTATATCTATCTGGATCTGCCGTGGATATTCATCTCTTCTAATTTTAGAATAAATGTCAAAGCTAATCCAAATACTCAGCGTAGAGTATCCATCAAATTTATAGAGATTGAGTTATGATGGGCCCAGAAATAGATATTACATGGCTTTATGGGCAGTTTTGTCAAAGCTAATCCTAATACTCAGCGTTGAGTATCCATCAAATTTATAGAGCTTGAATTATGATGGGTCCAGAGATAGATATTACTTGGCTTTTTGGGCAGTTTTGTCAAAGCTAATCCATATACTCAGCGTAGAGTATCCATCAAATTTATAGAGCTTGAATTATGATGGGTCCAGAGATAGATATTACTTGGCTTTTTGGGCAGTTTTGTCAAAGCTAATCCATATACTCAGCGTAGAGTATCCATCAAATTTATAGAGCTTGAATTATGATGGGTCCAGAGATAGATATTACTTGGCTTTTTGGGCAGTTTTGTCAAAGCTAATCCATATACTCAGCGTAGAGTATCCATCAAATTTATAGAGCTTGAATTATGATGGGTCCAGAGATAGATATTACTTGGCTTTTTGGGCAGTTTTGTCAAAGCTAATCCATATACTCAGCGTAGAGTATCCATCAAATTTATAGAGCTTGAATTATGATGGGTCCAGAGATAGATATTACTTGGCTTTTTGGGCAGTTTTGTCAAAGCTAATCCATATACTCAGCGTAGAGTATCCATCAAATTTATAGAGCTTGAATTATGATGGGTCCAGAGATAGATATTACTTGGCTTTTTGGGCAGTTTTGTCAAAGCTAATCCATATACTCAGCGTAGAGTATCCATCAAATTTATAGAGCTTGAATTATGATGGGTCCAGAGATAGATATTACTTGGCTTTTTGGGCAGTTTTGTCAAAGCTAATCCATATACTCAGCGTAGAGTATCCATCAAATTTATAGAGCTTGAATTATGATGGGTCCAGAGATAGATATTACTTGGCTTTTTGGGCAGTTTTGTCAAAGCTAATCCATATACTCAGCGTAGAGTATCCATCAAATTTATAGAGCTTGAATTATGATGGGTCCAGAGATAGATATTACTTGGCTTCTTGGGCAGTTTTGTCAAAGCTAATCCATATACTCAGCGTAGAGTATCCATCAAATTTAAAGAGCTTGAATTATGATGGGTCCAGAGATAGATATTACTTGGCTTCTTCGGCAGTTTTGTCAAAGCTAATCCAAATACTCAGTGTTGAGTATCCATCAAATTTATAGAGCTTGAATTATGATGGGTCCAGAGATAGATATTACTTGGCTTTTGGGGCAGTTTTGTCAAAGCTAATCTAAATACTCAGTGGAGAGTATCATATTCATGGAATTGCTGATTCGTTTGCTGACCAATCAAACCCTAATTCTGTCGAAGATGTAAGGTCAGAGTTGGTACCATAGGACCTAAGGTGCTAACTTTCAGACGCCCTATCCGATTTTGAATACATTTGGTATGCCAAAAAGTTTACATTCTATTGCTGAAAAATGTTGTCTAATCAAACCCTCATTCTGTCGAAGATTATAAATGAAGAGTTGGCACCATACGGCTTATTGTGCCAACTCTCGAACGCCTTGTCCGATTTTTATGAGATTTGGTGTGGACAGTTACTATAATCGTAGAATTATTATTGGGCCAACAGTTCAAAGAACGTACTAATTAAATTGATGATTTAATTTTTGATTTCAGATATTTCTCTTATATCATCAGTACGCAAGCGCAGACGATCAGGTAAGATCTCATACTAGCAGAGTGTGCAACACCCTCGCCTTTTACCAAGGAAGTACTGGGTTTATACATTTATTTTTTTATTAGACTTATTTTTCTTTCAAGGATTTAATGCGCCCCCCCCTCAACAAAGGCTGGCTCAGAATTCTTGGAATTGATCCATGGCTCTGACAATAGAAATATTAAATAATGTGCGATACGTACGATAAAACAGATCAACAGCTGTCCTCGGTAATTTGGTAATTTACGATTCAAGTTATGCAGAATCCAAAATTCGATTATAAAAAAAATGGCTTTATTATTTTACGGGCTGAAAAAATTACCCTCCCCCACATAAAAAAATATTGATATTGAACGTTTTAATGTAGGTATACATGCGTAGAATCCAAAAATCCAATTTCAAGTCTTACCTTCTATTCTTAGACAGGATCAATGAACACCGCTAATAAACGAAAAAACCGCCAGTGATACTTTCGATTGCACCCAAAAGTTTCGGCGCACAATTAGACCCATCACAAAATTTAATTTAAATCGGTCAACGCTAAATGGCAAAAATGCCCATCACGGCGGATAAACGGATGTTTTTATTCGATTTTTGGATTCTAATACGCACCTTGAAACGTAAAATATTAAATTTTGAGGGGGGGGGGTATTTATTTTCTTTTTTGGGACGATGGCGAAGGTTCATTATTGAAAATAAAAACCCATATCGGTTCATCCGCCATACGCCGTGCCTTTTTCCTATTAACGATCTACGAATTTGGTAAATAGGTCAACACATTTAAGGTACCCCCAAAACTTTTCGTCACAGTCATAGGGTTACGTACTAAAGTTTTAGTAACAAACCAACCTGGTTAAAAACCATTATAATGATTAATACATTGATATTATTGTAACCTTCATGGGTTCTTATATTGAGTTCGGTGGTATTAACCCATTATAGACTTGATGAGTCAAAATTGATATACTGCGATATTAAATTGTTTAACCCATTCAGATTTTTTCGGGGGGGGGGGGGGGGGGAAGGTTNNGGGGGAAGGTTGAGATCTATTAATCATTCGAGACGGAAGTTTTTACCTTCCATTTGCTCGAAACTTACAAACCAGCTACCCACATTGATCTCGACCAGGCTGGATTTCAAAACTTTCAGTCTGACGTCTTTTTTTAGATCGAGTGTGCCAAAAACTTATTTTATTTCTCCAGGACTGAAATTTGGCCCGAAAAAAAAATCAACCCGGAAATTTGCATGCTTAATGTAAAACATATCCGTAATCTATTCTGCTTAACGACATCACCGAAATCGTCTCATTATTCACATTTTTGGCGAAGATAGCTACCAAAAAACGTGGAATCTCTACAATAGACTATTAGATATGAAAAAAAAATATTATTAGATATGAAAAAAAAATACCCCCCCTTCAAAAAAATTGAGGGGGTATTTTTTTTTCTTCTCGTGACGATTCCAAATCTGGGGCGTAATTAGACCCTAAATTTGACATACACATACCAAATTTGAAGTCTCTAGCACCCACACCAGCATTCTCTTTTTAGACAGGATTAGTGAAAACCGCTTGATTGCACCCAAATTAAAGCCTAGATGAGACCTATATACCAAATGTCATACAAATCGGTCAACGCTAATTGGCAAAATCACGGCATACGGTGCGGTGGACAAACGCATTTTTTAAATTCGATTTTTGGATTCTAATACGTACCTTGAAAAGTAAAATATCAAATTTTGAGGGGGGGTATTTTTTTTCCGTGACGATTCCAAAGGTTTATTATTGAAAATAATAAACCTTTGGAAGTATTGGTCACTGCGGAGGACCACAAAACGTGTTTTGTCATTGAAAATTAAACAAACATTATTGAAAATTTCAGCCCATTACAATACTTTCTTCTTCTTTTATAGATAGGGAAAGTCGTGTGATGTTCACACGAGATTTTGGTTTATTATTTTCAATAATGAACTTTTGGAATCGTCACGAAAAAAAATCGCTTTTACTTTCAAGGTACGTAGAATCCAAAAATCGAAAAAAAATCTTTTTGATGTCCGCCGCGCCGTACGCAGCGATGGCACTTTTAGCGTTGACCGATTTGAATGAAATATAGGTCCTGCGGTATATAAGTCCCATCTGGGCTCAATTGTGCTCCGAAACTTTTGGATGCAATCGAATACACCCTTGCCAATTTTTGCCGCTTTTTAGCGGTTTTCAGTATTGCTGTCTAAAAAGAGGATGGTAAGAGCCAGAGACTTGAAATTTGGTAGGTATGTCAAGTTTAGGGTCTAAATTTGACATATATACCAAATGAAAAGTACCCAGCTTTTTTTTGGGGGGGGGAGGGGGTTAGCCTGTAAAATAATAAACCCATGTGTCACATTGGCAGAGTTTTTTTCTCTCTCCTAGACCTATTAGAGCTAAAGTCTTCAGGTTAGATTTATAACGGTACAAAACCTCACAAAAGTAAAATTGTGGATTTTGAAATTTTATGTAGGTATAATAATAAACAGCGGAAAATATGAAATGAGGATGATGTATAGTGGACCAGGAAATCAAAGACCGATCTTCTTTTATTGGCTGTTCGTTGAGTAAACCAGATTGTTTCAGAACAGACCAAGTAGGGATGGGATTTTCGACTCACTTAGGTGAGTCGACATGACTTGACTCACAAATATGAGTCGATTCAATGAGTCGGCTCTTGATCTCGACTCGCACCGAGTGACAATATTCAAAAACTCCTTATTTGATCAGAAAGACATAATAAAATCAATTGACAAAGGGGACATCTCCCAAATAAACGTCCCCAACTTCGGCGAATACATTAAAAAGACATCACAATCAATCGTCACCAGAATAAAAGAACATTTTCCTTCAGTAAACAACAAACACCCGGAAAAATATTTCTCCCTTTATATCTTTATCAGCCAACAAAAAAAAGCTACTCGTAAGTCGACTCTTTGAGGAGTCGACTCATTTCAAAAAGATGATACGCTCGTGAGTCAACTCATGAGTCGACTCGTGGATGACTAGCCCATCCCTAAGACCAAGCAAAACGATCAACTCCGCTGGAATAGGTTTGGTTACCTGCCTACTTTTCTTTTGGTTTATTATATTTTCAATAAAACCTTTGGTATAGTCACGAAAAAAAAAATTTAGTATTGTTTGCTTTTAGTTTACTTCCTAAAATCACCTAATTACCAGGGTACACTACATGGAGTGAAAAAAAAAATAGACTCTTGACTTGCAGGTTACCCTTACCACTAAACAAGGTTAATGCCTCTAAGGTTAGGTACCAGAAGTTAAAAGAGGTTAAATTCTACTATCTTACTCTTAGAGTTCTATTTTTATGTAATCATTCATATACTCAAATTAATGAGGAAAAATCCTGCCTATGCTGGGGGGCTGAACTCACGCCCCTCTGTTTCCCAGACGAGCGATTAACCATCACTCAGCTACCGAGAAACGAGGGGACGAAGTAACACAGTTTGAATAACTATTTAAAAACTATGAAGAATTATCCTAAGAAGCAATATGAACAACACAACATGATCACTCTAGAATCTACCAACACATTGGCCCCTTTCTTCATTAGACCTCAACCCAACTCTAAGAAGCAATATGAACCATACAACATGATCACTTTAGATTCTACCAACACATTGGCCCCTTTCTTCATTAGACCTCAACCCAACTCTAAGAAGCAATATGAACAACACAACATGATCACTCTAGATTCTACCAACACATTGGCCCCTTTCTTCATTAGACCTCAACCCAACTCTAAGAAGCAATATGAACAACACAACATGATCACTTTAGATTCTACCAACACATTGGCCCCTTTCTTCATTAGACCTCAACCCAACTCTA
>CM022876.1:5740606-5791986 GCA_012654025.1 Pachypsylla venusta | reverse complement strand
GCCACTGATTGCATAGATTATGTCAAATATAATCAACTTTTCCTCATTGGAGTATGAAACCTCATTGAGAATCCTGGGTGTGCCACAGATTGCATTGATTTTGTCAAATATAATCAACTTTTCCTCATTGGAGTATGAAACCTCATTGAGAATCCTGGGTGCGCCACTGATTGCATTGATTACAACTTTTCCTCAGAACTTCCAAACTTGGAGTTTGGAAGTTCTAGCATTGCATTACAATATTTTAGTATGATCCGAATCTTTGGTGATCATCTCATTTTGAATGGAATTTCCGGTTGATTTTTTTTTTATTATTATTAATTTGGTTGTATGCTCCCATGTATGACTCTCTCCACGGGTACACCAATCTATCCTATTTCGTGATGTGGTTGGTCGTCTTACAAGTAGAGTACCATTAGGACCCGTCATTATAATAATTTCGGTTTGTGGTACTTGTGAGAGTGAGAAGTTTTGGGTTCATTGGAAAATAGAATGTACAGGGTACGTTAATAGAAAAGGAAGATACTTCAAACCAGAAAATATTATTATTTGCTTTTTTGCTGGCGCCTCACTAGGATACTTAACACTAATAACACCTGCGGCCGAACATTGCTGTCATATTTGATTCTTAGTTAATTTTTTTTTGGGGGGGAGGGAATTAGAATAAAGTCAATATTGCAGGAATGCGTCATTGATAAAATAAGACGTCAAGTGACCTTCGAATTAAGGAATTAGAAATTATGAAGAATTAAGGCATTCAGGTGACAGGTCGTGCCCGACTGCAGTTTGCTGTATATCCTTTATGTGTGTGATCCTATAGAATTGTATTATTATTATTGATTTGGTAATAGATTTTCACGTTTTGATTGAATAAATTGATAGAAAACTTAATTATCCTTCAGTGCAGGGCCATACCCAAGATTTTTTCGGAGGAGGGGGGTCCGAACCTTTGACAGCCAAGCCAGGACTAACACCTGAAAATGATTATCAAGGAAGATGATGATGATGTTGTTGTTGCTGTTTTTGTTTTTGTTGTTTTCTTGTTGTTGTTGCTGCTGTTGTTGTTCTTGTTGTTGCTGCTGTTGTTGTTCTCGTTGTTGCTGCTGTTGTTGTTATTGTTGTTGCTACTGTTGTTGTTCTTGTTGTTGTTGCTGCTGTTTTTGTTCTTGTTGTTGCTACTGTTGTTGTTCTTGTTGTTGCTGCTGTTGTTCTTGTTGTTGCTGCTGTTGTTGTTTTTGTTGTTGTTCTTGTTGTTGCTGCTGTTGTTGTTTTTGTTGTTGTTACTGTTTTTTTCAATGTTATCGATCCCGTGCAAAGTAGAGTATTTTCATTAAAAAAGAAACGATTGAAATTTCGGGGGTCTGGACCCCCGGACCCCCCCCTGGGTACGGCCGTGCCTCAGTGTACAAAATTTCAATTCAAAATAAGAACAATTAAACTCAGTATACTGATCAACATTTGAGGCAGCACAGTGCTGCTCCGCGTTCTCTTTCTTGATAATATGTGTGTGTAGTTTAGAGTGCTAATTGAGTGAGACGTATAGTTTACAGTGTAATCATTTGACAAGATTTGTGTTTTATTTTGTCTAATTACTTCTTGAGGACAATTAGCATATTGTCCACAAGGTCAGCCTTATCAATCTACTCGTACAGCAGGGAAGAGTTTTCCATATTTTGCTTTAACTGCCTCAATGTCAAGGTCAGTGGTACTCGACTGGTTCGAAGGTACTTAGTCAGCAGGTCTGTTATTGTTATGTAGGATAGATAATCGATATCCTACTCGTATATAACATTAAGGAGCCAAACACAGAATGAGGAATGTAATCTTTGAAACCGGATAGGATCCCAATAGATTTTTAGAGCCAAAGACAGAATCTAGAGACATTTTTGGAGCCCTATACGGAATGATTAAAGAAATCTTGAGAACCGGAAGTTTCCGTAGCCAAAGATAGAATGTGAAGAGATTTTTGGAGCCAAAGACAGAATCTAGAGAAATTTTTGGAGTCCTATACAGAATGATTAAAGAAATCTTGAGAACCGGAAGTTTCCGTAGCCAAAGATAGAATGTGAAGAGATTTTTGGAGCCAAAGACAGAATCTAGAGAAATTTTTGGAGCCCTATACAAAATGATTAAAGAAATCTTGAGAACCGGAAGTTTCCGTAGCCAAAGATAGAATGTGAAGAGATTTTTGGAGCCAAAGACAGAATCTAAAGACATTTTTGGAGCCAAGGCAGACTATAAATTATTTCTTCGAGCCAAATACAGATGCGATGGCATTATTGGAGCCAAAGACAGAATGATTAATGAAATCTTTAGAACCGTAAGTTTCCGTAGCCAAAGATAGGATTCTAAGAGTATTCTTTTTAAGTTCCCCTATCCACAGGAAGGATAATGCAGTGGCTTGCTTTCTGCATGGGTAATGGAAAAGAGAGTGTTTCCAACCCTGCCTTTAGTCGCCTTTTACAACTGGCATGTACTCGGGTGCCTTGGATGTATTCTTTTTAAGTCCCTCTATCCACAGGGGACATAGGAAGGATATAATGCAGTAGCTTCTACTTGCTTTCTGCATAGGAAATGGAAAGGATATTGTTTCCGAACCCTGCCCTTAGTCGCTTTTTACGACTGGCATAGACTTGGGTGCCTTGGAAGTATTCATTTTAAGTCCCTTTATCCACGGAGGTCATAGGAAGGACATAATGCAGTAGCTTCTATTCTTTTTAAGGAGCGACACAAATAAACCAAATTATTCTAAGATGCGATTATTAGAGAATTAGTCGGGAGATTTTCGGAAGAACCCCGCAATTAAAAGCCACATCCTGGCTCTTCAAGGAGTGTGGGGGAAGGGGGATGCACTTGATCAGGGCCACGCTATATAAGTCTGAACCTTATTCTTATATGGACATTATCAAAGTCATTGATGTGGGTAATAAATATCTTTTCAAAAATGACTGGCAATCTTCCTATTCTAAAAAAAAAATGATACTTTTAATTGTTTGGCAGCTTTACTAAATCGATTACAACAGAAATGTATTTTTCATTGTCAATGCCAAGAACATCAACACCGAACGCGACACCTTGACAGTGGGAAACCAATGTGCCAATGTTGATAATATACCACCATGTGCTCTGCCAATATCAAGGCCAAATCAAGTCAAAGTAATTTAATGAAGATGTGTTGTCAGAACAAAATCATTACCGACGATTGATTGATTTATCAACGACAAATTGATTGATCAAGGTGCGAATAGAAAATGAGCTCGCTAAGATGGGATAGCTTGAATGATTTGAAGTTGCAATTGGAGAATCAGTTTGAAACTTTTCGGGGGCATTCCACAGACAACTTTTATACAAAAAAGTCTTCTTCACCGCCAATTGATTCAACAACAAATTGATTGATCAAGGTGCGACTCAGCAAACTTCAACACGCATTTTTTTTTTTTTTTTACCTAACCCAAAACTANTTTTTTTTTTTTTGGAACCTAACCCAATACTACTCCCAACACGTTCAACAACCCGTTACTACTCCCCATGCTCTCCCATCTTCTCTAAACGAAGTTGGGGTACTCCGCTAGTATTAATATATATTTGTATCAAAGAAAGAAAACCTTAAGAACACCTCGTAGAACTATCAAATACAAGAAATGAAAATGATTAAAAAAACAACATGACTTTATGTTCTACAATTCAAAATCCGAGTGTTTTTTCATTTCTTGTATAAATTTGTAGTCTTCAGTAAAATGGACTCCGAGAATGATTTTAAGTTGCAAATCAGAGAGTCAGTTGAGAGCTTTGAGGGGCAAGAGGATAATTTTTTTTTAGAAAAAGATTTGACCTCGTTTTTTAGTTGAGTTAATAGCTTTTTAGTGCTATGAAATTCATCATGGGTTTTTTCTTTGTTAAAGAAAAAAAGAAAACTGACACACAATACCTCTCGTTGGAAAAGCAGAATTTTCTTTTCGTGTGAAATGTTAACAAATAAAAATAGGTTGAAATGTCTCTTCCAAAGGGACAGGGCCGTGCTGACGACAATTATAACGTCTCGTAACAATAAGTATGATGAACGTTTTTTTCCAAGGGGTATCACAACGTCACTTTTTTTGTGTAGTCGACCATAAAAAAATCGTGAAGTAGGAATGAGTTGTTAAGAATTACCCGCGAAATCGACTCAAATTAGCTGCGTTGATGAAGCTTGCGATTTTTTTCATAACGTAAAAATTATTTAAAATATTTTTTTATAAGACAATCGTATAATCATCATAGGGTATAAGCTTGATCTCGTTTTTTAGTTGAGTTAATAGCTTCTTAGTGCTATGAAATTCATCATCCCTACCCAGTTGTGGGTAGNTTACCCGCGAAATCGACTCAAATTAGCTGCGTTGATGAAGCTTGCGATTTTTTTCATAACGTAAAAATTATTTAAAATATTTTTTTATAAGACAATCGTATAATCATCATAGGGTATAAGCTTGATCTCGTTTTTTTATCGAAACAACAGAAAATTATTAGGGTACCAACGTCAGATTTTACGTTGCTTAGGTGTTTGTTTGAGTTTGGTCTGTCGATGTTTGTACCGATAATATCGATATTGAGGTTTCGATATAACCGATATTTTGTATCGATATTCGACCATGCGATAATATCGCTTATCGATATTAAACTATCGATACGGCTGGTTTGCAACATCTCGCCATAAGTTGTTGATACTAAAGAATCCTTACGGATAATGCAGTATATTAGCTTCTCTTTTCTTTCTATATGGGTAATGGAAAACATATAGTTTCCGACCCTGCCCCTTAGTCGCCTTTTACGACCGGCATGGACTTAGGTGCCCTAGAACTTGAACGTGAGTTCTTATGGGATTCTACAAATTGTTCCATCTGCGAACTCCCAGATGAAAATGTGTAAATATTTTTCCTTGCTTATATGCGAGGATATATGCTCAGATGTTGTATTTTTTGTTGTTGCTGCTGTTGTTGTTTTTGTTGTTGTTGATGCTGCTGTCGTTGTTGTTGCTGCTGGTTATTGTTGTTGTTGTCGTTTTGTGCTGTTTATTTTTAATATTATAGTCACGTGCAAAGTAGAGTATTTTCATTAAAAAAAACGATTAAAATTTCGGTCCTACCCAGCCCCCCTGGGCTCGGCCTTGATTGCTCAGAAATAAGATAAGTAAATATTCGTCTGTCTGAGAGTACCTTAAGATAGGTTGTGCACGGCAGCATTTCGCTGTATCCTTTTCGTGTAGTTTAGTTAGAAGTTTAGTTTCGTGTAGTTTAGTGTGTGTTAATTTTTATGAAAAAAAAAAAATATTTTCACATTTTGATTGAATAAATTGATAGAAATCTTAATTATCCTTCAGTGTACAAAATTTAAGAAATATTGAGTATAAGAAATATTGAGCACAGTATATTGATCAACATTTGAGACAGCATAATGCTGCTCTGCGTGCTCTTATTGAGCACAGTATATTGATCAACATTTGAGACAGCATAATGCTGCTCCGCGTGCTCTTATTGAGCACAGTATATTGATCAACATTGGAGACAGCATAATGCTGCTCCGCGTGCTCTTATTGAGCACAGTATATTGATCAACATTTGAGGCAGCATAATGCTGCTCCGTGATCTCTTTCTTTAAAATCAAATGCGCGTCTGTAGAGAAAGAAAAAAAAATGAGGAGCTAATTACTCACTTCGTTCCATCGAAGCTTGAGTTGTATTTCTCAAAACATTCTGCTAAAATATATAAATTGGATAAGAGGGAAAGCAGAAGTGGGGGAAAGCAGAAGTGGGGGAAAGCAGAAGTGGGGAGTATGGACAGACACCGCGGGGAGGAGTTGAAAAGAAATTCAAGGTCCTTAATTTATATTTTGGCCCGATTAATTTAATAGAGTAAAATATATAAGCATAATATATAATGCAATTCTCTAACACTAAAAATGCATACAGAAAAGAAAATTGCATACAAAGAGAGAAATTGCAATAAAGAGAGAAATATTGCATTGAAGAGGGATAGATAGGAGGGGGGGCAATGGAAGGGATTGCTTCAGTGGCGTGACGAGCGACGGGCGTGCCAGGCCGGTTGCCTGAGTCTCCCTAACACAAGGGGGCCCGCAAAAATGGTATTTTTATCAACACAATCAAAAAAACTCTGCCAATGTGACACATCAGTTTATTATTTTACTAGCTTAAATAAATTCCCCCCCCCCCAAAAATTTTAGGGCATACTGTATGACATAGATACCAAATTTTAGGTCTCTAGCTGTTATCATTTTTTTTTAGACAGCAACCGCTGAAAAGCGGCAAGAACCACCAACGGTACCTATTATTCGATTGCACCCAAAAATTTGGGACACAATTAGACCTCAGATGGGACCTATATACGAAATTTCATTCAAATTGATGGTCAACGCTAAGTGGCAAAAGTGCCATCACGGCGGGCGGGCACGAACGGATTTTTTTATTCGATTTTTGGATTCCTTTTGGGTAAAATATTTTGAGGGGGGTAATTTTTTTCTGTGACGATTCCAAAAGTTCATTATTGAAAAAAATAAACCAAAAAAGGTTTGTGAATAACTGAATTTCTCAATCACTTTAATGGTCACTATTTGGTTCGAAGTGGCCCAGAATGGCCTCAAATCAGCTTACATAATTTACTTTTCGTGTGCATCTGTCCCCCGATGGTGGTAGAAGGGTTGGGTAGCATATTATGGTACTCTGAGGACGCCGAATAGATATTGATAATCCCCTCCAGCAGTGCCGTACCCAAAACTTTTTTTCGGGAGGGGTCCGACGAAGCATTTGTCAGCCAGGACTAACACCTAAAAATGATTATCATGGAAGTTAATGTTGTTTTTGTTCTTGCTGCTGTTGTTGATGTTGTTTTTGTTGTTGTTATTCTTGGTTTTGTTGTTGTTGATGTTGTTGCTGTTGTTGTTGTTTTTGCTGTTGATGCTGTTGTTGTTTTTGTTGCTGTTATTGTTTTGGTTGTTGCTGCTGTTGTTGTTATTGTTGTTGTTTTGTTCTTGTTGTTGTTGATGATGTCTGTTGTTTTTGTTGCTGTTATTGTTGTTATTGTTGTTGTTGTTGTTGTTGTTGTTGTTGTTGTTGTTGTTGGTGCTGCTGCTGTTGTTGTTGTTTTATTTTAGGTCACGTGCAAAGTAGAGTATTTTCATTAAAACTGTTTACCTACTGTTTACCAATCATAGCGTGTTACCACTACACAAGCAACACAATATTAGCTAATAGTTCTATGAAAATAATAAATGTTCCGAGGCTCAATTTGCGACGGACTGGGTTGACATGTTACCTGGTGCCTCGTAACATGAGGGGGAACTCAAAACCTGTATTTTACTGGCACAATCAAAAAATTGATAGGGGGGGGGGGGTGATTGTTTTTTCGTGACGATTACAAAGGATCATAATTGAAAATAATAAACGAAAAATCGGAGTTTTTTCAGAAGTTTCATGAGGTTGACAAATGGCTTCTTAAATGAAAAAAAAAAAAAAATCAAGAGCCCCGCTCAACCCAGACTGGGTGAGGTCACTACGCCACTGAGATTGCATCATGTTTCCCCAAGGTCGAGGACAAGAAGCTTTTTTATGATGTTCTGATTGAAAGGATTGAGTCTTTATTGACGGAATATTTTATGCAAATCAAAACATACTTGTTGGGGGACTGCCCCCTTCCTCCTTAAAAGAGTAGATAGCTTTTCAAATATGTGGAAAAAACATTGGAAAAACCGCTGTGACTTAGAACATGGGTATACGCTGTGACTTAGAACATATATACAGGGTGTCCATAAAGTCTCACCCCACCCCCAATATCTCGAGAATGGCTGAAAATATAAGAAAATGCAAAAACACGTATCCCTTAGATTTTGGGGGGATTAATTTTAGACTAAAAAAATTTTGGCCTCGACCAGCCGTTTAGACTGGGCACCGAATGACTTCAAAATCTTAAATGAGAAGGTGTATCAAGTGACACCTTGTTTTAAAGGTCTTATTAATAGGGGTTCATTACAGAAAACCAGAGATCTCTAGGATCTACCGCTCACGAATTACAGGGTGGAAAATGTGACCCATTCCCTTTGCGGCCGCGCCGAAATGGTAGGTAAAAATGCCTAGAAATAAGTTTGTATGATCCCAAATAAGTAATTTAGTAAGAAAGATGGTTGTCCCGCCCACTTTGACTGCAGAAATCAAGCCTTCTTAGACCAAACCTATCCAGCTGTTTTCGTCTAAGAAAGCTCGAACTCTGTGGTCGAATGGGCGGGACAACCATCTTGTTGGAACACTATTTTTTACTAAATTACTTATTTGAGATCATAAAAAAATATTTCTAGGCATTTTTACGAACCATTTCTGTGCGGCCGCAAAAGGAATGGGACACATGTTTCACCCCGTAATTCGTGAACGGTTTTGAGTGTTTTATTACGAAAGACTTTATTTGCTGAAGCAAGCCCCCCCCCCAACACACAGGCACTGTACTATGGGAATCTGGGGAAAAGAATAATGCAGGGTTTTATTCATTCACGCCATGGCACACATAGAAAAGGGAGACAGCAAAATGTTTCCGGGCAGAGTCTTTCGCCTTAATTCTGCTTAATCTATATATAGGTCCTAATATTGAACTGTGTCATTTGATGTGTGTTTATATTCCTGGAATATTGACTTTATTCTAATTGCCTAACAAAAGTTATTAACGAGAAATCAAAAATGACAGCAAAATTCGGACCCGCGTGTCATATTGTGTTAAAAAAATCTGTGTCAAATAATAATAATATAATAAAATTCCATTTGTGCAAGGTGAATAAATTAACGAAAACTGCATTCTTACTTCCCTAATTAAATGCATTTTATTCAGTTCAAATGAAGATAAGAGAAATTAATTTAATTCTTTTTTATTTTTTGATTAATAAATTAAGAACTTTAAATAAAACGTCGGAAAAAGAGCTTAATGTGTTTTTTTTATAAGCATTTACTTCTATGTTAGGATTCAATCACATTATAGCACAATGTTTCTTATATTTTTGTTAACTTAAACAACTCAGGGACGTCTCCGTGGCAGACTAGGCTCGGCTTGCACCAAGGAGGTTCCAGGTTCGATTCCTAAAGGGGCCGAAAATTTGATAAAGGTTTTTTCAAATTTTTACTGGGTCTTTTTTTTATAAAAGTTATGCCCCGGAACCGCTTTCGCATTACTTCAGGACACCCCTTTTCACAGTCGTGTCATATTACTTAAACGAGAAAATTCGATCAGAAAATTTTCGCTCCGAACGGTATTCGAAACCACAACCTCCGGACTGAATGCTCTTAAAAACTCGGCCTCTTTTTTTTCTTTTCTACTTGGTCTGGTTGTGATTGAGGGTTACTCAGCCTCCTGGGGACAATTGAGTAGCTATGGTAATAGCGACAAGTGATAGCATTATAATTGTTAAAGTGTAGCTTAGGCTTAGTGATATTGGAGTGATTGTTGAGAATACCTTGTAATGCTATGATACCCACAAAAATTTTCACATAATAACACAAAGAGATATACATTTACATTACTTAAACAACCCTGTGTTATTTTACACCAGAATCTCAGGTGGATTCGGCCCCTGGGGCCTGGGGATGTCACCCTCCGAGTAACAATCTCAAGTATGATTTACTTTTCCTTATGGAAAGTTAGCAAGTCATAAATAAATTGGATGAAATTACGCCTTCTTTAATATTATTATGTTACCAACGTAATTGTATTGCGGTAATTGACATGGTTCTGGGGGTCCATGCCAATTATTAGCCCCTAGGTTTAGTTCTATGATGACGAAAGAAAAACATTCTTCGCCGGACTAGATGTTGATAATCCCGACCCATTCTATGTCCTCCAATAGTGGTAAATATTTTAAATTCATGAACATGAAATTTCAAGGGTTGGCTGCATTTGAACACACGCCCTACTGTTTACCAGTCTTACCACTACGCTACCAAGCAATGTTAAGAAACTCTTGAGATGTTCATACCGGATTTTGGTTTATTAATTTCAATAATGACCCTTTGGAATCGTCACGAAAAAAAATACCCTTCCCCGCCTCCCCAATTTTAAATTTTACGTTTTTTTTTGTGCGTGGACTGCCTCGGTTTCTTCTCTCTTTGAGAGTACGCTGACAATGGAGTAGTGACGTTGCTTATTAATTCAAAGAGGAAGTAGTAACAGTTTCACCAAACACCCGCGACATACTCCCCCCCCAAACTCTCCATTATTTTCTTCCTCCTCGTCCAAAAAAGAAAAATGATTTCTATGTTCCTGTTATCATAAAAATAAACTGTACCAGATTTCAGTCGGTGATAAGATAACTAAGTCCAAACTGACGGTGGCTTTTCCAAAGTACTATCCTAATCGATATTCAAAGAAAGAAAACCTTTAGGACACTTGGTAGAATTATCAAATACAAGAAATGAAAATTATAAAAAAATACTTGACTTTATCAAAGAAAGAAAAACTTTAGGACACTTGGTAGAACTATCAAACACAAGAAATGAAAATGATAAAAAAATACTTGACTTTATCAAAGAAAGAAAACCTTTAGGACACTTTGGTTGAATTATCAAATACAAGAAATTAAAATGATAAAAAAACACTTGACTTTATCAAAGAAAGAAAACCTCTAGGACACTTGCTAGAACTATCAAATACAAGAAATGAAAATGATAAAAAAATACTTGACTTTATCAAAGGATGAAAACCTTTAGGACACTTGGTAGAACGATCAAGTACAAGAAATTAAAATGATAAAAAAAACTCTTGACTTTATCTTCTACAATATTAATATATTATTCGATACGCGTATTTCGGATTTTATTCCATTAAGAATAGGTATGATGTTCATTCTTGATAAAGGAGTAAAATCCAAAGTAGGTACGCGTATAAAATAATATATTAAAATTGTAGAACATAAAGTCAATTGTTTTTTATTATTATTAAAGGCTTTTTTACGCGTAATATATTATTATTATATTACGCTTACAAAATATGTATCTTTGTTTGTTGTTATAATTATAAATTTTAAAGCTTTTAATTACGCTGAGTAAAATATGTATCTTTGTTTGTGGTTAATTATTAATTTTAAAGGCTTTTAATTACGCTCAGTTAAATGTGTATCTTTGTTTCTGGTTAAATTTTAGAAATTAACCCACTTCCCATTGTCCGATTGAGCTGAAATTTGGCTCAATTGTAGATCTTGGATGACAGTTGAATGTGGTTTGGTTGGGGTCAGTTTATTTACGGCTGATTTTCCAATTTTTATCATTTTTATTGCTTGCAAACCTCGAAATCGCTCATTAAGCGAAAAAGAAACGACCACAATGCGAAGTTGGTAGTTGAGAAATGCTCAAACACCGAAATTTGGACATATTCATTTATGGGCAGAATGTTGAGACTTTTTGACTCAGGGCGCTTATTCTCTGGAAGTGACTACAAGCTCACGATAATACGAGTGACCGCCAACTAATACGAGCGACTGATCCAAATGAATATAGGTATGTTTATGGAATCTTGTCCACTGGCTTGTAACACGTGTAGTCAGTTCAACTGACTCTAGTTACAACGCTTACTTTTGACAAGCGTCTAGTCGCTCGGAGTAGTGTGAGCTTAGCCTACTGCTATCAACTGTGATCAGTGTCACTTTTCGGGGGGGAAAGTACCAAACTGCTCGTAAAAGTTGTTTCAATTTTCTAGTGTTTGCATTTTTTTGTTAAATAAATGGAATAGAATGCTCATTTGTCGTTTCCCCTATCTGGAATAGTTATTCCATATTAGTTTGACCCACTTGACCGACCCAGACGGAGTTTATTAGATCTGTACTCAATTAATGACGGAAATATGAACTGTCTGCGGTGCGCCATTAGGTATGCTGGCGATATTGCACTTCAAAATGGAACAGAATGCCCATTTGTCGTTTCCCCTATCTGAAATAGTTATTCCATATTAGTTTGACCCACTTGACCGACCCATACGAGNAAAAAAAAAATATTAACATATGAGACCATAATTTCACAAAGAAGCTGAAGTTAAAAAATAATCATGTAAAGGTACCTGATAAGATGGAAAACAGAGCGGTAGAGTGAGTAGAAATGTGGGGGGGGGGGTTAACCCACTTCCTCCTGTTCCGATGAGATTACGTACTACCTGGTCTTATCAGAAACAATTGCTTCAATATCAGGCTGAATATTATTAATTTTTATGCGAATGTGATAGGACACATCTAATTAACTCATATACTTGTTTTTCAAGTACAACATTTGAGAAAATCCAGATTCGAACATATTATATGTGGTAACAAAGGGTAATAGGGCTTTTAGTGTTTTCTTGTAGAGACTTGAATATTTGATCTTTTTGATTTTCATCCAAAAATCAACTAAAATACTACTACTGTTTAACACATATCTTTCACGGTGATGTCACTTGTCAGATCAAAAAACGATTCTTATCTTTGTCAGCAACGCCTGCATCTGAGTTTTCTGCGAATGGATTTGTAATCCAATCTGAGTCACTTGTATTATTAGGTGTGATTTTTTTTTACATAATGCCTACATTTATTTTATGATATTTTGTGTACACCTGTAAATGGCTTCGCGTACCACCTGAAATGGGCCCGAGTACCACCAATGGTACGCGTACCACCGTTTGAGAACCTATGATATAAAGTATGATGTAATTTCTTTGTACACACTCGTGAGCGTTTCATTACTTTAGTGTACATTACACACATTCAGGGATTTTCATCTACTCGTATACTTTTAAAACACAAAACCCCGTACATACTTACGGAATTAAATTGAAATTTAATTGGGACATAGAAAATTGGAATTTAATTAGAATCTAGATTCCTCTTACAATGTAGGTATAAGAAAGCAAAAAATTGAAAATTCACACGAAAGCGGTACAATGGTAGACTTTCCAATATTTTGCAAGAAAAAAAATCCGATATTTCATACTCATTGATAGTGTGACAAAACAATTCCCAAAAATTAGAAAATTTTAAATTGTCGTACTTTAACAGAACTTACATTTCCTTGCAACTCAATGAACACTGACAAAACGTTTCCACAGCCAAAACATAAGAGAAAAATTTTACACAAATTTGAATTCATTATAAATAATTCCATTCTTAGAGAATAAAAGTATCTTTTAAACTTCTACCAAAATAATAAGAATTTTTATCCCAGATAAACCACTATCCTTTGAAAAGAGGAGCAGGCCCGACGAGAGGGGGAAATGGGGGGATTCCCTTCAGGCCCGGGATTTCCTAAGAGACCCGGTGAAAAAATTATCATTATGAATTTTTTATGTTTTTTCTGAATAATGAATAAATGAATACTATCTGACTGGTAAGCAGTAGGACGTGGGCACAAATTCAAGCCGACTCATGGTTTTCATCCTCACAGCTTTAAAAGCTTTTAAAAAAATTGAAACACACAAAACCAGAAGTTTAGCGATAGTGGGCTAATATGGTACAATGGCTATTGTAGGACACTGATTTTAAAATATAGTGCGACCTTTCAGCTTGTACAGCAATCATAAATATTGATATATATTTCGTAAACATTAACATCTGATAATCGAATTATTTGTTGCCAAGAAGAAGCGTACACACCTTTTCACGTCAAATAAGTGAATTGCTTACTTTTACTTTTATTACTATCTATTGTCCGTCCATACAGTGATTTTAGATGAAAGAATAATAGAGGGGGTCGTAAATCCCCCTCCCGCCCGGAATTTCTGTCTACGGCCCTGAAGAGGACACCACTAAAGATCTAATTTTCCGCTGAAAATATATATTGAATTCCTTCTTCTGAGGGAGCTAGAGGAGATCGGTTATTTATGTTATTCGTGTAAGTTATTGGAGTCACATTGTATCACCAAATGTATTTTCACGGATAATGGAGAGAAGAAAAATCTATCTCAGATAATGTCCAATTAGAATTAAATTAGTCATTTCACGATTTTAAATTCATGAAGACTACAAATGAGGATGAAAACCATGAGTCTTGAATTTGAACTCACGTCCTACTGCTTACCAGTCAGATANGAAAGTAAAAAGAATACACGGAGAATTTCAGTTGAGTCCCTAATATTCGCTTTACCCAGTAGAATATTTTCCTTTTTGGACTGCATATTTTTTATTTCATTTATATATTTATAAATAAAATAAATGTTATAAAAAGCAAACATACAAATACCACGGTGTCTTTGTCGATAAGATCTGAACCGCATCATCACAAGGTGTTTGAGCAACGTCTCTTGGATCTTACAACGAGTATCGTCTTTGGGCTTTATTTCAGTTTTTATTTTCTCTCTCAAGTCCCAGACAACAATATAATAAACTAATGTTTAAAGATCACAATTAAAATAATAATAATAATGCGAAAATAAAAAGCTCAAATGTTAGAATATTATGTTTGGTTTGAATTTTTCTTCAAACATCAAGTATGTAATAATTATTTTAACCGTTTTTGTGGACTTTAAATCATCATACTATCATACTCGATTTAAAGTTTCCGATTAAATTCCTTTAAAAATAAATTTTCATGTATTAATAATCCGAGGCTTAGGGAGATCACAGAGATAATTGCTTTCTTTGCAAGAAGCTCATATTTGATTTTTTTTTTATTTTTTTTTACTCCCTGCATGACTATACAATTACGCATGAAGGTACAATTACGAAACATTCGCGAACGTAGAGCTTGCTTACATTTAGTTTTAAATTTATATTCATCATCTGCAATATCTAAATGTGAGAGCAGTTCGGATTAAAAACCGACAAGGAAGGAAATCTGATGTCTTCAACATGCGCGGATATAGCCCTCTTGTTTTGAGGGGCACAATATACCTAATAGAAAATTTGGAGGGGGGAGGGGAAGAACTCGTAACCTAGAGACCGCAGGTTCGAGTCCTGGGCAGTACTTTTTAATGCAATGTTTATCGAGATACGATACCTCATTTGTTAAAAGCTGTAGAGCTTACCATAAACACTTTTCATAAGGGTGATAAGCGATTTTATAAGCGTGATGACGAAAAAAAAAGTGCCATGACGGATGACAGAATTTTTGACGATTTTTCATTTGTGTATTTCTATTTAGTCTCAGGATTGGGGATTATTAAGGGGCCTTCCCCCCCCCCCCCCATTCAATGGAATAAAATACACACCATTCATTTGTTTTTGTTTTTTAAATTACATGATTAGGTATAATAAAATTTGAGAAACACCGCCCGCTTGAAAAAACTGGGGGCCGTGCCCCCCCCAGGCCCTCCCCTATATCCGCGCATGGTCTTGAAGTAAATATTTGCCTTTCCCGGAAAAATAAGTAGTTAGTAGAAATCTGACATCCCGGGCTAAGGTCGGGGGAGGGAGGGATTCCACGATATAGTAAAAACATGCAGAATTAAAAAATTCAAAGTGCTCAAAAAGGCCCACATATACATAATGGTCCTCTGTGGAGATTGTTCCTCATATATAAGTAGGAGAAGGGACAAACATTGACGCCGTTATATTTCAATACATATTTATGATAGTACGCATTGCTATCATCAGCCACAAACTTTATTGGCAACTGTTTAATATGAAATCTCGAAATACGAAATGTTTATCATATTAGAATTCAAAAAGTATGTCCGTTGAAAGTTGAGTGTGAGTCTACCTTAGAAAAACAGAGGATATCTTAGTATCATTGAGTAAAAAGTGAAAAGGTAACAATAACCTTTTTACTGGTCGAACTTTTAACATTTTTTATCTCAAAAAAATAATATTGATGGTTACATAGAAGGTCTTGTTTTTTTATTTAAACCTTCTTTGAAAGTTTCATCCCAGGTCCTTTTATTGACTGTAAAATTAACTCGGTTAAAGTTTTCAAAGTAAATAACGGTTTAGTCGTGAAAATGTACCAAGCAGTGTTACATTTGTTTTTATTTTTACTGTATAGTTGTGAATTGCTGTGCAATCAGTCTCACGAGGGAAAATTGTACATTTGACAAGTAATATCATTTTGACATTTTAAAGAGAATGTATTGCAGATAAACTTGTCTTCATCGCCACAAGGAAAAGTAGCCGCCAGTTTAGCCCACACAGGATCAGCGATCAAAAAAGATTAGATTTCTCGCACAGTCACCACTAATAACTGAGCTTCCCTTAATGAATTTGATACCTGCAGACACCCAACAAAATGAGCTTAGAGCGTTCATTCTGCCGAGAACAGGGCCGGATTAACCTTCGGCGGGGCCCGTAGCACTTTCACAGAGCTGTGACCCCTCCACCCCCCGTTGGTGCCTACCTAGTGGGGTCTGGAAGAGGGGTAGGAACCGGGGAGGAGTGTCTGGCAACAAAAACTCAATTTTTCAACAATTTTTTTTATTAAAAAGAAATTGCTTTTTTATTGGCCGTCATGAGTCCAAGTCGGACGGTTGTACATATGCAATACGTAGAGCCATAGCCGTATAAACGTTTCCTAACCTCTCTAATTGGGTTACAATTGGTTAAAAAAATCAAAGGGTTGCCAGACACTCCTTCCCGGGTCCAGAACCGTAGCTATAGTGTGTCTACAGCCTACACTAACCTTATGCTTATGTTGCAATACTCGTTTCTTTATTAAGTTCCTAGAAGGTAGGTACCTACTTGTACTTTCCTAAATTAGATTTTACTACATACTTTGAAGAGTTGGGGTCCCGTCAAAATGATATGTTTTTTCAAGTGACAACCAAGAAATGTCGAAATATCTAGTGTAAGTTGTCAAAGCGGGGGGCCCGTAGCACATGCTACAAGTGCTACTATTGTTAATCCAGCCCTGGCCGAGAAGGTCGGCAGAATTCTAGAGCAGTAAGCATTTTTTACAATTACACAAATCAGATTTGTTATATGGGTATGGGTTACAGAAAAACGATAGATATTATTGTGTAAATGTATATTTCTTCTGTTATTATGTCACAATATTTGTGGGCATCATAGCAATACAAGGAATTTTCAACAAAAACTGTAATATCACAAAACTATACTTAACAATCTTAACATACAATATCTAATAATTCTACCACTTGTCTCTATTATCATAGTCACTCAATAATATTGTCCTCAGAAGATTGAGTCACCCCAAAACAAATCCGGACCAAGTAGAAAAGTCTAAAAACCCTTTTCAAAATTTTCGAATCGACAGGATTCGGAGACAGTTCTTGTGCAAATCTATTTAGATGCACATTCTGTTCCATAGGCGTCTATAATTGGGCGGAGCGAAGCGTAGCCTTATACTCCCTACAAACTGCAAACATTTGTTACCCTACTCCTCCGAAACTACTCAACCGATTTTTACCAAATTTTTTTCTTCATATTCTGTATAAACCCAAGGGTGCATATATTTTCAGAACGATATCTTTAATCGTTTCCGATTTTTTGGCCGATTTTCCGATTTTTTACAAAATTCAGAGAGTCATGATCCGATATCTTAAATTTTGTCGCGACAGCATATCAACTCATAACGAAAAAGTTTTAGGTGGCTTCTCAATACTTAATTTAGGACATGATTTACTAAATTTTGACAAACCATTCCAGAGTTACAATTTCGAATCCGGGATCGTTCAAAATAAAATTTAGGAAATACTAATTGTTTAGTCAAAACGTTGAAGGATATACCCCCAAAGGTGCATACATCTATTTTCGGAACAATACCTTGAACCGTTTCCGATTTTTCGGCCGATTATTTTGCGTTTTAAATAGGACCTACTACTCAACGGCATGATGCAATCAAGAAAGGTGCGGTATTCTCAAAAAATCTTGTTTTAACGGAATAATGGAGCAATGTGCTAATGTTTATGTGGTGCCCGAAAATTCGAGGTGAAACGGATGGCTCCGCCCGTTTTTGTCCACGGACACACCTAGTATAGACATAAGATCTTGATACTTACTCGGTCATATTGATGCGGAAAATGTGGAAATGGTGCAGATCTGGCAGCAGCACTTGTTGAAGTAGCTGGTGCCCTTTGATATAGATATGGATAGTAGGCCTGATAGACCACTTCAGGGCAACTCATACCTCCAAACCTCTCAATTTTGACGGCTTTCTTAAAATTCACAGTGTGTAAATAATTTGGTTTTAAGAAATTCTTTTTATATATTTTAAAGAAAACAACAATTGACAAAAGTTCACTTTAAGAAAGAAATCATTTTATTTTCACTAAAAAAAAATTTTGTTCTCATTTTAAATAATTCAATTTTTTTTTGTTCTTTAGATAATTATTCAAAATATTTGTTTTGCTCTACAATGAATATCTCAATTTTTATGAAAACTTTTCCTAAGGAAAATATAGTTATTTGCAAAACATTAGTAATTCGACTATCTTTATTACTTACTTGTATAATATTTAAAACAAAAAAAAAATATCTTAAAAGAAACAAATAAATTTTTTTATTATTGTTTTGTTTGCGTCATGAATTAGAAATGCGAATCCTGCTTTTGTTTTCTATGTGTGATGTCTAACTTCTACAACTTTATTTTTAATTTCATATTCGTTAAGTTAAAAAATATAAAAACTTTAAAGGGTGCTTTGAATTTTAATAAAAAATAAAAGGAAGTATTGTTGGGAATATGTGTGAGGGTAGTAATAATATGTTTTATGGTAGGCTTCTGTATTGTTAGGTGTAATCTACATTGGAACAAAATTTCATCGTCTTTAGATTCAATTTAATACTCCTAGATATTTTATGATCACAAGTAGTCCCATGTCTATAAATTATTATCAAATTAACATTAGTGTTGATTCATTTAATTTAAGAGCCTAGTTTCTTGTTTCTACACAAATACATTAAAATTATATTAAATTAAGTTGTCAGGTGCAATCCTAACAATAAACAATTTGACCAGTACTTTTTTTATTTATTCCTAAAATTTCCGGGTCTGCTTCTTCACCAGGCATCTTGACGCATGGATTTTTTATGAGGGATAAAACGCAGCCTGTGTCTCTCTCCAGTACAGAACCTATCACCACGCAAAAATTACGTCGAGAGGTTGATACATAAAAATCGAGAGACCAACAATGTCTTCTACCGCACTGTCTCAATATTAGACTTAATGAATAGTTCAGTATCTTCTAAATTTCAAACCTTTCTTCTAAGTTATGTGATGTGGCTGTTTCTGCATTAACATTATGCATTCTAAGAAATCCGCCCAACATCAGTGTTTGCGCCGTCCTGACAAATGAAAATTCTATCCAAGTTCTATCTCAAATTATTTAACACCAAATTTCAAAAACATCATAAGTCGATATCTTTATTCTAACATGCCAATTTAGAGTTTTAATAAGATTGAAACTCTTTCAAAGTTTAAAATTATCATCGTACATCCTGGACGCCAAAAATTGACATGTACCTCGAAATCATGTTAACCACTGCAATAAGTCGGTAACACAATAAAATAACATACAAAACAAACTGTTATTGGAGAGTTTCTTTGAGTTATTTTACACCATCAGCTCAGTGGATTCGACCCGCGAGGATATCACCGTCAAGTAGCTAACTTCTCACACAAGCATGATTTACCTTTCCAAATAAAGTAAGAACACACATTTCGTTCTGATGCAAAATTGTCAGTCAAGTGCAACCTTGAACAACCTCAACTTTCCACACATAAGCCATAATATACTGATGGAGGCTTCTGATGACAGCCATCTCTATCAGCAGACAACTAATTAAAGTTACACCTAGCCAGCGTACATGGCACGTTGAATACAACAGTTCCCGTTAGATCACTGAAGTTAAGCAACGTCAAGCGAGGTTGTCCACGTGGATTCGCGCCTTCGTGATGCTGGCTATTTTTCCGAAATTCCGACCCAACCCAGTCTGGGTGAGGTCAATGTGAGTAGCTGGTTTGCAAGTTTCCAGCGAATGGAGGGTAAAACTTAAATGACCAATATATGTTAAAAAAAGGTTACACCTGGCTAACATCAAACACGACGATGCTACTTCATGATCAGATACCGTTTGAATAAAAAATCACTTTATTTAGTAATTTTTATTATTATTAAAACTCAAAATCTTATACTATGGTGTGGTAATATACGTAAGGTGTATTATCAAAAAGGTTTTGGCACATGAAAAAGAGATATATGTATATGATGTCATAGGGATATGAGATCTATGTAAGTGAGGAAAAAAAGGGACCCACCCCTTCAGGTTCAAGGTTCTTTAGGGGAAGAATCGGTTTTATGTTTAAAATTTTAACTTCCATTGTTAATAGGTATCGCTCGTGTAATGAATGATCTTTACAAATACTGACGGTAATAGTCTCTGTCAGTAGTTATTGCTTCCTGGTATGAAGAACAAAAATCACACAACAGACATTAGCCAAAGCAATAACCTGAACATTTGTATTTGATGCTTTTTAGAGATCTTATGGGTGAATTTTCAAAAGTTTAAACATTTTATTTGGCAAGCGTCTACATCTGAATTTCAAAAACAACCGAGGCAATTACTGGCGCGTAAGATAAACTAAACCTAAATTATGTTGGGTTTATCAACCATGGTATTATAGGCGGCCAGAGCCAAAGGAGTTATTATATTAGGCGGACATAGCCCATATCAAAGGAAATCTATATGGACATATATAAGATTTCCTTTCTGTTGGGGATATATGGAAAAGTGGGATCCTAAAAGACGCATGCTCGACCAAGTAGGTAACAATGATTGACCGCACCAGTACAGAGTACAGATATTATTTGTTCGGTTTTTATGTATGATTAGGACATTGAAATTTATAATTCACTTAGTGGAAGTTCCAAACACAGCTCTCTAATAAAGTCTCATTTTACAACATTGTCTGAGAAAACTGTGGGATACTGATGTTAATTAAGTTCGAATAATATCTCTTTGCTTTGATTGAGACCACACTTAAAACTTGTTGTATTTTGGTGTTTTATCCAAACAAAAAAAAAGAACTATACATATTTTAGACATTTTCTTCGAGTAATCACCTCGTTAGTGATTTCCACTGTCCATAAAGATTTAAAAAAACTGATGCATAATGTAATTCATTAATATTTCAATCACGTGTAAAATACCTTAAGAAGATTAATTAAAATTTAGTTTTGAAAAGGGCATTTCTTTACTGAAATGTAATGCTAATAAGCTGTTCTTATAATTTATTGTATTGTGAAACTTTTGATCAAAGAAATACTAAGTGTAACGTAAAAAAATCACTATTGAAAAAATTATGATTATTAGATGATATTATTTTAACTTATGAGTAAACATCAATGATATAGGTAAAAATAAATATAAAATCTTTATTTATGAAAAAATCTTTAAATCACCTGATCGAAACTCACCAATTTAATTATTTAAAAATCATATTTCTTAAAAATATATTTAAATAAATATTATATTATTTTATAGTAAATTGTAAAACCAAATAAAATAAAATAAAAAAAAAACGTAGATTTCCAACGAAAAATATATTTTTAAAATACGATTATAAAAGTTTCGTACAAATTTTAAAAGTTTACTGCATAAAAGGAAAGATAAAAAAAAATCGTATCTCCTAATTACAAACAGAACTAAGTTGCAGTTTCAATTTTAGAAGGTCTTTCAAACATATGGCCACGCCCTTTTTTAAGGATAGCGACGACCAATGAAATTTTTTATTGTTATTATCCAATGATATGTTTGGATCCATAAAGTATCTTAAAGTTTAAAAGCATAATGAAGTACGAAATTATTGTATTGGGGAGACTAGGTTAAATGAGTTGTCCCTCTGTTTGGTATACGAGTATTTGATTAAGTATACAATTATACTTAAATAAAATATACTTACCGAATACAATTGTGGATTACACTTCAATCCCGNTGTTGATTGTAAATTTCCTTCCTCTTTTTAATTAGATGGTTATCAGATTTTCTTTTTTGTATCTTTTATATATAAGTTAGTCCTTAAGAATATAATGTTCATTCTTGATAATGGAGTAAAATCCGAAATACGCGTATCGAATAATATACTAAAATTTGTAGAACATAAAGTCAAGTGTTTTTTAATCATTTTCATTTCTTGTATACCTAAAGAAATATATCTTTACATCTACATTTCGCTATAACTCTCAAACGCCATATCTGATTTTGATCAATCCTAGTGGTATTGTCAATCGCTATGTACTGGGTGGTCCGTTTATATTAATCGGATTTATTTTTTTTCGATAGAATGGGAATCGGACATAATAATTTGCAATGGATTGCATTTTTGTGAAATTTGAACCTCCCCAATTTGTTCTCCTAGTTGTGGAAGATGATGTTGCCACCACGAAAAAGTTTCAGGGCACAAGATGACCCTCAAATGGACACATACATACCAAATTTCATCTAAATCGCTCAACGTTAAATGGCAAAAGTGCCCATCACAGGAGACAAACGGATTTTTTTTATTCGATTTTTGGATTCTACCTACCTTGAAACGTAAAATATCAAATTTTGAGGGGAGGGTATTTTTTTCGTGAATAATCCAAAGGTTCATTATTGAAAATAAGTTTATTACAAAACAGTCGATTAAATGTGAATCATCTTGAATGTGCAGACGACTGATAGAGGACTAAGACCTTCTTAGGAGAATCATTATTTAACGAGGTCTAGACAATTCACTCGCGTCAAGGTCGACTCAGACCCATCCGGCGTCAAAGTAAAATTATACGATAGAGACCCCAAGCAGTCCCAGTTCCGGCGTGCTATAAACCAATCTCTTCAATACTCTGCCAATATAGCACAGGCCTGACGAGAGCGGAAGATTTACCGGCCCGGAGTATTCTGAGTCGTTCGGTGTGCTATTTTGGATCAAGGTGTAGTAAAAGAGGCTCCGCATGCTTTCCCCAGGCCCAGAATTTCTCACTGCTGCCCTGGCTTTATTATATCATTGAAATTTGATATGTTGAACTCTGGCTAATACTATAGTTATTAGTTCTCTGAACAGTAAACCTCATTCACTTAAAATGCTCACTGCAAAGCACCGGTTGGCCCATAACGGCCAAATACTATTCAGTTTAATTTTCCATACCAAATTTCAACAAAATCGGCTATGGTGTCAGATATTTATCATTTTATAGAAATGTGGGTACGGTAACAAAAAACAGGAATGTAAAGGACATTTTACCCGTCGCTTTTGTGTTAGCTTCTTTTGATGACTGGTCAGTTGAATTTTGATGCATTCGATGATACTACCCACATTGACCTCACCCAGCCTGGGTTAGGCCGGAAAAATAGCTAGCATCACGAATGTGTGAACCTACGTGGACACCCATATGGTACAACCTCGCTGAATGTTGCTTGTTTATCTACGGGAACTTTTAGCGGTGTATTCAACGTGCCATAGACGCTGGCTTAACCTAACTTGTTTAATTAAACCCATGAGGCAGATGTACCGTGAAGCTCTAGCGCTAATATGCTATCGACATTTCAGCTAATCGAGTGTGCACACCGACATCGTTATCGTGCCACGAGGACGACGGAGACTATATTATGCTATCGACATATCAGCTGACTGAGTGTGCACACCGACATCGTTCTCGTGCCACGAGGACGACGGAGACTATATTATGCTATCGACATATGAGCTAATTGAGTGTGCACACCGACATCGTTCTCGTGCCACGAGGACGACGGAGACTATATTATGCTATCGACATATCAGCTGATTGAGTGTGCACAGCAACATCTTTGTCGTGCCACGATTACGACGGAGAGTATATTGTGCTATCGACATATCAGCTGATTGAGTGTGCACAGCAACATCTTTGTCGTGCCACGTCGTTATCGATGACGACGGAGAGTATACGACATATCAGCTGATTGAGTGTGCACAGCAACATCTTTGTCGTGCCACGACGTTATCGATGACGACGGAGAGTATACGACATATCAGCTGATTGAGTGTGCGCACCAACATCGTTATCGTGCCACGATGACGACGGAGAGTATATTGTGCTATCGACATATCAGCTGATTGAGTGTGCGCACCAACATCGTTATCGTGCCACGATGACGACGGAGAGTATATTATGCTATCGACATATGAGCTGCTTGAGTGTGCACACCAACATAAATCGTGCCACGATGACGACGGAGACACAAAATATTCGTATTACAATGTATACCGTGATCTAAACATGGGTTATTATAATTATTCGCGCTTTAGTGTGCATAGTCTTATATCTTCTAAGTGTGATGTGGTGCACTCTAGTGGTTGTCCACATGTAACTGCATGAGTTTCCACACTTTCTGTTCTATTCGTTATGGTCTTAATGTTACCTAAGTGTGATGTGGTGCACTCTAGTGGTTGTCCACATATAACTGCATGAATTTCCACACTTTCCTATCAAGAAAGGAAATTATCTATTTTTTCCCGTTCGAAGTGCGAAGAATGGAATCATAAATCGTGTCGACATGTTACATGAGGAAGGAACATGGGGCAGACTCTATCAATGTTTCACCACCAAATAAATATGTTTGGCTTGACTCGTGATGTCCGCACTAGATTCATAACTAAATAGAATGTGGACATATTTCTGGTGTACAAATTATAGGAAGCAAAGTCTCCTATAAAGATATCACCACCGCATACATTGACTTTTATGATTGGTCTAAGTGCTAGTGACTGAAAAGTATACAATGTCGTGTGATTTTCGCACTAGATTAATAAATAGCGGATGGACAATTTACAAGAAGGGCAATCTCCTATAAAGATATCACCACCGCATAATCATATTTGGTAATTTTTTTTAGGCAGTAAGCCACGAGTCACATTGACAGAGTTTTTCAAAGTGTTTCAGCTATTTTTTCCAAAGATATGAAATTTTTTTCAATTTGTTGAGCTGCATGCCTTGTTTTAGATTTTAATGACCCCGCAGACACCTTTCTGTAAGGCCCTACCCAGGGGGGGTCCATGGGGTCCAGAGCCCCCCCCGAAATTTCAATCGTTTTATTTTTTAATGACAATACTCTACAACATCAAGAGCAGCAACAACAAAAGCAGCAACAAAACAGAAACAAAGACGCCAAAAACAAGAGCAACATTAACAATAAAAGAAAGAACAACAGCAGCAACAACAACAACAACATCAAAAACAACAACAGCAGCAGCAGCAACAATATCAACATCACCTTCCATGATCATCATTTTCAGGTGTTAGTCTCGGCTTGGCTGTCAATGTATCGGACCCCCACCCCCCCCGAAAAAAATCTTGTGTACGGCCCTACCTTTCTCTATCACTACCTCTCTAATAATTTTATTTTTTTGATTTTCCCACTTAAATCAGGTCAAGGTGATTGACTTCACATGATTCCGAAAAAAAGAAAGAAAAATGTTCAATGAAATGGCGGAAGTTAAATATGTCTCCGTAGCCACATGTACAGGGTAAACTAGAATGATCAGACACCCCCTGCCACGATCTTTTGAAAGGCTCTGAATTTCGAAAAGCTCTGGCAGCGCCGTAACCAAGATTTTTTTGCGGTGGGGGGAGGGCGGGTTGAAGAATTGACAGCCAAGACCCAGGTTCAATATCTGAAAATGATGATCATGGAAGGTGATGTTGTTGTTATTGTTGATGATGATTATGTTGTTGTTGATGATGTTGATGTTGTTGTTTTTGTTGTTGCTGTTGATGTTGACGATGATTATGTTGTTGTTGTTATTTTTGTTGATGTTGTTGTTTTTGTTGTTGGTGATGGTGGTGGTGGTGATGATGAGTTACACCTTAAATATTACGCAAGTCATGCATAAAAAAAATGAAATTTCGGGGAGGGGGGTCTGGACCCCGTGGACCCCCCTGAGTACAGCCTTGAGCTCTGGTATAGTAAAGGGACCATGGCCAATCATATGGTTATGATGAGATCCAAATTCAACCCCCCCCCCCGAAAGTGACTTTTCTCCCGGAAGAAAAGACTTCTACGCGATGGCTTGATTGAGCGGTGCCAGACTTCTTTCTGTGGGGTTACTTCAAAACAAAAGTATTCAATTTGTGAACGTTAGAGATTCCATTTTTGACCTTGGTATATATCCCGTATGTGTGTTTGTATGTTTGTCACGCGATACAAGCCACAATTTTCATCCGATTTCGACGAGATTTGGTATAGGACATGACGGACAATTGCTGTTAGTGGACCCAGGGACAATTGCTGTTAGTGGACCCAGGGACAATTGCTGTTAGTGGACCCCAACGGGGGCCCCAGGGGCACCAATATTTTGTTTTTTGAAAATGATTTTTATCTTTTTAGCGGTTTGTTGTAAAAACGTAAATTTTTTTATATGTTATGGCTAGTGTTAACGGCTTTTCGATTTTGAAAAACTTAGGGGTGACCCAATAAAGTGATTTTTTTTTTTTACATTTGATTAAGCTATTTTTTCCATAAATGACTACAACATTAACGTGAATACCTGATCAACTTGATCCACTAGTTTACCAACTGTTTCTCCCGTGTTTCGCTACTTATAAGTCGATATTTAGGTTCGGGTTTATGAAAGCAGGATAATTTCATTTTGGATTGGCCACGCTGTAGAGTCACCTAATTATACATTTTCATTGAATATTGTCATTCAGAAATATATTCCGACTAAATGAATGCACTATTCCCCTTTTTTCCGGAGTAAAAAATCAATTTGGTTTATTTTTTTCATTTTTTTTATTACAAAATTCTTTCTTTCTTTAAACCGGAAAAAGTCGTGGTCCCTTCATTTTGGATAGGCCACCCTGTAGAGTCACCTAATTATACATTTTCATTGAATATTGTCATTCATAAATATATTCCGACTCAGTTAATTCCTCTTTTTCCCGGAGAAAAAATCATTTTGGTTTATTTTTTTTATTACACAATTCTTTCCCTTTTTTAAACCGGAAAAAAGTCGTGGTCCCTTCATTTTGGATACCCTGTAGAGTCACCTAATTATACATTTTCATTGAATATTGTCATTCATAAATATATTCCGACTAAATTAATGCACTATTCCTCTTTTTTCCCGCAGAAAAAAATCATTTTGGTTTATTTTTTCTATTACACAATTCTTTCCCTTTTTTAAACCGGAAAAAGTCGTGGCCCCTTCATTTTGGATAGGCCGCCCTGTAGAGTCACCTAATTATACATTTTCATTGAATATTGTCATTCATATATATATATTCCGACTTAATTTATGCACTATTCCTCTTTTTCCCGGAGAAAAAATCATTTTGGTTTATTTTTTATTTTTTTTATTTTTTTTCTTACACAATTCTTTCCCTTTTTTAAACCGGAAAAAAGTCGTGATCCCTTCATTTTGGATAGGCCGCCCTGTAGAGTCACCTAATTATTCATTTTCATTGAATATTGTCATTCATAAATATATTCCGACTTAATTTATGCACTATTCCTCTTTTTTCCCGGAGAAAAAAAAACATTTTGGTTTATTTTTTTTATTACACAATTCTTTCCCTTTTTTAAACCGGAAAAAGTCGTGATCCCTTCATTTTGGATTGGCCACCCTATAGAGTCACCTAATTATACATTTTCATTGAATATTGTCATTCATAAATATATTCCGACTTAATTTATGCACTATTCCTCTTTTTCCCGGAGAAAAAATCATTTTGGTTTATTTTTTCTATTACACAATTCTTTCCCTTTTTTAAACCGGAAAAAAGTCGTGGTCCCTTCATTTTGCATAGGCCGCCCTGTAGAGTCACCTAATTATACATTTTCATTGAATATTGTCATTCATAAATATATTCCGACTCAGTTAATTCCCCTTTTTTCTCGGAGAAAAAATCATTTTGGTTTATTTAATTTTTTTCATTCTTTATTTTATTTTTTTCACAATCCTTCCCTTTTTGTAAACCGGAAAAAGTCGTGGCCCCTTCATTTTGGATAGGCCGCCCTGTAGAGTCACCTAATTATACATTTTCATTGAATATTGTCATTCATAAATATATTCCGACTCAGTTAATTCCTCTTTTTTCTCGGAGAAAAAATCATTTTGGTTTATTTTTCATTTTTTTTATTACACAATCCTTCCCTTTTTTAAACCGGAAAAAGTCGAGATCCCTTCATTTTGGATACCCTGTAGAGTCACCTAATTATACATTTTCATTGAATATTGTCATTCAGAAATATATTCCGACTTAATTCATGCACTATTCCACTTTTTTCCCGGAGAAAAAATCATTTTGTTTTATTTTTATTTTTCATTATTTGTTACACAATTCTTTTCCTTTTTTAAAGAGAAAGTTTTTTCTTTCGTTTGGTTTATTATTTTCAATAATGAACCTTTGGAATCGTCACGAAAAAAAAATACCCCCCTCCTCAAAATTTGATATTTTACGTTTCAAGGTACGTAGAATTCAAAAATCGAATAAAAAAAAAATTCGTTTGTGATGGACAATTTTGCCACTTAGCGTTGGCCGATTTGGATAAAACTTGATTTATAGGTTCCGTTTGAGCGGCGGACAAACGGAATTTTTTTATTCGATTTTTCAGTTCTAACTACCTTGAAATGTAAAATTTTAAATTTTGAGGGGGAGGATTATTTTAGCCCATAAAATAATAAACCCATGTGTCACATTGGCAGAGTTTCTTTTTTAATGTAGATCTTCCATCTACCCCCTAAAGGGCGATCGAAAGCGAGTACCTTCTGGCTTTCTCCACGCTGAGGCACCCGTGGTTCCAAGGCCGTATCCATGGGGGGTCCATGGGGTCCAGACCCCCCCCCCAAAAATTCATTATTTTTTTATTGCATAACTTATGTAATATTGTAAGGTGTAACTAATCANTTTGCCCCCCCCCCCCCCGAAAAAACCTTGGGTACGGCCCTGCGTGGTCCATTTCACAACAGTGGTTTTGTGAACAGTTCACTTCACTCACTCACTATACGAGAGAGGTTCCAAAAGTTCGTGGCTTAACCTAGATGTTCAAAGTCCATATCTCTTCCCTCTGAGTCTTTTATATTTCAACAGTCTCCCTTGAGTTCTATTCCTTGCTTACATCTTTTGCGTAACATCTCCATGTTACTTAAAAGTAGTTGTTTTTTTTACTTTTTAACATCTATTGCTAATTCGATTCTTGGAGGTTTTTCGCTGGAAACTTACAAACCCACACTGACCACACCCAGCCTGAGTTGAGCTAGGATCACGAGAGCGTGAACCTAATGGTTACCCACTTAGTAAAACCTGGCTGGACGTTGCTTAACTTCAGAGATCTAACGGGAACTGGTGTATTCAAAGTACCGTTGACGCTGTTAGAATATTTGTCAAAATAGACAACTTGATATCTTCATCACTCACATTTTTTTTTTCACGCAACTCATATTTCCGTTTTTAAAGTAGAAAATGGTCGTAAGCAGGGCCGTACCCACGATTTTTTTCGGGGGGGGGGGATCCGAAGGATTGACAGACAAACCATTGACAGGTGATTTTGATGTTGTTGTTATTGTTATTGATGATGTTGTTGTTTTTGGTGGTGGTGATGATGATGATGAGTTAAACCTTACAATATTACATAATTCATGCATAAAAATATAATTTTCTTTTTTCTTAAAAAATAATCAGGGACGGAGCTAAAGGGGACAAAGGGATATAAAGTTTAATTTTGTATAACACTGTTCATTATAAACTTTGATGTAAAATTCCCCTTATTGTGTTCGAAAAAAGGTTTCAGATCAGACAAAGTCCAAGTCAAATCTCATTCTTCAGATCAGACAAAGTCAAAGTCAAATCTCATTCTTCAGATCAGGCAAAGTCCAAATCAAATCTCATTTTTCAGATCCGACAAAGTCAAATGTCATTTTTCAGATCAGACGAAGTCAAAGTCAAATCTCATTCTTCAGATCAGGCAAAGTCCAAATCAAATCTCATTTTTCAGATCCGACAAAGTCAAATGTCATTTTTCAGATCAGACGAAGTCAAAGTCAAATCTCATTTTTCAGATCAGGCAAGTCCAAATCAAATCTCATTTTTCCGAGAAGACAAAGTCAATGTGAAATCTCATTTTTCAGATCCGACAAAGTCAAAGTGAAATCTCATTTTTCAGATCAGACAAAGTCAAAGTGAAATCCCATTTTTCAGATCAGACAAAGTCAAAGTAATCTTTTATTTTTTAGATCAAATCTCATTTTTCAGATCAGACAAAGTCAAAGTAAAATCTCATTTTTCAGATCAAATCTCGGAAGTTAGCCGTTTAAAACAAAGGCCATTTTCGGGGTAGAAAGTCCGAAGTAAGGCGGTTATTTGGTACAAACCAGAAACGGATACAAGGGTGGGGAGTAATACGAATGATCGCCCCCCCCCCGCCAGACCTGAGGAAATTGTACGTCGAAACGGGTTTCTCAAATTTATTTTTTATGAATACTATACTGACTTCCATGTCGATTATAATTTGGAGCTTCGATCAGCCCCTGTGTTACGCCACCACAATATATCCCCTGCCAAAGTTATCATCTTTCAACTATGTTGATTTGATCAAAAGCCATTTGAGGAAGCATATGAGAGTTGTTGGTTTTACTCTCTGAAGGCTATGGCCCCGCTTGTGCTCTGCTCATATACATAATTGATTTGAATTGAATGGTTTCTGATCAATGAGGTTGGAGCACGTTTTAGCGCGGCCTCATTATGAATAGACCTCAGTCCCAAATGACAGGTAGCATTCTGGATGTTTATGGCAGTCATTGGCTGATTTGAATATTTCGAGATATTTCGAGTGACTCATCAATCTTGTATAATTTCTGAGTTCGTTCTGTCTGTTCTCGAGATATTTTGAGTGACTCAACAATCTTGTATAATCTCTGAGCTCGTTCTGTCTGTTCTCGAGATATTTCGAGTGACTCATCAATCTTGTATAATTTCTGAGTTCGTTCTGTCTGTTCTCGAGATATTTTGAGTGACTCAACAATCTTGTATAATTTCTGAGCTCGTTCTGTCTGTTCTCGAGATATTTCGAGTGACTCAACAATCTTTTATAATCTCTGAGCTCGTTCTGTCTGTTCTCGAGATATTTCGAGTGACTCAATAATCTTGTATATTCTCTGAGTTCGTTTCGTCGATCCACCCTATCTCATAGAATGACATTGAGATATATATCTTTATATTATATATTTAGTTTATATACATAACATACAATATCATATACTTCCTTATTACATACATGGTAATGACATAATAGTTTAATGCATGTATGTAAGTTATGACAAACCATGGTGGTAAGTGCAACGGGTCATTAATACAAACAAACAGTGTGACTGCAATGGACGACTTCATATGGTCATAGGCACTTAACAAATATGATATACGCTCACAGGCATATATCTGAAATGATACGCATATAGGCATATATCTAAAATGATACGCACATAGGCATATATCTAAAATGATACGCACATAGGCATATATCTGAAATGATACGCACATAGGCATATATCTAAAATGATACGCACATACGCATATATCTGAAATGATACGCACATAGGCATGTATCTAAAATGATACGCACATAGGCATATATCTAAAATGATGCGCACGTGGGCATATATCTAAACTGAAAGAAGAATATCGATATTACCGATATTGATATATTATTATCGAAAGCTTAATATCGAAAAATGATATTATTGGGTGGTCGAATATCGATATAAATTATTGGTTATATCAAAACCTTGATATCGATGTAAATATCGACAGTCTTAGCAGCAAAGCAATGTAATTTCTAGCGTATGTATGATTCAAGATGATGTCTTATGATTTGAAAATATCTTTTAAAATCAAGATGATGTCTTATGATTTGAGATGACGTCTTATTATTCAAGATGATGTCTTATGAATCAAGATGATGTCTTATGATTCAAGATGATGTCTTATGAATCAAGATGATGTCTTATGATTCGAGATGATGTCTTATTATTCAAGATGATGTCTTATGAATCAAGATGATGTCTTATGATTCAAGATGATGTCTTATGAATCAATATGATGTCTTATGATTCGAGATGACGTCTTATTATTCAAGATGATGTCTTATGAATCAAGATGATGTCTTATGATTCAAGATGATGTCATATTATTCAAGATGATGTCTTATGATTCGAGATGATGTCTTATAATTCGAGATGATGATGTCTTTAGAATCTAGATTATAAAATCCTAATTTATTTAATGAGCCAATAAGTGAGTTAATTGCCTTGTGTTGAGTGACGTCATCAACCATCACCTTGCATATGAGCAAACTATTTACACGCAGAACACAAGTGGACAAACACAAGCGGACCTAACGAACACATGTAACCACTTTAATGTGTTTGAATGTGTTAATGAACTTAGCTGAATTTGGCGGCGTGTAACATTGCGGAGCACTGCGTGGGAAGCTTTGGCCAAAGTCAATAACACTCAACATTGGCATCGCTCAGTTCTTATTTTATTTATTGGAAGGGTTGTGTGGTCTATTATGATACTTTGGGGACGTCGAAATTCTTGTCGATAATCCTTATGATTCTTATGATTCAAGATGATGTCTTATTATTCAAGACTTGTAATGCTATGTAAATTTCTTAGTGGTATAATGTCCACAATGTTTGTGGACATCATAGCATTACAAGGTATTTTCAACGTTCTCTCCAATATCATTAAGCCTAAGCTACACTTAACAATCTATACTTATAAAACGCAAAGCCCAGTTGGTATACTTACTGACTGACTGACTGATAATCAACTTAGCCCCACAATGGCCAAACGTAGAGACTTGAAACTTGGCACACAGATTCCTTTTAGTATGTAGGTGCTTAATAAGAAAGCGAAAAAAAAAAAAATTCAAGTGGGAGCAAGTTACCGCCAAAAATGACGCTATTTAGCGGGTCTTTTTGCATTTTTTCTGAGCAAACTAAAGGAGATATCGAAATATTACCGAGAATCGACCCCCCCCCCCAAAATAGTATATTAGGACCACATAAAAAATATAATATTTGTAAATTTCCAATTTCTCCCCGATTTATGGACGGTTTTCACCACCAAAAAATCGGAATTGAGAAGTACTACTTCGGGATGAGCGAGAAAGCTGAAATTTCATACGAAGGGTCGGTTCCACCAAAAATCTAAAGTTGAGAAGATTTAATTTCGCGATCTCGAAATAGTTGTTGAATTTTGTAACCGTAGCGAAGCGCGGGGAAACAGCTAGTCGCTATTACCATAGCTACTCAATTGTGGTAGGGAGGCTGAGTTACCCCCAATCACAACCAGACCAAGTAGAAAATTCGAAAAAACCTTTTTCAAATTTTCGAGCCGTGCAGAAATCGAACCCGGAATCTCCTTGGTGCAATCCGAGTGTGATGCACACTCGGCCATGGAGACGACGTTCTCCAACAATAATGATAAATATCTCCCAAATTCATAAGGATGAAAGATGGCTGGGTTTGAAATTCTATGGCATGGCTGGGTTTGAAATTCTATGGAATGGCTGGGTTTGAAATTCTATGGGATGGCTGGGTTTGAAATTCTATGGGATGGCTGGGTTTGAAATTCTATTGGGATGGCTGGGTTTGAAATTCTATGGCATGGCTGGGTTTGAAATTCTATGGCATGGCTGTGTTTGAAATTCTATGGAATGGCTGGGTTTTTATTGTCCTCATTCGGCCCTTGTACCACATCCTTGTTACGTCCCAGAACGCCTTACCACTACACTACCTTTTTATTGTGTTTAAGGAACAGGGACGTATCCTTCACATTATAATTATTTATAAAATTATTTATAGAAAACGGGGACTCCCAAATAATTTGGTTCCATCACATCTAACTTGAATTCTTAGAGATGAGGAAGACAGATGTACAAACCATTTTTTTGCACAAAAAAATTGTGAAGGTTCGGTCAGTGATCAACGTGTGTCCTTGAGCATATACCAGATCCCAGGGGCGTACTGTGGCTCCAGGGGCCTCCCGGGCATATTGGGAGAAGGGTCCCTTATTTTTCTTTCATATTTTCGTTCACATACATTTTTATCACACATATTTTACATGTATTTTTCTTTAATAATAATACTCCAAGATGAACCGGGAGCCCATTGGGGCCCACATATATTTCTCGCACATATTTTACTCGTACATGTATTTTTCTTTCATATTTTGCCCCCTGATGAGCGAGGAGCCCACACATTTTCTCTCACACATATTTTACATGTTTTTTATTTTCTTTCATAATAATGCCCCAAAAGCGGGGGCCCATTGGGGCCCTCATATTTTTTCTCGCACATATTTTACATGTATTTTTCTTTCATATTTTTGCCCCCTCCCCCGATGGGTCTTGGGCGCATCGGGCTTTTGCCCGGCTGTCCGGTGGCCCAGTCCGCCCCTCCTAGATCCTAGGATCATGTGTTGCGGTGATACATTGTCTCTAAATGATGTGCCTCAGGGATAGGTTCACACCAGCCTTTGCAACTTGCTTCCTTTTGGATCAAAATCCAAAAATTTCTTGGATATTCAGCAAATGTCAATTGCCGCACAATCCGCGTCCATTAATTACTATTATTGTTCCACATAGGTAGGAAAGTTTAGTGCGTTCTTCAACTGTGTATTGATTATTCTTAAATGTCACATCTCCGTGGCAGAGTGCACATCACACTCGGCTTGCACCAAGGAGGTTCCGGGTTCGATTCCTGGACAGGTCGAATATTTGATAAAGGTTTTTTTTTCTCCGAATTTTCTACTTGATGGTCTGGTTGTATTTGGGAGTAACTCAACCTGCTGAGGACAATGAAGTAGCTATAGTAATAGTGACAAGTTGTAGCATTATAAGGAAATTGTTTAAGTTTAGCTCATAGGCTTAGTGATATTGGAGTGATGGTTGAGAATAGCTTGTAATGCTATGATGCCCACAAAAATTGTGACATAATAACACAAAAAAATATATACTATTATGAAATTTAATTTATAGATTGCAATATAACCACCGAGGGGAGCAAACCAGTTTCATTCATTGACGGTCCTGATCCCGTGTAAAGGTACGGTGTTAGGAGGGGACCCAGCGAATGATGAGAGATCATCAGCAAAAAGCGAGTTTCTATGTAGTATCAATTGATACTGTGAGGAGCAAGCGAGGGTTACCGTGTCAGGAAAGAGTTATAGCTAAAGACTAGGCACCGAACAAAAGGTAGAATTATAAAAAACAGCGCCGACATTTTATGTTTGAAAGTATGTACATTCCAAAAATCGAATATTTTATGTTTGAAAGTATGTACATTCCAAAAATCGAATATTTTATGTTTGAAAGTATGTAGATTCCAAAAATCGAATATTTTATGTTTGAAAGTATGTAGATTCCAAAAATCGAATATTTTATGTTTGAAAGTATGTAGATTCCAAAAATCGAATATTTTATGTTTGAAAGTATGTAGATTCCAAAATTCGAATATTTTATGTTTGAAAGTATGTAGATTCCAAAAATCGAATATTTTATGTTTGAAAGTATGTACATTCCAAAAATCGAATATTTTATGTTTGAAAGTATGTACATTCCAAAATTCGAATATTTTATGTTTGAAAGTATGTAGATTCCAAAATTCGACTATTTTATGTTTGAAAGTATGTACATTCCAAAAATCGAATATTTTGTGTTTGAAAGTATGTAGATTCCAAAAATCGAATATTTTATGTTTGAAAGTATGTAGATTCCAAAATTCTAATATTTTATGTTTGAAAGTATGTAAATTCCAAAATTCTAATATTTTATGTTTGAAAGTATGTAGATTCCAAAAATCGAATATTTTTCGAATATTTTATGTTTGAAAGTATGTAGATTCCAAAAATCGAATAGAAAAAGCGCCGACCCCAAAATAGAATTGGAGTTAAGGCAGAAGGAGTTATTTATAGAATCGAGGTTCTAGCTAAAAGTTATTATCTATTTGGGAGTCAATAGACGATTAGTTTAGACAGAGTAATCAGCAATCTGATGGGTCATTAACAAATTTAATGACACACTTCTGACAATACACACGTAACTACTTATGTGTTAACGAACTTGTATTAGATTTGGCGTGTGGTCGATGAGGCGATGGGTTGCCTTGCTTGATGCAATCGATTCACAGTTATATTGATGGGTCTAATGGTACGTATATTTCCCCCAAATCGAGTCATCGACTCGAAATAATAATGAGAAGATTGTTTTTAAGTTGGTTGTTATTGTTTATTGCTTCCTTAATATCTTCTAAGGTAGGGAAGCATTGCAGGTATGGAAGATTTTGGGGGTTGTGGATTTTTTGTAAAAAATCTAATGCAGTTAAACTTGGAGGTAGAGGCGCCGAAGAAAATCCGGGCTCGCGACTAAAAAATTACCGGCCCCTTTACTAAAATGAACAAATTCTTAAGGCCCCCCAAAAGCCCGGGGAGAATACCGCAGCCTCTCCCCCACTCGGTGGCCCAGTCTGGATAAACAGGACCTGCGTAAGCAGGAAACCTGTATAAATGGGAAAAAAGTAATGGTCCATTTTCTTCGACATAATAACCTTTTTAAACCAGGAAAATCGACACCCAGACTCATAGAAGTATGTGCGTGGCAGAGCTTTTTTTATTCACAGGAAATCTTTTTTTCGCTCCGGGCGGAATTTGAACCCACAACCTCCGGACCAAAAGTCAATGCTGGTGAGATCTGCTTGGCACGGAGAAGGGAAGGTGAATCATATTTATAGAATACGTAGTTCTAGACTTTTTCAATATCTATATGCTTTATGGATGTCAAGTACCTTGAAATGTAAAATATCAAATTGGGGGGGGGGGGGGNGCCGTCTGCCGTGAAGGGCACTTTTGCCATTAATTTTATTCATACGAGCTTTTACTCTTCCCTGTATACATCAGAGGCGCTTGACCTTCACTGACCAAAAACGTATTTATATTTATTAAATCACAAGATAATATTTTTAATTGGGAAACTGTCCAGAACATCAAATAGGAAGTTCTCTGTTTTTGAGATTTTGTACCCAAACGGTGCAAACGAATATATACAACCCAACTCACACTAGTACTGTCGCTTTCCTAATTTTTGAGATTCCGCCGTACCTCGTACACCGTCAACCATATCTCGAACAAAGTCCGCCGTACCTCGTACACCGCCAACCATACCTTGCACAAAGTCCGCCGTACCTCGTACACCGCCAACCATACCTCGCACAAAGTCCGCCGTACCTCGTACACCGTCCGCCGTACCTCACACACAGTCCGCCGTACCTCGCACTCAGTCCGCCGCCGTTAGACGAATTTTACGTACGTTGAAACGGTAAAAAATCAATTATTATTATTTTATTTTGTTACGATTCCAGGGTTCCCTTATTGAAAAAAATAAATCAAAAAAAATATTTAAAATTCCCCAATACGGTCCCCTCAACCCTTTACCATCTAGACATTCAAGGGTTCAATGATACAATAGAATAGTCATCCTGATGAGAGACAGATGGACAAACACACAGGACCATATCAGCTGGATGAGTTTGTCAACCAAATATAATCATGACTAATTTCAAATGAACAGATGTCTCATATCTATTGGCATGTGTCAGTATCTGGTGTTAAATGGTACAGGGTGCTGACCTCTATTGGGGCATCTGATAAGGGACCCATAGAAATCGTCTTTTTGGGGACAACCACGGTAAAATATACAAAGCCTTAGGACCGTCACCTTAGGACCGTCACCTAATGAAGCTGGTTGCTTCACTCGGTGGCTACATTTCCTAACACCAAACCATCTGTATTTACAAAGCCTTAGGACCGTCACCTAATGAAGCTGGTTGCTCCCCTCGGTGGCTACATTTCCTAACACCAAACCTTCTATATTTACAAAGCCTTAGGTCCGTCACCTAATGAAGCTGGTTGCTTCCCTCGGTGGCTACATTTCCTAACACCAAACCTTCTGTATTTACAAAGCCTTAGGACCGTCACCTAATGAAGCTGGTTACTCCCCTCGGTGGCTACATTCAACTTCCAAATTAAAAGCACTGCCATTTTGTATACAAATTGAAGAGAAAGAATTAAAACTGCCCCGATAGGGAGTTTTCGTGTAACGATTAGAGGCGTTTAACAAAAAATCGTCATGCTAATAGTAGATCTCACTATTTTTCCATCTATAAAAAATGTTGTATGAGTTATAAATAAATAAAAAAAAAATCCTGTTTTATGATGTCAAAACTTTGGAGCTTACGGCAGGATTTTCCAAATAGCGGATTCGAGAGATGTCGTGAAACAATCAACCGCTTCTATAAAGAAAAACTGCCAAAGTGGCACATGGGTTATTATTTTACTGGCCAAAAAAAAGACCTCCCACCACCCCCCAAATTTCCCGGGTGTAATTAGGTCCTAAATTTGACATACATAACCAAATTTCTCTAACTCATATGATTCTCTTAGACAGCAATATACTGAAAAGCGCTAACAAGCGGCAAAACCACCAAGCGTATATTAAATTGCACCTAAAAATAATTTCGGCCCACATTTAGACAAACGATACCTAGATATCAAATTTCATCCAAATCGGTCAACACCAAGAGACAAAAGTGCCCATCAAGGCGTACGGCGACGGAGGCGGACAAACGGATTTTTTATTCGATTTTTGAATTCTACGTAACTTAAAAACGTATTTTTTTTTTATTTTTTTTTTTCGTGACAATTTCAGGTTTAATTCACTTATCATACAACTCAGCTTTCTGGTGTTTACTGTCGGCTAACCAACTTTTCGTCCAACGCTCTGTAGTCTGCGTTCGATAGAGATAGATGCAAAGGGAGGCTCATCAAGTTTTTGACCCCGAAAATGCGACAGTCACGCCACTGGGCCCAACATGACTGCGCCTCCACTGATTCGGTGGCAATATAGTTGGTTTGGCTAGCGGACTTTGATTTTGATCTATGTAAATGTATATTTCTTTGTGTTATTATGTCACAATTTTTGTTGGCATCATAGCAATACAAGGTATTTTCTACAATCACTCCAATATCACTAAGCTACTACACTTAAACAGTTCCGTTATAATGCTACCACTTGTCGCTATTACCGTAGCTACTTAATTGTCCTCAGGAGGTTGAGTTACCCCAAATCAAAACCAGAACAAGTTGAAAAAAAAAAAAAAAATCGACCCGTCCAGGAATCGAACCCAGAACCTCCTTGGTACAAGCCGAGTGTGATGCGCAGTCTGCCACGGAGACGTCTTTATTTAAGTCGTTTTGAGTAGACTTCGGAACTGTCGTGCTGTAGAAATTCAAAGGCCTTTGTGAGACCTCTCTACTCGTATTTGCATTGGTTTTGATTTAAACTGAACATGTGTATGATGTTCTCTCTCGGCCATTTTGAGTAGAATTCGGAACAGTCTGGCTATAGAAATTCAAAGGCCTTTGTGAGACCCCTCTACTCGTGTTTGCATTGGTGTTGATTTAAACTTAACATGTGTATGATGTTCTCTCTCGGCCATTATGAGTAGAATTCGGACCAGTCGTGCTGTAGAAATTCAGAGGCCTTTGTGAGACCCCTCTACTCGTGTTTGCATTGGTGTTGATTTAAACTTAACCTGTGTATGTTGTAGGAGCTCTGCCGTTTTTGACTTTACCGTTTCCATCGACTCAAATCGGGTCCCTTTCAAAGCAAATTTTATCTTCGGAAACAATAAAAAGTCGTACTTTGCCAAATCTGGCGAGTACGGCGTGTGTTCGAGCGTTGGAGTGCGTTTATCAACCAAAAACACTTCACAGATAGCGCATTATGGGCAGGTGCATTGTCCTGGTGCAAAATCCATGAGTTGTTCTTCCACAACTCGGGCCGTTTCTTAAAAACTCGTTCTCGCGAAAACTGACAAATAGTAAGTCTGGTTGACAGCCTGACCCTCTGGAACCCATTCAGTCATCCCGATACCGTTAATGTCGAAATAAAAAAATCAACATTGCCTTGAATTTTGATTTGAGGCGACCTGTTTGCTGGTCATCTTCAGCGCTCTCTCGGCCCACTCTGAAGTGCTTACACCACTCAAAAACACGCGTACGAGATAGAAAATTGTCCCCATAGCAACAATTTACAGCACTCAGTCGGAGTTTTTTTCGATTTAACGAGAAATTTGAGATTGATAGGTTGCTCCTGTTTTTCGTCACACATGGTTTTCGGCACAAGAAAAAAACACGTTCGTTTCAAACCGCTACTGCACAAATACTATAATAGTGACGAAAACGTGTTTTGGTACGTGAATAAAGAAGATTTCCAGGTACCCAACGCACTACTCGTTTTTTCCCCACCCCTCTAGGGCGCCCTCTAGGCGCTCAGTCTCGTTATTTAATAGCCACACTCCTATGTTGTTCTCTCTCGGCCATTATGAGTAGAATTCGGAACAGTCGTACTGTAGAAATTCAAAGGCCTTTGTGAGACCTCTCTACTCGTATTTGATTTAAATTTAACATGTGCCTGTTGGAACTTGACTCGGTCTGAATGCGTAATTATAGGGTAATTAAAATAAAATTGAGAGCAAATAATAACAATGTCATATTGCGAGAGGTCATTGACCTCACTCTGTCCTCAGTCAAGGCGTAGTTAGGGGTCGACAAAAACAATAGTAACCGTAAACGGGGGGGGNGGGGGGGCTCGATGAGAAGAGGTTTTTTTGGTATTTCGTATTTTGATTTTAATGTAATTTATTCAATAGTGGCATCATTGTGTCGGATGGTAGTCAGATGTATCAGACAGCAGCTCTAGACAAGTTGTTGTCTTCTGCTAAAGTTTTTAATTAGTATCATGCAACTCATTCTTGGAGGCTGATAATTGACATGGACCCCAGAACCTGATAATTGACATGGATCCCAGAACCTGATAATTGACATGGACCCCAGAACCATGTCAATCACTGTAATATAATTACGACAGTAATAGAAGAAAATGAGTTACAAACATGCCTTCTGTGTTATTTTACGTCATCAGCTCAGGTGGATTTGGCCTACCCATGAGCTTGTCACCGTTCAGGGTTACCAGACGTCCGGCTTTGATAGGACATGTCCTGCTTTTTACATGTTTGTCTTGCCTCGTTTTGAAAAGAGTTGAAAATGTCCTGCATTTTCTAAATCACACAAAAATTCCCGTCTCGTATGACCAATAAATGTTCAAGAGACGTTAAGCCAAAATAAAAATAATAATAATACAGATTTGGATTATTTTGATAATTATTTGTTAACTCCCCCCCCCCCCCCCNCCCCCCCCCCCCAATTGTGTGTTTACATTTCCAAACACATTGTATTTGGGTCTATTTATATTAGTTTTATTAGAGCGGCTCAAGTGTGGTCCATAAAATGTATAAGATGCTCCGAAAAATTTGACCCTACCTCCCCAAAAAAATATTTCAATTGTGAATTTCCAGGAATTTTTTTTATTACATCAAAAATAATTTTATTCTATAAAAATAACGTAACTCTTTTAACACCCAATAACACGCGAAGTCCAATTTTGCTGTCATATTTGATTTTTCGTTAATAACTTATTTTATGGAATTAGAATATAAAAACACGTCAGATGACCTTCACATTTAAATATTAGGACCTATAGATTACGCAGAATTAAGGCTTTTAGGTGACAGGCCGTGCCCCGCAGCATTTTGCCGTATCTATTTTGTGTGTGTGTCATGGCGTGAGGACCTAGCTTTAGATTAAGCAGAATTAAAGCATTTAGGTGACAGGCCGTGCCCGGCAGCATTTTGCCGTATCTTTTGTGTGTGTGTGTCATGGCGTGAGGACCTAGCTTTAGATTAAGCAGAATTAAGGCATTTAGGTGACAGGTCGTGCCCGGCAGCATTCTGCTATATCCTTTGTGTCTGTATGTCATGGCGTGAAGTTTATTAACAAATAGGTTGGTTCCAGGTTCGACGCTTGAGTATTCCATCCTCATGATTTGGGGGTGCACTCTGCCTCGTGAGGACGATTGAGTATGTGAGGAGATACGCACAATGACCTCACCCAGCCTGGGTTGGGCCTCACGAAGGCGCGAACCCACGTGGACACCCACATGATATACAACCCTGCTGGACGTTGCTTAACTGCAGTAATCTAACGAGATCTGGTTATTCAACCTGCCATAGACGCTGGCTTAAATTTGAAGATTGAAGAGATTATTAGTGCAGGAGGCTCGTAGTAATGCTGTGATACCCACAAACATTGTGTAGAGTCGTTGGGCCTTACAATAAAAAAGATTGCAGAGATTATTAGTGCAGGAGGCTCGTAGTAATGCTGTGATACCCACAAAAATTGTCTAGAGTCGTTGGGTCTTCACGACAAAGAAATTCTACAATTATGTGCAATTACTTTTTTCAAATTTTCGGTCCAGGATTCGAACCCGGTGCCACCCTGGTACAAGCTGAGTACCATGCAAACTCTGGCACGGAGACGTGTCAATATATTTGGGTCACCCTTTCATATCGATAATATTTACATTATAATATGCATCATGATCATTATAAACTAAGGCAAGCATCGGCAAGATGTTCACACTCATCGCCAACGATGAGTGCGGAACAACTTACAATATAAACATTGAATCGGAGTTTATCAAGTCCAATATCGAGTTGACAATTTATACAGGATGAGGCATTTTAATTACTAGTGGATCAAATTATAAAAAAACATTTTCAAAAAACAAAATATTGGGCGCCCTGAGGGGGGGGCAGGGCCCCAAATTTTTCAAAATCAAAAAGCCCTTAACACCAGCCAAAACATATCAAAATTTTACGTTTCTAGAAGAAACCGCTAAAAAGATAAAAATCATTTTTAAAAAACGCAATATTGCCCCCCCTCGGGGTGGACATGGCGCCCCAAGTTTTCAAAATCAACTACACTTTTTGTGCTTGAAAAGTAGCTTGCAAACAAGTCCAAAAATCTTAGCAACCTTGATCAGCCTTTTGGTTAGGTATTTCTCGTGGATGCCGAGCCTGGGTTGTAGCTGCCCCATGCTCAGTCTCCACAGAATTAGTGAATTACAGTCAAAAATGACGTGAGAAGCAGTCTCCTCATCCTCCCCGCAGAGTCTACACATAATCAGGGTTGTAGCTGCTCCATGCTCAGTCTCCACACAAGTAGGGAATTACAGTCAAAAATGACGTGAGAAGCAGTCTCCTCATCCTCCCCACAGAGTCTACACATAACCTGGGTTGTAGCTGCCCCATGCTCAGTCTCCACACAAGTAGGGAATTACAGTCAAAAATGACGTGAGAAGCAGTCTCCTCATCCTTGCCACAGAGTCTACACATAACCTGGGTTGTAGCTGCCCCATGCTCAGTCTCCACACAAGTAGGGACTTACAGTCAAAAATGACGTGAGAAGCAATCTCCTCATCCTCCCCTCAGAGTCTACACATAACTTGGACCTGATGGAAGCCCATGGTGTGTAGGTGTTTTCTTAGGCCAACGTGACCAGTAATCAGGCCTGTGGTGCTAATCTGATATTTTTTCGACTGAGGGCCATGATCTCGATCGTAATGTTCCTGGATGGTCCCTGTAGCATGGCCTTACTGTGTCTCAGACCTGAGACGTCCCTCCACCGTTCTAGGTGGCTTTCGAGAACCCACCTGTTGATGAAAGTTCTGACCTCAGTCGCGCTTAGACCGATCACGGTCTCCGGTCCGATGGATGATGTCGAAGCCCCTATTGAAGACTTGTCATTAATCCATCCCTGTTTAATGGCCACACACACACACACACACACACACACACACACACTCCATGTGGACTGACGAGGCATGTGTGTGTGTATAATCTCTTATCAGCTGTTCTTATCACTAATCAGAAAATAATGTTGACTTAGGCATTCGTAATAAAATCTCTTTTTCTCTCCCTCCGTCCCTCTCTCTTTCTCTCTAGTTCAGGGTTCCGTGCCAGCTTCCAGGCTAAAAATGGTTCACTTTGAGGTTGTGGGTAATCTATGGATCTATTTATGGGAAGAAACTTGATTTTTTTTATATATATATATATATAATTTGGCTTNATTCAAGACGGTATTTAGACTCCTATTTATGTGGAAAATACTGGTATTTAGACTCCTATTAACAATGTTTGTGTGCATCACAACATTACAAGGTATTTTCCACATTTACTCCAATATCACTAAACCTAAGTTATTCATTAACAATTTTTACCTTATCATGGTACCAATTACCATAGCTGCTCAATTGTCCTCAGGGGACTGAGTTAAACACAACCAGACCAAGTAGAAAATTCAGAAAAAACCTATTTGGAATTTTTGACAAGTCCAAGAATCGAACCTGGAACCTACTTGTTGCACGCTGAATGTGATATATACTCTGTTACGGGCTTGGGTGCCCCTCTCCCTTGTGGATAGGGAGACTTAAAAAGAATACTTCCAAGGTACCCGAGTCATTGCCAAGGGTACTAAGGGCAGTGTCAGAAACGATATCTTTTCCATTACCCATGCAGAAAGCAAGGAGAAGCTACTGCATTAACAGTAAGGATTCTTTAGTATCAACAACTCATGGCGAGTTGTTGCAAACCAGCCCCACGGCAGTTAACCAATGCTGATCATATGCTGGACCAATTTTTTTTCAATTTTGGTTTATTATTTTCAATAATGAACTTTGGAATCGTCACGAGAAAAAAAATACCCCCCTCAAAAATTGCTATTATACGTTTCAAAGTACGTAGAATCCAAAAATCGAATAAAAAAAATCCGTTTTTCGTCATCCGCCGTGTTGGGCACTTTTGCCACTTAGCGCTGACCAAGAACCGATGAAATTTGGTAAATAGGTTGCATCTGAGCACTAATTGCGCCCTTATGGGTACAAGAAAAATATACATTTACTAGCTGTTTTCCCGTGCTTCGCTACGGTTACAAAATTCAACTCAATTTTAGGTTTTTGGTGGAACCGACCCCCAGGGTTCTTATATACTATTTTGGGGGGGTCTATTCTCGGTAATTTTTCGTTATCTCTTTTAGTTTGCCCAGAAAAAAAATTGCAAAAAGACCCGCTAATAGCGTCATTTTTGGAGGTAACTTGCTCCCACTTGAACTTTATTTTTTTTTCCTTTCTCATTACACACCTACATACTAAAAGAAAACTGTGTGCCATATTTCAAGTCTCTACGTTTAGCCATCGTTAAGCTACGTTGATTATCAGACAGTTAGTATACCAACTGGGCTTTGCGTTTTATAAGTATAGATATATTTTCATTGACATCTACAGCTTAGGCTTAGTGATATTAGTGTGAATGTTGAAAATACCTTGCAATGCTATGATGTCCACTGTGATATAATAACACAAAGAAAAATACACATTTACATATATTATATTCTCTTTTACATCCATTGGTCATTCGAAAGGTTTCACCCTCCATTCGCTGGAAACTTGCAAACCAGCTACCCACATTGACCTCACCCAGTCTGGGTTGGACCAAAAAATAGCCAGCACCACAAGGGCGCGAACTCACCTGGACACCCACATAGTACAAAACCTCGCTGGACGTTGCTAAACTTCAGTGATCTACCGGGAACTGGTGTATTCAACGTGCCATAGACACAGGCTATCTAGATATTTGAAATTTGGTATGTATGTCAAACTTAGGGTCTAATTACGCCCCACATTTTTTTTTTGAGTGGGGGGGGGTATTTTTTTAAGCCAGTAAAATAATAAACCCATGTGTTACATTGGCAAAGTTCCCTATTTGGATCCGGAATAACATTATTCTGTCTTCGCGACAAATGGGAAGTCGTGTGCGAGCTAATCACCAGTTTAATTCCTTATCAATAATTTATTGATAAGGAATAATAAAACTACGCAGATATTTTTCTTATCACACAAGACAGCATGCTCTCTAATATGATAGATTTCTAGCCATACAGGAACTGATAACTTTCAGGAGCCGTCCTTAAGACCAATGGACAGTTCTAGATTTCTAGCCATACAGGAACTGATAACTTTCAGGAGCTGTTCTTAAGACCAATGGACAGTTCTAGATTTCTAGCCATACAGGAACTGATAACTTTCAGGAGCCGCCCTTAAGACCAATGGACAGTTCTAGATTTCTAGCCATACAGGAACTGATAACTTTCAGGAGCCGTCCTTAAGACCAATGGACAGTTCTAGATTTCTAGCCGTACAGGAACTGATAACTTTCAGGAGCTGTCTTTAAGACCAATGGATAGTTCTAGATTTCTAGCCGTACAGGAACTGATAACATTCAGGAGCTGTCTTTAAGACCAATGGACAGTTCTAGATTTCTAGCCATATAGGAACTGATAACTTTCAGGAGCCGCCCTTAAGACCAATGGACAGTTCTAGATTTCCAGCCATATAGGAACTGATAACTTTCAGGAGCCGCCCTTAAGAGCTTAAGACCAATGGACGGTTCTACATTTCTAGCCATATAGGAAATGATAAGTTTCAGGAGCCGTTCTTAAGACCAATGGACAGTTCTAGATTTCTACCCATATAGGAACTGATAACTTTCAGGAGCCGTCCTTAAGAACAATGGACGGTTCTACGCTCCTGTGAAAACAATAAAATAGCCATATAGGATCTATATCTCAATTCCCACCCTTATCTGAGTCAATACGTGTTAAACTCTGAGATGTTAAACTCTGAGTGTATTGATTCTAGCATCCCTTCAACGTGGCATCGTGCCTGCCTCTCAGTTCCCACCTTTATCTGAGTCAATACGTGTTAAACTTTGAGTGTATTGACTCTAGCATCCCTTCAACGTGGCATCGTGCCTGCCTCTCAGTTCCCACCTTTATCTGAGTCAATACGTGTGAAATTCTGAGTGTATTGACTTCAGGGATCATTAGACTCTCAAAAATATTGCATTGAGTGGTCGAGTAGTGCTATCTCCAAATGAGGATAGCCTTCTCTCGTTATCAGAACTGAGTACCCAATCGACATCAAATTTGCACCTTAGAATACGGTGCCAATGTTCGATTGTAAAATAAAATATTTTCCCGTCCTTATAACACGTTCCTCTTATTTTTTAGAATACGCATGCGGGGCAGCAATCGGCTGCCTCAATTGTTGATCAATTTTCTATTCCCAATTTTTCTTATATTGTGCATCCAATTAGGAAATATTTTTGTTTGCGCATCCAATTACGAAACATCCTTGTTTGTGCATCCAATTAGGAAACATCCTTGTTTGTGCATCCAATTAGGAAACATCTTTGTTTGATCAAATTTTCATTCACGCCCTGAAACCCGGGCTGCGGAGCCGTCGATAAAAACTTTGGCACCGGCTTCAGCTCCTCTTTATAAGAAAAAGAGGCTCCAGCTCCTATATACAAAATCGTACGTCTCCTTGGCTCCGGCTCCAGCTCCGGCTCCGCAGCCCTGGCTGCAAAGTCGTCGATTAAAACTCTGTCTCCGGCCCCTCTTTATAAGAAAAAGGGGCTCCGGCTCCAGCTCCTTTATACAAAATCACACGGCTCCGGGCTCCGGTTCCGCAGCCCTGCCTGAAACATACAAAAAATACATCAAAACTGGGCCGTAACCAAGATTTTTTTTCGGCGGGGTCCGAAGCATTAACAGCCAAGCCAGGACTTACACCTGAAATTGATGATGATGATGATGTTTTTGTTGCTGTTGTTCATTTTGTTGTTCTTGCTGCTGTTGTTTGTTGATGTTGTTTTTGTTGTTGATGTTTTTTTTCATATTATACGGTGCCAAAGTCATATAGTCACGTGCAAAATAGAGTATTTTCATTAAAAAAAAACGATTGAATTTTCGGGGGGGGGNCCCCATGGACCCCCCCGGGTACGACCTTGCATCAAATTGTTGCTTGTAATCTATAGGTCCTCTGAGTAATCTATAGTTCCTAAAATTTAAATGCAAAGTTCAATGACACATTCCTGGAATATTGACTTTATTCCCCGAAAATATTTACTAACGAAAAAATGCCAACGGTATATTCGATTGCATCCATTAGTTTGGGGGCATAATTAGACCCCAAACAGCGCCTAAATTTCATTCAAATCTGTCTGCGCTCAGTGGGCAAATCACGTACTTTGAAACGTAAAATATCAAATTTTGAGGTGGGGGAGGGAGGTATTTTTTTTTTTTTTTTTTTTTTTTTTTTTTTTTTTTTTNTTTTTCGTTACGAATTTAAAGGTTCATTAGTGAAATAATAAACCAAAATATGACAGGAAAATTTCACCCCGCGTGTTTTGGAGGAGTTAGAAGTGTTTCTGAAAACCTCTGGAGAAGCAGTTTTCGACTCCGGTTGAAAATTGCTGCTCTTCAATCTCATCACTGAAATTAATTCCCTTTTGTGAAAACGTTTAATCTTAATATATAAATCAGAAATTTGTATGTATGTACCTATTTATGAGGGATTTTCTGTTACAATACCACAGCCCAAACGGTAGCAGATATAAGCGAAAAACGGTAGCAGATAGCGAAAAATTGATGGGAATGCACCCTCTCCCCAAAAATCATGGTCTACGACCTCCTGGAAAATTATCAGATCTAAAATATATCAAGCCGTTTTTGAGTTACGGCCAAATTTCTAATTTATTCACCAGAACCGGCAGTCACGGTACGATATCTTAAAATTGGTTGCGACACTATATCAACTTAAAGCGAGAAAGTTTTAGGAGCCCCTTTTGTCCTTATTTTAGGACATTTTCTGCAAAGGTATGGCCAGCCATTCCAGAGTTACGAGTTGAAAACCGGGAAAGGACAAAATAATATTTTGAATCTACTATAAAGTCAGAATGGCCGTGCCCCTAAGGCGCCTGGCGAAACGTTTAAATCTTGGGTTTTAAAGGTTGCAAAATACAGGCTGGACACAAACCAATACCCCCTCCCTCCCTCCAAATTTCCATTGTCCTTGAAAAACAAAGATAGTAATATAAATACCTTAGCGAAGCACGGGCGAAACAGCTAGTAGAATACAAGTTATATGCGATGGTATTGTATTGAAATTTTCTCATTCCTCTGTCCCCGCTTTAAAAGGAATGAGAAGATAAACCAAGTGAGGTCTTGTTTAAACTCCACGATTTATCATGTTCTTTTTTGTTTTTTCGATTTATTTCCAGATTTCACAATTCACAATTCTCATATTATTTTAATTTAATTTTTTGCTTAAAAAGACGGTAAGAGCTGTCTTGAGGTTGTTTAGTAATTTTCAGTCCCGAAGAGAGGGCGTGGAGAATGGGGGGGAATACCCTCGGGCCCAGAATTTCCTAAGAGGCCCGGTGAGTAAATTATCATAATGAAATTTTCCATGTTTTTCTCTTCTGAATAATAAATAAATCAACTTGAAAGTTTTGAAAAAATTTCAAACAATTCAAACACGCAAAATAAGAAGTTTAGCGATAGTGGCCTAATATGGGAAAATGGCTATTGCAGGACACTGATTTTAAAATATAGTGCGACTTTTCAGCTTGTACAGCAATCGTAAATATTGGTATATTTCGTAAACAGATAATCGAATAATCGAATTATTTGTTGCCAAGAAAAAGCGTACGCGCCTTTTCACATCAACTAAGTGAATTGCCTATTTTTACTTTTATTACTGCCCATATGGTCATTTCAGATGAAAGAATAATAGAGGGTCCCATAAATCCCCCCCCCCGGCCCGGATTTTCTGCCTACGGCCCTGGTAATTATTACATGTATGACTAAAAATTCTGGACCCTCTCTGTCCGTCAGTTCACTTCTCTTCTCCTAAATCTCCCGCCAAGTATATTATTTTATAAAATAAGATGGGTCGGGACGCACCGCACGTGGCACAGAGGCGCAATTGAAATAATTATTCGAATTCAACATGAGGATGTCATAAATAAAAATTAATTTAAAAAAATCTAATTAATGATTGTCTGGAAATGCTCCTTACCACAGCAGTATAGCTTCAATAAAGCGGACTTTGCAAATTAAAAAAAAAAAAAAAAAAAAAAAAAAAAAAAAAAAAAAANAAAATGAAATACCGTCAGAAAAGCAGAAAAATATATCGAAAGGAAATTTCGATATTATCGAAAAGTGAAGATATCGATATTATCGAAAAGTGAAGATATCGATATTATCAAAAAGTTAAGATATCGATATTATCGAAAAGTGAAGATATCGATATTATCGAAAAGTTAAGATATCGATATTATCGAAAAGTGAAGATTTTAGATATCGATATTATCGAAAAGTGAAGATATCGATATTATCGAAAAGTTAAGATATCGATATTATCGAAAAGTTAAGAAATCGATATTATCGAAAAGTTAAGATATCGATATTATTTGTCGCGTGTCCTTTCAGGGGGAGCAAAATATCAAATCGGTCACATTTTGATTTTTGTATTTTTTTTCCTCCTTATTGCAAATTACTAAAATTACTCGAAACGTAAAATATTAAATTTTGAGAGGGGAATTTTTTTTTTTTTCGTGACTATTTTAAAGGTTCATTATTGAAAATAATAAACCAAAAGTAGGTATATATCACAGATGTAATATATATTTCTTTGTGTCACAATTTTTGTAGTCATCATGGCATTACTAAGTATTTTCAACATACTAGGTATTCTCAGCCGATCTCCGTGGTCGAGTTGTTAAGAGCATTTACTCTTGGTCCGGAGGTTGTCGGTTCAAATCCCGCCCGGAGCGAAAATTTTCTGATCGAATTTTCTCGTTTCCGGAATGGCATGGCAGTAAAAACTGGTGCCCTGAAGTAATGCGAAAGCGGTTCCGGGGCACTTTTTTTTTTTTTTTTAAAAAAAAGGTATTTTCAACATTCACTCCAATAAGACTAAGCTATACTTTAACAAATTTCAGAACTCGGCACTATTACCATAGCCACTCAATTGTACTCAGGAGGCTGAGTTACCCCCAAACACAAGAAGACAAAGTATTTTTTTTCAACAAGACAAAGTATTTTTTATCAAATTTTTGTACCGTCCAGGAATCGAACCCGGAACCTTCTTGGTGCAAGCCGAGTGTGATGCACACTCTGCTACGGATGAAAAGACGTATTTCTAGAGAAATCCTGCTAAAATGTGCAAAAAAATTATTGTACACAATGCACTTGTGTGAAATGATTAAAGGCCCGAGGTATGATTTCATTTTATGAGCAGAATCCTCTAAGTGAAGAAAAACTTTTGTGTGTACTGACTGAACGAAGTGGAGTCTAGATTTAACTGCATAATCATTGGCGGTTTCAGGGGGTGGGAACCCTTCTAGAAAATTGGATCCTACCAAGGCCATGCCCAGGGGAAGTCAATGGGGTCCTGACCCCCCCGAAATTTCATTTTTTTTATGCATGACTTATGCAATATTGTAAAATATAACTCACCATCATGCAATATTGTAAAATATAACTCATCATCACCACCAACAACAACAAGAATAATAACAACAAGAACAACAACAACAACAAGAATAATAACAGCAACAACAAGAACAACAACAACAACAA
>CM022876.1:5702496-5715647 GCA_012654025.1 Pachypsylla venusta | reverse complement strand
ACTGGAAATATTGTTTCCATTGTTAAACTGTTACTGATTCAATACTGATGAGATAATGTTTGGAACATCAACTTTCAGAGATGTAGGGCACAAATATGAGATACGAAAACACTTGTTCTCACAGCCAATGAAAATGCAACACCTATACCGAAATATGTATTCTGATAGCCAATAGAAAAGCAGCTCATACCTAGCTGTAACGAAAACAAAAATTTCTGAGTCAGGCAATTAGGTCTCGCATACGATGAAACTTGAATGAATATATGTTTTCATTGAAAACAAGCACAATGTAAATCCTTCGTAAGTGGATACGATGATCAATTCGCTTAATCACAATGTAAATCCTTCGTAAGTGGCTTCGATGATCTATTCTCTTAATCACAATGTAAATCCTTCGTAAGTGGATACGATGATCAATTCGCTTAATCACAATGTAAATCCTTCGTAAGTGGCTACGATGATCAACTCGCTTAATCACAATGTAAATCCTTCGTAAGTGGCTACGATGATCAATTCGCTTAATCACAATGTACCCATGAACCAGTGGCGTTCCTAGAACATTGAGAGCGCGGGGCAAAGAATGATTCGCCCCCCCCATCTATCGTTTTACACGTTTCTCATCTTACAAACTCCGTAGACTAAGTTCTGTTACAGATTATTTTTAACAATTTTCATGCTTTATTTCATTACTAGCTGTTTCGCCCGTGCTTCGCTACGGTCTATAGCTCGGCACCTTATAGGCATGGCCGTTCCCATGCTAATAGTATTTTTTCTCTTTTTTAAAAATTGTGAAAGTAGGCGTGTACGCCTGTATGCTCTTATATACATGTATCATGCTATCTCTCTCGCTCCAATGTATTTCTTATGGGGATTGTTTACTTTTCGCGATTTGTACCCCTTAAAATTAAAATTTTTCAAAATCCTTTCTTAGTGCACACTTACATAGTGCAACGAAGGTCCGTGCCAAATTTCAAGTCTATAGCATTAATAGTTTCGGCTCTACGTTGATCAGTCACTCAGGACATTGCCTTTTATATATAAAGATTATTGACATTGATCTAGGAAGCCATGTCAATTATTAGATACCAGCTATTCTCCTGTGCTTCGCTACGGTTACGTAAGTCAACAAGAATTGCGAAATTAAAGCTTCTCAATTTTAGATTTTTGGTGGAATCAACCTCCAGAGTGAGCATGGCTCCTATTTAGAAAATTCAATATTTTACTCAAAGATATTACTTTTTGCATTGCGGAACACCTTAGTATTCAATTTTAGTTTTCTCGCTCATCCCGATGTGGTAATTCTTAATTCCGAATATTCGGCGGTGAACACCGGCCATAAATCGGGGAGAAACCGGAGATTTCCAAATTTTATATTTTTTGTGGGGTCCTTATATACTATTTTGGGGGGTCTATTCTCGGTCATTTTTCGTTATCTTCTTTAGTTTGACCAGAAATAATGCAAGATGAACCGCTAAAAAGCTGCATTTTTGGCGGTAACTTGTTTCCACTTGAACGTTTGATTTTCTCCTTTTTTTTTACTAAAAGGAATCTGTGTGCCAAATTTCAAGACTCTAGAGTTAGCCATCATGGAGGTACTGCGTTGATTATATATCAGTGAATCAGTATACCAACTGGGCTTTACGTTTTATAAGTACCTATAGATAATAATAGTTTAAGGATACTAAGTAGACCAGCTAAAATACACCACCGCCCCTAATACGTCCGCTTGCCCGTTTCGGTTTTTCCGGTAGTCAAATAGAGCGGGTCAAAATGGGGAGGGGGACTGGATTTCACATTTTTTCTGGGGGTATTGATAAACCCTTTTGGTTGGGTCCTTTTCTGGTAATTTTTCTTTCCGCAGTTTCCCAATAGGAATTACGAGAACGAGAGAAAAAAAACTTCTCGCTTTCAGTAGACATATCGTTGATTTATTTATTTCGTATCTAATACATAAAAAAAAATATGTGTTCCAAATTTCAGGTTTCAGATCTAGGAGTTACGTTAATTATCTATGAGTCAGTATACCAACTGGCAACTGGCTTCACGTTTTATTTTTTATCTAAAGGGTTTCCCAAAAAGTAGGTCCGGAGTTAATCTATCTATAATAATAAAACTCAATGTAACCATAGGCTAAAACCACAGGAAAAATATCAGAATTCAAAAATGTCGAACCGTTTTCGAGTTACGGCCGATTTTTCGATTTTTGACCGAATTTAGCCGGTCATGGTCCGATATCTTAAATTTTGTCGCGACAACATATCAACTCAAAGTGAGACAGTTTTAGGTGGCCTTTTTAACCTTAATTTGGAACATAGTTTGCAAAAAACGGTCCAGCCGTTTTCGAGTTATGGCCGTTTTTCCGATTTTTGTAAGGGAAATCAAAGAATACTATTAGCTTACGAATTAGCTTCATAGAATTACTATTAGCACGGGAACGACCATGCCTCTAAGGCGCCAAGCTATAGGCCGTAGCGAAGCTCGGGCGAAACAGCTAGTCTTAATATATAAATCAGAAGTTTGTATCTATACCTATGTAACTATGTATGAGGGGTTGTCTATTACAATACCACAGCCCAAACGGTAGCAGATAGCGAAAAATTGATGGGAATGACCCCCCCCCCCCTACAAATCAAAGACTAGGATCTCAGAAAAATTATCAAAATTCAAAACTCTCCATCAGTTTTCGAGTTACGACCGATTTTCCAAATTGTGTATGGGAAATCATGGAATACTATTAGCACGGGAACTCCCATGTCTCTGAGGCACCAAGTGAAGCCTGCTAGTTTTCAATAATACAAAGGCCAACTGACACGTTGACACTCAGAAAATGTGGATTCAAGGAATCTATATTCTTCGGGAGAGCCTTAAATTTGTGAGGCTAGCCGAATTTAAAATTAAAACAACAAAACATGAATTTGAATNCCCAAACGGTAGCAGATAGCGAAAAAAAAAATCATGATCTACGACCCCAGAAAAATTATCAGAACTAAAATATGTCAAGCCGTTTTCGAATTACGGCCAAATTTATAGTTTTTTCACCAAAATCGGACATTCACGATCCGATATCTTAAAATTTGTCGCGACAACATATCGCGAGAAAGTTTCAGGTGGCCATTTAGTCCTTATTTTGGGACATTTTCTGTATGGCCAGCCATTCCAGAGTTACAGGTACGAATTCGGGAACGGGTAATATATAATTTAGAAAATACTAATAGTCAGAATGGCCGTGCCTCTAAGGCGTCTGGCAAAACGTTTAAATGTTGGGTTTTAAAGGTTGCAATATACAGGCTGGACACACACCAATACCCCTCAACCCGCAATTTCCATTTTCTTGAAGAAAAAAAAACTAGCAATATAAGAATCGTAGCGAAGCACGGGCGAAACAGCTAGTTGAAGTTGAAATTCAGCGTCTGTGTGTGATTAATTTGTGAAGTCTGCCTAAAAATGATTCCAAATTATAATGTCTTTCCAATGATAGTTATCAATTTGAAAAAGGAAGGTCATAGGTCCGAGCCTGTGTGAAGCCCATATCTATACTACGAAATGAAAGTTCGAAATACAGAGTGCGGCAATTAGTTCTCCCACTTTTCAAAAAATCGTGGAAGGGGAAGTAATAGCGGAAGGAGCGGGGGGGGGGTTGTGTTATTCAACAAGAAATGACATCTAAGTATTTGGGTGTCGCAATGGTTTGGTCCGCGAGCATCATAATATGTTTGTTGTCCAGCTGTTTTTTTAAAAAGGTGCATCCATTATAGCCACTCAGAGGGCTTTCCGCACAAGGTATGGTTTGCACTTCACAGATCCTGTTCCTGATCGAAAAACAATTTTGAGGTGGGTTCACAATTTTAGGACCACATCATCAGCTTTAGGCTGTATGGGGCTACCCATGCAGCCAATCGTTCTCGTGAGATTCCGCATCAGGACATGTTCCCCGGTCGCCGAATTTGAGTCCCTATGACTTCTTCCTGTGAGTTTACCTCAAGGTTGAGGTCTTCAAACATCGTCCTGAGACCTTTGAAGAGTTAAAGGAGGCAATTCTGAAGGAAATCATCCAAATTTATGCTGGTATGCCGAAGAGAGTCATGGAAAACTTCCGCAAAAGACTCCAAATGTGCATCACCTGCCAAGCATGCGTGGATATAGCCCTGTTGTTTTGGGGGGGGGGCACAATCGCACAATATCGGACTCTAGGGACCGGGTAGTCCGTGTCCTGGGCAGTATTTTTAATGTAATGTTTATCGAGGTAGGATACCTAGTTTGTTAAAAGCTGTAGAGTTTACCACAAATACCTTTCATAATGGTAATAAGTGATTTTAAGCGTGATGACGAAAAAAATATGCCATGACGGATGACAGAGTTTTTGGCGAATTTTTATATATGTATTTCTATTTAGTCTCAGGATTGGGAATTATTTAGGGGCCCGTGCCCCTCCCTCAAATTTCAATATATCTAATCACGTAAAAATTTTAATAAAGAATACGTGATTAGGTATAATGAAATTTGACCGCCCCCTTAAAAAAACTGGGGGGCACGTGCCCCCCGGACCCTACCCTATATCCGCGCATGTCGCCAAGGCCGTCATTTGAATAACATTATTTATAAAACATAGATGAAAAAAAAAAATCAAATAATATCTCAATTCGTTTTTATTTACCAGCTCTTTCAAATGTGGAAATACTAAAGCCGCGTTTACACCGGAGTTTGAAACACGAGTTGCAAACATCTCTAAAAACGCGCATTTTTAGACGAAACATTTCGCTGTTGCAAACAGTTTTTCAGTGTTTGCAACAGAAATTTTTGTGTTTCCACCAGAAGTCGGTAAAGATCAAAGGGAGTTGCAAACTTTTGTTTGCAACACAGGTTTCTTTCACTATGTGCCGTTGACACACGAAACAGAATCTTTCCCCTGCCATTCCCTACGCTGCCACCTCCACTCTCAATCACGTGATCACTCACACCACCCTGTCTCGACTCAAGTGTCATTTACCCTGTCTGGTTTGCTACTAGTTACCTCGTGCTTGTTGTGAGTTATCTCGTGCGTGTTGTGAGTGATCAGTGGTGAGTGACAATGGAAAATTTACTGAGTGAGATGGAGTGGGGATAAGAGGACATCATCTCTATTTAAATCGTCTAACAGGTCGTTTCCACTATACGTAGCTCTGGAATGCAGAGACGGCCTCACCCAGTATTGTCTCGGAGTACGTTGCTTTGACAACACGACACACTCCGCCGCGGCTAAAATGACTTGACATACTGGGACTGATCCTAGGAATCAGAACATAGGCGAGTCATAATCAAGGTCGAAAGTGTTTCAAACATTTTCATGAAACATGGAAATAAAACCATGAAATAAAAATTGCAAACTTTTATTTGAAACTACTGTTTGTAACTGCTGTTTGCAATAAAAGTTTGCAACTTTTTGTTTGAAACTTCGGTGTAAACGCGGCTTTAANCGAGTCATAATCAAGGTCGAAAGTGTTAATCAAGGTCAAAACTTAAAATACAAAGCTATATACAGAAGCTCGACTTCATCTTGTAATAATCCCGACTCTGTTTCAAATACAGCCCTCAATAAAATATCAAAATACTTTTATATTATTTCGCTTTTTAAAATTTTTGACCCCGTGGGTCCTTCCCTGAAAGTGCCCCCAAAATTTGATAATCACTCTAAATGTTTCCTTTTTGAAATAAAAAAAAAATTCCGTGCTTTCAAATTTTGAACCCGTTCCCCAGACATTGAGCGCTGCTTGTTTGTTTTATACACCCTGTCGATGTCAACTATTAGTTGACAGACAGAAGTTTTTTGTTGTTGTTCCCATTTTTTGCCGAAGGTGTAATTTTTTCAAATCTTACTAACTTCCAGTGTGAAAATAGGTCACACTTGAGTTACTAATTACTAACTGGTAGACGATGCGATGGTGTAAAATAAATACAGAATACAACTATGAAAATACTGACTGACAGGGCAATTATTGGCCTCCAAGATGATATTATGTATTATGTCGAATTATTATGATACTGACGACAGGGCAATTATTGGCCTCCAAGATGACATGGCAATTATTGGCCTCCAAGATGATAATTATTATGTATTATGTCAAATGATTATGATACTTACGACATGGCAATTATTAGCCTCCAAGATGATATTATGTATTATGTCAAATTATTATGATACTGACGACAGGGCAATTATTGGCCTCCAAGATGTTGTGTATTATGTCAAATTATTATGATACTGACATGGCAATTATTGGCCTCCAAGATGATATGTATCCTGGCGTGTCCGAATGAATTTCCACTGGTCCTTTCGGTGATTGGGGGAGAGGATAGATTTTTTAAAAAAAAGAGGCAAGGGTTATTATGAACGTTAATGAACTCCACTTTTGACTCCCATATACATCCCGAAATACACTTGTATATTTATGTGTACTTTTATTACGTTTCAGGAGGTTACGGTCATGGTATTGAGATAGATCACTTACATTATATGTAAAAATAAAAATAGTTGAATACAACAGTTCCCGTTAGATCACTGAAGTTAAGCAACGTCGGGCGTGGTTAGTACTTGGATGGGTGACCGCTTGGGAACACCACGTATCGTTGGCTCTTTTTTCCGGCCCAACCCAGGCTGGNAAAAATGAGCCAACGATACGTGGTGTTCCCAAGCGGTTACCCATTCCAGTACTGACCACGCGTGACGTTGCTTAACTTCAGTGATCTGACGGGAACTGGTGTATTCAACGTGGTATGATCGTTGGCATTTCGGATTTTACTCTATTCTCAAGTATAATGGAGTAAAATCCGATATAAGCGTACCGAATAATTTATTACAATTGTAGAACATAAAGTCAAGTGTTTTTTTTTTTTCATTTCTTGTATTTGATAGTTCTACCAAGTGTCCTAAAGGTTTTCTTTCTTTGATAAATTACATACCAAAGGTAATTTATTTCTTGAACTTAAAGAAAGTAAAAATTACAATAGAATCCCTGATGTTAGATTCGTTTCTTCGCCTGACAATAAAAAACAAAAGGCTTTTATCACCAGTAGCCCTACCAATATCATGAGGGCGCGAACCCACGTGGACACCCATATGGTATAACCCCGCTGTACGTTGCTTAACTTCAGTGATCCAACGGGAACTGGTGTATTCAACGTACCAATTAAAAAATAAACTATCGATATATCGCGTTGTCAGTATCGATAAATCGAAATGTAAATATCTATCGATAGATGAATGTAAATGTAAATCTATTTGATTGAGTTCATATTTCTGTATCCATTTTCCTTTACAGTAAACATTAGGAGGTATCAATAAGGCCAAACTATCGATATATCGCGTTGTCAGTATCGATAAATCGAAATGTAAATATCGATAGATACCTATATCTGAATCTATTTCAGTGAGTTGATTAGTTTCCACATTTGAGTGAGGTCTACAATTCTTTGACACACTAGTTAATATTTAAGAAACGCCTTCAATAAGTTCAGCATTTAATATTTAATTATACTTATATTGGTAATAAAATAGTTATTAAATAATTGAAGGAGTTTTTTATTAATACAATGCTGAATGTTCCAAATTTCCAAATTGAGCCTTTCAAAGGCTAAACGGCGGGTAGACCCAGACCCGACGGTAGGGGGAATCCCCTCAGGCCATTTTTCAAACTTTTTTCTGAATAAAAAATAAATCAACTTAAAAGTTTACAAAAAAATTCAAACACACAAAATCAGAAGTTTAGCGATAATGGGCTAATAAGGGACAATGGCTATTGCAGGACACTGATTTTAAAATATAGTGCGACCTTTCAACAGCATCAGCACAGCATCAGCAATCATAAATAGTGGTATATTTCGTAAACATTAACATCTTTTGTTGCCAAGAAGAAGCGTACACGGCTTTCCACATCAACTAAGTGAATTGCCTACTTTTATTTTTAATATTACTGCCCATACGGTGATTTTAGATGAAAAAATAATAGAGGGGCCCGTAATGTTTTCCCCCCGGCCCGAATTTTCTGTCTACGGCCCTGCGTAGACCTTATGAATCCACTGTAACCTATTATTTATTGGTAAACTTTTTTGGTTTATTTTTTTAGAAATTTTGGAAAAAAATATATAGGTATTTTGCGTTTTAAGGTTCGCAGAATCCAAAAATCGAATAAAACCCCCGTTATTCCCCGTGAGTTGTACTTGGCCACTTATTGTTAACGTATTTGGGAAGAAGAAGAGATGGCTCGTTAAAATAATAGCAAGAAGACTGATACGTGGCTGAAAACTCTAAACAGTAAACGCACAATGTTGAATGGTCCAAACCATCACCAGAAACTAAGCATCCCTACCCAGTGAACACGATGAAGAGGCTTCCCAATGAATGCATTGGGAAGCATCGGGCTTCCCAGTGCAGTCATGTGTGCCGCGCCAAAGCCGTATCCAGGGGGTCCATGGGGGGGGGCAGACCCCCCCGATAAATCAAAAATGAAAGTGTCAAAATAAAGTTTAATCATGAAATGACCCTGCTCGAAGTGAAAAAAGGAGCCCCAGGTGCAACTTTTGCTCCTCTAATGCAACCTCCAGTTGTTCGGGGGGTCTGGCCGAGGGGGCAGACCCCCCCCGAACAACTGCAATAACATCAACAACAGGAACAACAACATCACCTTCCATGATCATCATTTTCAGGTGATGGTCCCGGCTTGGCTATTAATCCTTCGGCCCCCCTCCCCACCCCAAAAAAAAATCTTAGGTACGGCCCTGTGCCACGCCTTCCTGTATTAAAGCAGATATATTTCTATTGTAAAAACAAATTAAGATAACCAGAATAATAATGCATTAATTTATAGGTAAACATGATCACTGGTCATCCTTGAAATGGGAAGCTGCAAGAATTCATCAAGCCAGGTGAGTCTGGGCTCTGAGACAAAACTTTTAGTAATCTTCAATATTTAATCTATCACAGTTCATTCACTCTTAACAAAAACAGGGACTGTGTCAGTTGTAAAGATTGGGCAAAAAATATTTTTGGTTATTTTTTGTTTTCAATAATGAATCTTTAGTTTTTCTTTCTCAACATGATGGTGCTAATAGATAAGCCCCTCGACAATGCGCGGATATAGGGGGGGCACAGGGAGCACGTGCCCTCCCCCAGTTTTTTTAAGCGGGCGGTGTTTCTCAAATTTCATTATATCTAAGGACGTATCCGCTGTATCTTTTATCCCATTGAGAGGGGGGGGGGGCATGGACCCCTAAATAATTCCCAATCCTGATACTAAATAGAAATACGCCGGTAAATAAAAAATTGTCAAAAATTCTGTCATCCGTCATGGCACTTTTTTTTTCGTCATCACCCTTATAAAACCCCCCCGCTTATGGAAGGTATTTGTGGTAAGCTCTACAGATTTTAACAAATTAGGTATCGTACCTCGATAAGCATTGCATTAAAAAGTACTGCCCAGGACTCGAACCCCCCAGTCTCTAGGTTACGAGTCCCTACCCCTCCCCCTCCAAATTTTCTATTAATTATATTGTGCGATTGCGCCCCCCCCATAAAAAAAACAAGAGATCTATATCCGCGCATGCCCTGGACCACTTTGGACAAAAACACTAAAAGTTTCGACTCGAATTTTCAACGAAAATTACAAGTGTGACCCATCAAGAAACATTAGTTTTTCTTTTGAACCTGACTGAGACCCCAAATATGACCAAATTTCAAGTATCTATCTCTTACCATTCTCTTTTTAGAGAGGATTAGTAAAGACCGCTAAATAGCGGCAAAAACCGCCAAGGGTGTATTCGATATTGTACCCAAAAGTTTTGGGGCGCAATGAGACCCCAGATGAGACCTATGTACTAAATTTCATCCAAATCGGTCAACGCTAAGTGACAATAAAAGCCCATTACAGCGGACGGCGCAGCGGACAAACGGATTTTTTTTTGTTCAATTTTTGGATTCTACGTACCTTGAACCGTAAAATATAAAATTTTGAGGGGGGTATTTTTTTTGGTTTCGTGACGATTCCAAAGGTTCATTATTGAAAATAATAAACCAAAGAACCGCATCTTGAGCGATCCTAAATTCATACCTGATCTAATAACACCATCTTAGTGTAAACATTATCCTGAAAAGAATTTATCAACAAATCATGTCTGGGAAAAAAGTCAAAGCTTAAATCGGATTATAAAGAACCAAATTAAGAATCAGTATCTATACAATTACCATTTGGTACTGAGAATGGGGGAGTCATCAGCGAAGAGTTAATGGCCATTGCCACGTGTGTAAAGTCGAGAACATTGGAACGGACTTTGCCCTCTCAATTCCATTTATTAAGAGGTAATGACCATTGCCACGTGTGTAAAGTCGAGAACATTGGAACGGACTTTGCCCTCTTAATTCCATTCATTAAGAGGTAATGGCCATTACCACGTGTGTAAAGTCGAGAACATTGGAACGGACTTTGCTTCTCAATTCCATTTATTAAGAGGTAATGGCCATTGCCACGTGTATAAAGTCAAGAATATGGGAACGGACTTTGCCCTCTCAATTCCATTCATTAAGAGGTAATGGCCATTACCACGTGTGTAAAGTCGAGAACATTGGAACGGACTTTGCTTCTCAATTCCATTCATTAAGAGGTAATGGCCATTGCCACGTGTATAAAGTCGAGAACATTGGAACGGACTTTGCCTCTCAATTCCATTCATTAAGAGGTAATGGCCATTGCCACGTGTGTAAAGTCGAGAACATTGGAACGGACTTTGTCCTCTCAATTCCATTCATTAAGAGGTAATGGCCATTACCACGTGTGTAAAGTCGAGAACATTGGAACGGACTTTGTCCTCTCAATTCCATTCATTAAGAGGTAATGGCCATTACCACGTGTATAAAGTCGAGAACATTGGAACGGACTTTGTCCTCTCAATTCCATTCATTAAGAGGTAATGACCATTACTACGTTTGTAAAGTCGAGAACATTGGAACGGACTTTGCCTTCTCAATTCTATTCATTTGAAATTTTATCATCAGCTTGAATAACTGCACTATCAGGGCCATATTATAAAACTCCACTTAACTGTTTCCTCCACTTAACTCCTTCAAGAATAAAGTTAAGAACTTTATTTTTGTGAGGATTTTTGGTCTTAGTCTGCTGTTCAGTTGTGTCTACATTCCGCCCAAATTCCGATGTTGCAACGTATATGGAACTGTGAGTTGTCACACCGATTACAAATTAGCGAAGTGACCCCTCACTTGTAAAATTTCAGTTTTTTTTCTTTGTGTTATTATGTTACAATTGTAATTGTAATTGTAATATATTTATTTATTTGAAACATAATATAATTAACAAGTTAATTTNCCAGTTGGTATACTGACTGACTGATAATCAACGTAGCTCCACGATGGCTAAACCTAGAGACTTGAAACTTGGCGCACATATTCCTTTTAGTAAGTAGGTGCGTAATAAGAAAGGTTCAAAAAAATCGAAAGTTCAAGTGGGAGCAAGTTACCGCCAAAAATGTCGCTTTTTAGCGGGTCTTTTTGTATTTTTTTTCTGGGCAAAATAAAGGATATAACGAGAAATGACCGAGAATGGACCCCCCCCAAAAAAAAATAGTATATCGGGACTCCATAAAAAATGTAAAATTTGGAATTTTCCGGTTTCTCCCCGATTTATAGACGGTTTTCACCACCAAAAAATCGGATTTGAGAAGTACCACTTTGGGATGAGCGAGAATGCTATAATTTGATACAAAGGTGTTCCGCAGTACAAAATGTCATATTCTTGAATAAAATTTTGAATTTTCTAACTAGGAGCGGTGCCCAATCTGGGGGTCGGTTCCACCAAAAATCCATGATTAAGAAGTATTACTTCGGGATGAGCGAGGAAGTTGAAATTTAATACGAAGGTATTCCGCAGTGCAAAAATTAATATCCTTGATTAAAGTATTGAATTTTCTAAATACGAGCCGTGTTCACTCTGGGGGTCGATTCCACCAAAAATACAAATTTCGTAACCGTAGCGAAGCACGGGAAAACAGCTAGTAAAAATATATACAAGAAAAAACATTTCTTATTATTTTTATTTTTTGTTGGCATTACATCTCTTTAACATCTATTAGTCGAGACGGGGGTTTTACCCTCCATTCGTTGGAAACTTGCAAACCAGCTACCCACATTCACCTCACCCAGCCTGGGTTGGTCCGGTTACTTCACCATCTTCGTTTGATCATTATCAAAGGTAGATATACATATATGTATATGTGCTGCATCGGTTTTTATTTTACCATCAGAGCTTGAAAAGAAGCGCCGAAGTAGGAGACCCAGAATGTGGGTGTCTTCGTTTCTTAGGGGAAGAAATTACACCCAACTTCTAGCCGATTTGAGGGTGGATGAAATTTGGCTCTTCGAAAAATTCAATCGTTGTCGGCCCCAATTCGATGTCCCACTCCATAAATTGGTACCTAACCACGCTCGGAATATCGTTTTCCGAATGAGCTTTATTTTATGTTTTTTTTATTGAACAATTTTTACTTGGCACATATATTTCTTTTACATTAAATGTTTTTTTTTTATGTTTAACAATAGTCATTGTTGCGCAAACCACCTTGTTAACTTATACATAACATCCGCAACACTACTCTTAGTATTTAAACACAATGAAGACATTGTGACCTCTGTGGTTAGCAGACAAAATCTCTGACGGTCAAAACAGAAACATAATAAAATTAGGAAAATGCGACTCGTAAGATGATTGGCATCATCGTGTCTGATGCTAGCCAGATGTGTGAGACTGCAGCTCTACAGAAATTGTTGTCTGCTGCTAAAGTTTTCAATTGTCATCATCATTAGGTGTCATCATCGTGTTCGATGGTAGCAAAATATATGAGACTTCAGCTCTAAATAAGTTGTTGTCTGCTGCTAAAGTTTTATATTGCCATCATCATTAGGTGGCATCATCGTGTTTGATGTTAGCCAGATGTATGATACTGCAGATCTAAATAAGTTGTTGTCTGCTGCTAAAGATTTCAATTATCATCATCATTAGGTGGCATCATCGTGTTTGATGTTAGCCAGATGTATGATACTGCAGATCTAAATAAGTTGTTGTCTGCTGCTAAAGATTTCAATTATCATCATCATTAGGTGGCATCATCGTGTT
>CM022876.1:5654463-5693413 GCA_012654025.1 Pachypsylla venusta | reverse complement strand
TGTTTCATCAGGAATACGTGGTGTTCCCAAGCGGTTACCCATCCAAGTACTGACCACGCCCGACGTTGCTTAACTTCAGTGATCTGACGGGAACTGGTGTATTCAACGTGGTATGATCGTAGATGGGTTCAACGCCACGATGCTGTTATGGTATACATTTTGCCCAGCCAGCCCACCCCCGAAAAAAAATCCTGTGTACGCCCCTGCCATTTGGGGTCATTTTAGTATGGAACCCTAAATATGTGACTGACGGTGACGAAATGTGTTCGGGGCACAATTAGACCCCAAATGGAACCCTCATACCAAATTTCATCAAACTCGGTCAAACGGAATTTTTAATTCGATTTTTGGATTCTACATAGGTACTTGAAATGTGAAAAATCTTTTTTTTTTTTTTGGATGGGTGGGATTTTTTTCGTGACAATTCCAAAAATTCATTCAAAAGACTGAAGATGTTTGTTTGGATTTCCAGTACCATTGCCTTAAGCATCATAACTAGGTCAAACGGATATTAGGTACCTACATACCTATTTTGTAGTACAAGGGTAAAAGACCTTAAGACCTCTGACCTCCAAAATCTGGGGACGCAGATTATATCTATCTATCTTTAGTCCTTCCTCTAAAGAACAAACTTGAGAAGGAACATAATTTCCAAATGAGGAAGTTTGTATGACATTTAAAAGTAAACAAAGAAAATCTAAAAGAACAGCACGATGTTTACTCGAAATAAAATTCGTCAAGTGCAAAGTTTATTTGCTTACTCTGCTAATGTGACACATTTATCATGTTACTGGATAAAAAAAAATACCACTCAAAATTTTATATTTTTACTTTTCATTCGTCTGCCGTGAGCAGGACTTTTACCACTCATCTTTCCCCGAATTGGATGAAATTTGGTATGTAGGTCCAATTAGAGGTCTAGACATCAGGGCCGTACCTAAGATTTTTTCGGGGGGGGGGGGCCGAAGCATTAATAGCCAAGCCAGGTCTAACACCTGAAAATGATGATGATGGAAGATGATGTTATTGATGTTACTGTTGTTGTTGTTTTTGTTGTTGCTGTTGTTTTTGTTTTAAATATTATAGGTATAAGTCACACGCAAAGTAGAGTACTTTTATTAAAAAAACGATTGAAATTTCGGGGGGGGGTCTGGACCCCATGGACCCCCCCTGGGTACGGCCTTGGGTCTAGTTGTGCTCCGAAACTTTTCTTCACCGTCAGTCACATATATAGGGTTCCAGGCCCGTCTCCAGACAAACAGGTATGGAGCAGAACGCCCTCTGAGTGGCCATATTTCGGGAGGGGGGTCATCTAATGATTATATTTCCGTGGAGGTTTTCATGTAAAGGGAGTTTTATCATATAGGAATTATGAGAAGAAAAATCAAACCTTTTCAAAAATTTCGGGAGGGGGGGTTGAACCCTATCAAAACCTGTCCTGGGTACGGGCCTGTAGGGTTCCATACTTAACGGATTGTTAACGGACAAGTTACATCCAATTCGGTCAACGCTAAGTAACGCGGCGGACAAACGGTTTTTTTTTATTCGATTTTTGAATTTTCCGTACCTACCTTGAAACGTAAAATATCAAATTTTAGGGGGGGTATTATNTTTTTTGGGGGGGGGGGGTATATTTTTCGTGACGATTCCAAAGGTTCATTATTGAAAATAATAAACAAAGAAATCGTACAAACACGGTTGCCCACCCATCCACCCAAGCTATGTAATCTAAGGGAAACTGATGTATTCAATGTGCCATTGACGCTCGCTTAACTTTCGGTTTCATTTGAATCCAAGTCAAACCGCGGAGTTTACACAGAGCGGTCCTAATTTCTTTATCTCAATGAGAAAACACCAATAGAAGACATCTTCTAGGAATTTGGTCACGCTATGTTGGTCACCAGTCACCATACAATGGGATTGCCACATTGACTCAGATTGTCAATATTTACCTTCCTCGCATTATATATTTACATTGGCACGGTCACTCAATTACTCACTCTTCACAAAATGGGAAACATTTTATTTAGCGTAGGACTTTTTAATATATGGGGTCTCCCAAATAACATGGGTCCGGAAACACACCTCCTCCTTGCATCAGGGCTGGCCAAATAAGGTAAGAGTAACACTTCTTATCTCTTGGTAAGTGAAAAATTGTGAAATTGAGTAAATCAGTAATCTTTATATATAAAAGGCAATGTCCTGAGTAACTGATCAACGTAGAGCCGAAACTATTACAGACTTGAAATTTGACAGGGACCTTCGTTGCACCATGTAAGAAAGGATTTTGCAAAATTTTAATTTTAAGGGGTAAAAATCGCGAAAAGTAAACAATCCCCATAAGAAATACATTGGAGAGAGACATCTCCGTGGCAGAGTGCGCATCACACTCGGCTTGCACCAAGGAGGATCCGGGTTCGATTCCTGGACGGGTCGAAAATTGAAAAAGTTTTTTTCGAATTTTCCACTTGGTCTGGTTGTGTTTGGGGGTAACTCAGCCTCCTGAGGACAATTGAGTAGCTATGGTAATAGCGCCAAGTGGTAGCATTATAAGGTAAAAATGTTTAGGCTTAGGTTTAGTGATATTGGAGTGATTGTTGAGAATACCTTGTAATGCTATGATGCCCACAAACATTGTGACATAATAACACAAAGAAATATACATTTACATTTTACATTGGAGAGAGAGAGAGATAGCATGATACATCATTTAAAATATGCGCCTTTAAAGTATAAGAAGCCGCGATCGGAGGATGACAGTAAACATATAATTTTCTTAACCACATATACCTACTGGAGCTCAAATAAAGGTCTCTTTGTTTAATAAACATGTAATCCCCTTAACCATGTATACTAGATCTCAAATAAAGGTATCTTTGTTTAATAAACATGTAATCCTCTGAACCATGTATACTAGAGCTCAAATAAAGGTCTCTTTGTTTAATAAACATGTAATCACCTTAACCACGTATACTAGAGCTCAAATAAAGGTCTCTTTGTTGAATAAACATGTAATCCCCTGAACCATGTATACTAGAGCTCAAATAAAGGCCACTTTGCTTTAACCACGTATACTAGAGCTCAAATAAAGGACAGTTTGCTTAATATACATGTAATCCTTTTAACCACGTATACTAGAGCTCAAATAAAGGCCAATTTTCTTAATAAACATGTAATCCTCTTAACCATGTATACTAGAGCTGAAATAAAGGCTACTTTGCTTAATATACATGTAATCCTCTTAACCACGTATACTAGAGCTCAAATAAAGGACAGTTTGCTTAATAAACATGTAATCCTCTTAACCACGTAAACTAGAGCTCAAATAAAGGACAGTTTGCTTAATAAACATGTAATCCTCTTAACCACGTAAACTAGAGCTCAAATAAATGCCAGTTTCCTTAAAAAAACATGTAATCCTCTTAACCACGTGTACTAGAACTCAAATAAAATCTGGATCTCTTTATCATTTGGCTGCTAAAAGCATAAATATATTTTTCTTCTCGTTTAACTTCGCCTTTTCCCAATTATAGGTATTTGGGGCTGGCGTCGGAAAATTTAATATAATTTATTAAAAAAAAACGTCCTAAAATTTAATATCATCCCGGCAATTCTACTTGGGCTCGGGGTTGCTTTCCTTAAAACTACCATACCACATAAATAGATGTAGGTAAATACATTTCAATTTTCATACCACATTTTAAATTATTTATTTTCATACCACAACCTTTTGTTTATTTTATTTTACAGTTTATTTTCATACCACAACCTTTTGTTCGGTGCCTTCTCCCTTTAACTGGCTTCCTAGCTTGCTTCTCACAGTATCAATTGAAACTGCGTAAAAACTAGCTTTTTGCTAATAATCTCTCATCCTTGGTTAAAGGCTGGATGCCCCTCCCTCCTTAACACCTAAATTTCTGTATTTAAACGGGCTAGAAGGACCGTCATCTATTGAAGCTTGTTTTTTTTTTTTTTTTTTTTTTTTTTTTTTTTTNTTTTTTATGTGGAGCCCCCCTCTCGTGGATCCGCCACTGAATCAAATTCATCTAAAGAAATCCGAAAGAAGTCAACTTGAGAACGCAAATACATTCAGTCGCACAATCAATTTTTTTTGTTTATCACTTCTCGTCAAATAATTCACACAAAGAAAACCTCAAATCTACAATCCCTTCCCCTAAAAACAACCAAGAAAATTATTATCTATTTTTAAATAACAAGTCACACATCTCCCCTAAAATCTTCACACTAAAATCCCCCACTAAAACTCACACTTTAGTTTCTTTTATATGATTCCTTGTTATTTTATGACTTGAATTGAAAATTTTTTGGTTTAAATAAAATATCAAAACCAAATTTCAGTTTATTCACAACTCAATTGTCCGTTCATTTGGAAACACGGAAGTGACTTGAAAAATATTTCACTTTCATTTGTCTTTTTTTTTTTTATATATAAAAATATATATTTTAATAAACTGTTGAAATGTATACCAAGGTAAGTCTTTTTTTCTTAATAGGAATGTTTGCCCCCCGAGGGTGGTGACCAAGTCTGAATTTTTTCCAGCTAGCACCGCTAAGTAACTGAGATTTTTGATTTATTATTTTCAATAATAAATTTTTGGGATTGTAACGGGAAAAAAATCACCTTCCCCCCAAAAATTAATAATTTACGTTTCAACGTATAATATTAATTTTTTGTAAAATATTCAACGTAAAATATAAATTTTAGTAAAATATTCATCGTAAAATATAAATTTTAGTAAAATATTCATCGTAAAATATTAATTTTAGTAAAATATTCATCGTAAAATATAAATTTTTGAGGCAATGGAATTTTTTTAAATATTTTTCAAGGAATGGAAAATTCAAAAATTAAATAAAAAATCTGTCAGCAGAGATTGGCATTTAGTGTTGATCGATAAGGAAGAAATTTGGTGTATAAGCAGATTCTTTTAGTGATTTTCGATAATCCTGTCTAAAAAGAGAATGGTAAGATCTTGGCTAGACTTGAAATTTGGTAAGAACGTCTGTCAGTCACATGTATTCATACTAAAACCACAAATGGGACCCACATATCCAAGTTCATCACCTTTGGAATCGTTTCAAAAAATTACCTACCCTCAAAATTTTTGTGAACGTTAGTGAACTCCACTTTGACCCCGGTATACTCCCGAAATGCACTTGTATATCTGTATGTACCTATATTTTTTAAAAATTTAATTTTTCTATAAATGACTACAACACTAACGTGAACACCTGATCATATTAATCCATTAGTATATTATACACTTCAAGGTGCATAGAATTCAAAAATCAAATAAAAACATGTTTGTACGCCGTGATGGGACCTTTGACCACTTGGCGTTGACAGATTCCCATCAATTTAGTATACAGGCCCCATTTGGATCTAATTGTGCCCCGTCCCCTGTGGATAAGGGGACATAAAAAGAAGACTTCCAAGGCAACCAAAGTCCATGCCAGTCGTAAAAGGCGACTAAAGGAGGGGTTGGAAACGATATCTTTTCCATTACCCATGCAGAAAGCAAGGAGGAGCTACTTTCATTCCTCTGTCCCGCGTGTCTGAAAATCTCTCGTTTCTTGTCCAGGATTCCCTGTGATATTCCGTTTTCATAAAAATTAAACTGAACCGTGGCGAAGCACGGGTACACCAGCTAGTTCCATATAAATGTACTAGCTGTATTCCCGTGCTTCGCCGCGGTTACAAAATTCAACAACAATTTCGAGAACGCAAAATTAAATCTTCTCAATTTTAGATTTTTGTGGAACCGACCCCCAGAGTGAGCACCGCTCCTAGTTAGAAAATTCAATATTTTATTCAAGGATATGACCTTTTGTACTTCGGAACACCTTTGTAATTTCAGCTTTCTCGCTCATCCCGAAGTGGTACTTCTCAATTCCGATTTTTTTAAGGTGAAAACCGTTCAAAAATCGGGGAAAAACCGGAAATTTTCAAATTTTATATTTTTTATGGGGTCCTTATATACTATTTTGGGTGGGTCTATTCTGGTCATTTTTCGTTATCTCTTTTAGTTTGGCTAGAAAAAAATTGCAAAAATACCCGCTAAATAGCGACATTTTTGGCGGTAACTTGCTCCCACTTGAAGTTATTTTTTTTTTCCTTTCTTATTACACACCTACATACTAAAAGAGACCTGCGTGCCAAATTTCAAGTTTCTACGTTTAGCCATCCCACGATTGATTATCAGTCAGTCAGTCAGTATACCAACTGGGCTTTGCGTTTTATAAGTATAGATCAATTTTTTTTTTTTTTTTTTTTTTTTTTTTTTTTTTTTTTTTGTCTTTTACGCTTGGGGAGGGATACGATTGCCCATCCTGTATCTGTTACTTAATATAATGTTCTAAGTTAGATTTTTTGTTTTGTTTCAGATTTGTTTTGTTGCCGCTTCTTTGTTCGCCATCATTGGTTCCGCAATGTTGGCTCCTATTGCTGAACCAAAAGCTCAAGATTTAGAAATCCAAGAAAGTGCTTACTTTGGTAGTATAGGAGGATATCCAGGTTATGGAGGGGGATATGGTAAGTGACAACCAGAGCAGGCTATTCAAGGGTACGAATCTCATTAAGGCTATGTTCACATGAACGCGCGGTAACCGCGCGGTATCATATGAACAAATCGATACAAGTTTGTAGAACTAGTACCGCTCGGCACCGCGCGGTCATATGAACATAGCCTAATGCTCACACTTAAGTGGCATTTTATAATATGGCCCATAATGAGATGTTTTAACGTCTTCAGTGACTGTGTCAGAATTTAGTTTGAAAGAATACTTATTTTAAATATAGGAAGCTTCAATAAGAACGTCACATGAACGCGCGGTAACCGCACGGTATCATATGAACAAATCGATACAAGTTTGTAGAACTAGTACCGCTCGTTGAATTTGTAAAAAAAACGTTGAATTTGTAAAATTGCCAACGATCATACCACGTTGAATACACCAGTTCTCGTCAGATCACTGAAGTTAAGCAACGTCGGGCGTGGCCAGTACTTGGATGAGTGACCACTTGGGAACACCACGTATCGTTGGCTCTTTTTTTCCGGCCCAACCCAGGCTGGGTGAAGTCAATGTGGGTAGCTGGTTTGCAAGTTTCCAGCGAATGGAGTGTAAAACCCCCGTATTGAATGACCAATAGGTGTTAAAGAGACGTTAAGCCAATTTAAAAAAAAAATGTAAAAAAATTATTATTATTTTTTTTGTAAAAAGACACAAAAAGCATATCATTGATGTCTTCAGGAGACTTCGAGGTTTATGTGTGAAAAACAATATCACGCATATGAACCCCTCTGCTAGCCCTACACGCAGTTGTCCGATCCATAAAATGAATCATCACCCGAGATCATATTTCCGTATCTAATTCGTCAATGACACGTTGAATTTCATGCTTGAACTTCAACGTTCGTTTCGTTCTGATAAGCTTGCAGGGTTGCCGATCAAAAAAAGAATATCGATATTACCGAAATTCATATTATCGAAAGCTTAATATCCATAAACGATATTATCAGTTGGTCAAATATCAATATAAAATATCGATTATATCAAAACCTTAATATCGATATTATCAAAGTAAATATCTAAACCCTAGCAGCAAAGCAGCGTCATTTCTGCCGTTGGTACCTTAATATTTATTTATTTCGATACCGATATTTTTTTCGATACTATCGAAATCTTAATATCGTTATGAAATATCGATTATATCGAAAACCGATTATCGATATTATCGACATCTCTATAACCTTGTGACATAATGAACCCCCATAGGAAGAAGTCACAAGGTGTGAAGCCGCATGATCGAAGTGGGTAGGTTTGGTCTCCTCGCAGCGAGATTACTCGGTTTGGGAATTTCTCATAGATTGGGCGACTGCGTGTAGAGCTAGCAGAGGGGTTCATATGCCTGATATTGTTTTTCACACATAAACCTCGAAGTCTCTGTAAGACAATGATATGCTTTTTGTGTCTTTTTATTCATGGATCAGGCAACTGCGTTTAGGGCTAGCAGAGGGGTTCATATGCCTGATATTGTTTTTCACACATAAACCTCGAAGTCTCCTGAAGACAATGATATGCTTTTTGTGTCTTTTTATTCATGGATCGGACAACTGCGTTTAGGGCTAGCAGAGGGGTTCATATGCCTGATATTGTTTTTCACACATAAACCTCGAAGTCTCCTGAAGACAATGACATGCTTTTTGCGTCTTTTATCGAAAAATAAAGTTAATTTTTGATCAATTTAAATCCAGCGTTCTTATTGAAGCCCTCTATTGATTAATTTTTCGTCTTTAGACATTTTCAAAATAGATGTTTAATGAAAAAAAAAATTCTATATCTCTTTGTTATTATGCTACGTGTTTGATACCCAGTTATTATTTTTACAGGTGGATACGGTGGGTACGGAGGAAGTTACGGTGGAAGCTACGGTGGATATAATAGAGGCCATATTGGATACCCAGGCTATTATGGTGGAGGTGTTCCATACAGTGGATGGCAAGGAGGATATTCCGGTTATCCAGGACATGGAGGATTTGGTTACGGAAAATATGGTGTATCTGGTTAAACCGCAACCGCATCATCCCAAATGACGAACTGACCAATGCATTTGATTTCTCTTTCTGGCCCGATCAAATTTACTGAACATACGAGGGTGGTTCCAAAGTTTGTGGCCCGACCAACAAAGGGTTAATGTAGTGTAGATCTCTGACAATATATTTACATGTCTTACACTGTCTGATGATAATACGAGATAAGATTATCCAAATATTTTGGTTATTTTAATATTGACAGGTAATCTTTGTTTAGGCTCCGAGTACATTTTTACGATGTGTTCAGCTCCTCCATAACACCGGCCCTGCCCACATCACCGACATTGCAAAGGCTGCTGTGTGTGAGTGTGGATTCACCGGTATATATCTCAGCCCTATACATTTTGACGATGTGTTCAGCTCCTCCATAACAACGCCCCTGTCCACATCACCGTCATTGCAAAGGCTGCTGTGTGTGAGTGTGGCTTCACTGGTATATATCTCAGCCCTATACTTTTTTACAATGTGTTCAGCTCCTCCATAACAACGCCCCTGTCCACATCACCGACATTGCAAAGGCTGCTGTGCGTGAGTGTGGCTTCACTGGTATATATCTCAGCCCTATACATTTTTACGATGTGTTCAGCTCCTCCATAACAACGCCCCTGTCCTCATCACCGACATTGCAAAGGCTGCTGTGTGTGAGTGTGGCTTCACTGGTATATATCTCAGCCCTATACATTTTTACAATGTGATGAACTCCTCCATAACAACGCCCCTGTACACATCACCGACATTACAAAGGCTGCTGTGTGTGAGTGTTGCTTCACTGGTATATATCTCAGCCCTATACATTTTTACGATGTGATCAGCTCCTCCACGACAACGCTCCTGTCCACACCGCCGACATTGCAAAGGCTGTTGTGTGTGAGTGTGGCTTCACTGGTATATATTTCAGCCCTATACATTTTTACAATGTGTTCAGCTCCTCCATAACAACGCCCCTGTCCACATCACCGACATTGCAAAGTCTGCTGTGTGTGAGTGTGGCTTCACTGGTATATATTTCAGCCCTATACATTTTTACAATGTGTTCAGCTCCTCCATAACAACGCTCCTGTCCACACCGCCGACATTGCAAAGGCTGCTGTGTGTGAGTGTGGCTTCAGTGGTATATATCTCGGCCCTATACATTTTTACAATGTGTTCAGCTCCTCCATAACAACGGCCCTGTACACATCACCGTCATTGCAATGGCTGCGGTGTGTGAGTTTTGTCCAGACTTGACCCCCAGCGACTATTATTACTATTATCTGTTTTACAGCATTTGACGGTAAAGATGCTAAATCATTTTTGATGGACATCGAGATGTTACCCAAAAGATGTAAATAATGTATTGAATTCAAGGAAAGGATACTAACTACTTATTGACGGACATGGAGATGTTACCCCAAAGATATAAAAAAATGTATTGAAGTCAAGGGATATTATGTTGAAAAATAAGACACAGTGGGTTTTTATTTTCCTTCTCCATCTAGGTTGGGCCACGAACTTTTGGAACCACCCTCGGAACTATCGACAAACGCTTTTGGATTGTAATAGTGTAAGAGGTTTGTGAAATGTTTTGAGAGGACCTTTGTCTGCTGGATACGGTTGTATGAGGTTTGATATAACACTTGATCAGATCTTATAATTATGGTGAAACAGGCGCTGGTCTTTATCGGTCGGAGCTTGTGTACTTCCTATGTCTAAAACTGATCTGATCCCCTCTTAAGAAATCTCCTAGGACTTTATACTGCTATCGACTTTCATCTCTGGCAATATGATTTCATTTATTTATGTTCCTTTCCATGTTCGGGATGACGTCGAACGGAACTTCCCTATGTAAGTTCGGCAGAGACTGGGTGTCTCTGATTTTCTGATACTTGGGATCAAGTTTTGCTAAGGTTTATTAGGTTTGGCAGAGGGAGCCGCCAAGCATCCCTCTAAACTGTAACAATTGGAATAATCGTTCATTTCTGAGAATCAACCTTTCAATTCTTACACCTATGTTCTCAAGATGGTTTTGCTAAGTCGCAGGATCAATACCAACTTCAACCAATCACCAAAACACACTTCACTCGCTTACCTTACCGTTTTTCTAATTAAAATTCTTCAAATAGGTTTATTATTATTTACTCCTGATATCATGAAAAAAGTTCGACACGGGTTTTTTCGATATATAAATCGACTGAATTCGTAACTTTTCGTTTAAAATTTGTGTTCACCATTTTGTTATTTTCTTAAAAATTAAAACCAAACTACTCATTTTTCCTATTACCTATGCAGTTGTTGTGAATATTTTTATAATTTCTTTATGACTATTGTAATACTTTTCAAATGAGAACAATTTTTGTTTCAAGGTACAATGAAATTTAATTTGTTTTCCTTCGATACGTTTCGCCTGTTACGGCATCATTAGAATCTAGAAACATAAACAAAAAAATAAAAATAATATAGGTTCTTAAAAAAAAAACTTAAAAAAACATAGACACTTATTATCCACTAGAAGAATCCAATGCACCCAAAATTGAAAAGTATCTGAATCACGTGGGTTCAATCCCCAGCAGAGGCAGGATTTTTTCCTCATTAATTTGAGTATTTGACCACATAAAAATAGAGTTCTAAGGGTTAGGTGGAAGAAAATGCCTCAGACATTAACCTCACTTAATGGTAAAGTTCCACTCAAGTCTATTTTTTTTATTTTTATTATTATAGAAAAGTAATACAGAAAAATGATAAATAAATGCTATTTATTTGTGTTATTGTGTCACAAGTTTAGTGCTCACTGCAGCATTGTAGGATTTTTCCAATATCAATCATTATCCAATTAGACTTTAAGACTTGATAATGTAGACCTGATAATGTCGTAACTGACGAAAGCGCTCGTGATTCAACAATTTATTTGCAGTTGATACAATTCTTTTCTATTTTGAAATTTATTTTTTATTTTTCATAATGACTGCAAACATCCTATATACCATCTCCAAATTTAAATTATCCAATTACTTTGATTTTTCCTATTTTGCCTACAATTCTGTTATGGAGATAATTGCACTATGCGCATTTATCTCCATAACTACGCATTATCCTCACGAGGCTGAGTGGGCCCCCGTAAACATCCAAACCACAGTGACAAATAATTATCTCTGCCAGGATTCGAACCCGGGTCTCCCGAGTGCAAGACTAGTGCAGTGACCACTGAGCCCTTAGAGGAACTTTGTATAATGCGGAGTCTAGCAAAGGGAGAAGATCTCATGAATGTTAAAACCAATGAATTTAAATCTAAAAACATTTTCTAATTTTATTTAAAGAAATTGAATAAGGAACCTTTATTAAAAAAAAACAGGTATGATACAACAAAACACGTCATACAGGAGATTTTCCCACGGGTGTGGTTACAATAAAACGTCATACAGGAGATATTCCCATGGGTGTGGTTACTATAACACGTCATACAGGAGATTTTCAAACGGATATGGTTACAACAAAACGTCATGCAGGAGATTTTCCAACAAGTATGGTACAACAAAACGTCATACAGGAGATTTTCCAGCGGATATGGTTACAACAAAACGTCATACAGGAGATTTTCCAACGGATATGGTACAAGAAAACGTCATACAGGAGATTTTCCAACGGGTATGGCGGTATGGTACAAGAAAACGTAATACAGGAAATTTTCCAACGGGTATGGTACAACAAAACGTCATAGAAGAGATTTTCCAACGAGTATGGTACAACAAAACGTCATACAGGAGATATTTCCACGGGGAATTTTTTACTTTCCTTATTCTATAAAAAGGAAAGTATTGTAATGGGCTGAAATTTTCGATGGGGAGTTTTTAATGACATAACACGTTTTGGGGTTCCAAGAGTTCAAATCTCTTTTTTATCAGTTTGGGGTCTATCATAAAAACGAGATTATATTAAGTATGAAACATGAAAGACGGGGGAACAACATTTTCCAATGAAAAACCGGCTTCCCATGCCAAATTAACCCCAGGAGCACATTCATCACAACGTCACGTTTTTTACTCCTTTTTCCAACACTGCCGTCAATCTTTGTTGGTTTCTAAACTCTTTATGTCTGTTTTGTATTCTGATAAATTCTTTTAGCAGAAGATTGAAATCAATATTTTCTCTTATCAGATCTTGTTTAGATTTGCTATGATTGATTGATGATAAGGAATGTCTGTAACAAAGAAAAAACATCGTGGCACATGGGTTTATTATTTTAATGGCTAAAAAAAATGCCCCCCCCCCAAAAAAAAAAAATTGGTATTCTTCGTTTCAAGGTGTAAAGGTAGGATCCAAAAATCGAATAAAAAAATCCATTTGTCCGCCACTCCCCGAAGGAGTGTACTTAAAATTCAAAAGTCAAAGGTCCCGTAAGACCCGATCTCGTAAGACCAAGAACCGGCCATTGTGGGGACGAGTAAGCTAGAAAGACATCACAGCATTGCCAATGTCCGATTAATACTTACCCATCTGAATTTTTAGAAAATTCTATTTTTGGTATACATTTTAATCTTTGTCTTAAAGTGCAAAAAGCTTCTGATTGAGGAAGTAACATAAGAATACCGAACATTGCTTGCACTAAATATTGATTGTTAGGAACATCCAGTAATTCTAATCTTAAATCTGAAAAGAAGAAAAGAGAAAGTAGTAAAAATACAAGGATCAAATAAGCTTGCCTCGCTTATACATCGGCTTGGCCATTTTGAATTATGTAAATCTCTAGAGATAGGAAATGGGCCATGGCCAATCGAATGGTTATGGTGAGATCTAGTTTCGAGCCCCGGAATTGATTTTGATGAGGATAAGTAAATCATACTTGAGATTGTAAGAAGTTACTTAAGTTACTTGAGGGTCACATTCTCCCGAACCGAGTCCACCTGAGCTGATGATGTAAAATAACACAGAAACCGACTCTGTAATATCATTATGTTTGTAATTTATGTGTTAATGACGTACATAATTATATTATAGAGATTGTCATGGTTCTAGGGACCAATGTCAATTATTAGCCCCCAAGAACAGATGTATGATGACAATTAAAAACTTTAGCAATAGACAACAACTTATCTGGAGCTGCTGTCTCATATATCTATCTACCATCGGACACGATGATGCCACTATTGAATGAATAAAAAAAAACTGTTGGATTCTCGATAAATTTAAAGTGTTTTTTTTTTTTTAATTTTAATTAAAAGAAAGTCAAAATAAAATAAGGGCTACCTTTCTTTCTTTTAAAAAAAAAAAACAAGGCGGACATAGAGGGGTCTATCTCCGCCCTGATTTTTTTATTCACCCTGTATCACGGTCCCTGTTTTGAGCTCTGATATAAAAATTCACTTATTGTGTTCCAAAAAAAAGGTTATTCATCTACTTTAATCATGAAATTATGTCAGGGGCGGATCCACACATAATCTATGATTATGTGTGGATGAGGATTGACATCCACTCATAATCATAGATTTTAGTGTTGTAGCGCGAAGAAATGTAGCGCCACTAAGCGGCAGTAGTACTCAGACTTAATGTCTATGACAATTATTTTAAATCATCAATTTAATTAAAAAACTTAACCACTGCCTCGGTAGCTCAGAGGTCAAGCGCTCGCCTGGTAAACAGAGGGGCGTGGGTTCAATCCCCAGCAGAAGCAGGATTTTTTCCTCATTAATTTGAGTATTTGACTACATAAAAATGGAACACTAAGGGTTAGGTGGTAGAAAATGCCTCAGACATTAACCTCGTGCACTGATAACTTTTTAGGGAAAAGTAATACAGATTTTTTTTTTTTAAATAAATTAGTAGCCATTATACAAAAGTCGAAAAAAACAATAAAACATAAATATCAAATATACCTATCTAAAACATAGCACATAAATTAATAAAATATAAAAATACCATGGTAGAAATTACACGGAAACGACAGTTCCCTTTTGATCGAATTTAAAATCTAAAAGTTCATTAACAGGTCCATGGAAAAAGTCCACGCCCCCATTGCTGGCTAGGTTTCCAAGCCTTTGTATTCTGGCAATCGAAGAAAATCTGCCTGTATTTGATTTATATTTTTTTAATAATAATCAATAATAAATGGTGTTTCTTTGTGTTATTATGTCACAACTTTGGTGCTCACTGCAGCATTGTAGTATTTTCCCAATATCAATCATTATCCAATTCCTTTGATTTTTTTCTATTTTACCTACAATGCTGGCGCCCGATCGCTATGCACATTTATCTCCAGAGCTACTCATTGTCCTCACGAGGCTGAGTGGACCCCGAAAACATACAAACCACAGTAACCTTCCACTCAAAAAGTCTATTTTTTTTATGTAAAAAAATACACTGGATTGCAGCAGTAATCTTTTGGAGACGAAATTATCATCCCTTCCCTGTTCCTCCCCCGTGAAATCAACACTAAATTATGTACATCGAATTTGTCCAAACGCCTAAACTATACTTACAAGTAAAAATAGGAGACTCTATAAGTTGAACTAATTTATCAATTTCCGTCAAAAAGTCAACCGTTATCTCGACGTCACCAAATCGACGCAATAGATTACAGACATGCTCATAGTTTTGAGTGAGAAGACAAAGAGCTATCAAAGCAACAGGATTGTGTGTCCAGGAGTGATAGAGACATTTGAACAAATCACAGCTTTCCTGAAAATAATAATAAATGAACTTTTCGAATCTTCAAATAATTCATTCATGATAATTGATTTCTTATAATTAGATAATATTTTATGTATTGAAAGGGCATTATTATTAAACAAATTTATATTAGACATCCTATTGGTAACTTTATATAACGGTAGTGTTTTTTAAAGTTACCAATAGGATGTCTAATATAAATTTGTTAAATAATAATGACCTTTCAATACATAATTCATTCATGTATTCTATTAAACATAAAAAACAGGGTAGCGTTCTTACCTTAGTTTCGAGATCTTTAAGTTGAGTTCTCAGTTGAAATAATTCAGAAGAAGTGAGTAAGATTGTGCTGAGTGATTTCACCATTGTAGATACAAATTTTAAATCATCTACTTCCTCCAATAATATATTAGAAAGTGTTTTGTATATAGATTCAGCATCTAAAAGTACGCAAAGTTGTCTGAAAATCAAATCAAAATTCTGATTAGTCATTCCAGAATAACGAGTTCAAAACTTGGTTTATTATTTTCAACAATGAACAACCTTTTTGGAAGCGACACGAAAAAAAGATCTAGCAATGTGACACATGAGTTTAATATTTTACTGGCTAAAAAAATACCCACCACCAAAAAAAAATAGACCCTAAATTTGTCTCTGGCTCTTACCATTCTCTTTTTACACAGAATTAATGAAAACCGCTAAAAAACGGTAAAAACCGCCAAGGGAGTATTCGATTACAACCTAAAGTTTCAAGGCACAAGAAGAGCCCAGATTGGACCTATATACTAAATTCCATCCAAATCGGTCAAACGGATTCTACGTACCTACCTGAAATGTAAAATATCAAATTTTGAGGGAGGTTTTTTTTTTTTTGTTTTTTNTGACGATTCCGAAGGTAAACCAAAATGCCAACCCCTCAAAATTGCTTCTTGATTTCCTGTTTTACTTTACATCATCCTTATTTTATATTAGATTTCTTAAGAATGGTAGGAGCTAGAGACCTTGCCATGTCGATTGGTTTGCTTTCTTTATTCTTGTGTGTTTTGATCTTAACTTACTTCTGATTGTTTTGGCAAAATAAAAAATCACCCAATGATTGTCTGGTCGCCTGATGTATTCTTTAGCATTACCCAGGCAGAGCACACCACATGGAGGCGAACTAACATTGTACCCGCTTTGGGTTAGTTACCTTATAATAAAAGATCCTCTGTCACTCAAAAGTCTGGGATCCGTATAGAAAATATTCACCAAACTATGCACGAATTTCTGAAAGTAAGGATTATTTGTGTTCGCTTTAGGGGAGCCTTCATTCTGAGTTGGGGAAGCTATGATGGCAGATAGTACTTCTAGATCATTCTGAATGACTTCATCGGTGGGATCCGACAGGACTTTGAGTAAAATTGGGAACAATTCTTCAACATGATTGTAAAACTGGAAAAGAAAACAAGGACAACGTTGGGTCATTTCATTGTTGTAGCAAGCAGCAGTACCCGCATATATTATTATATAATTAATTATTGAATTCTGTCAAGAAGAAGAAGGAGGTAAATAATATAAAATAAAATAAAGTTCATTCGAAGGGCAGGGTTAATTCCTGAGGAATTCTCTTCCACCCAACCCTTTGAAATCCCTACCTAATATCTAACCTTTTTTATACCTAACCTAGAGGGGATAATCATACAGTGTTTTTTTTTCAGTTTCGGATGTGAAAAAGTAAGTGAATCCTCGTCATAAATAACGGTAGTGTTTTTTTAAAAAAAGTTACCAATAGGATGTCTAATATAAATTTGTTAAATAATATATATATATTTTTTTTACATCGGTTGACCATCGATTTAGGTGTTCAATATAAGTTTTTTTTTTTCTTCCTCTAAGCATATACCTGCAAATGCCTCCTTACGGAGATATAGACCAAAACGTGAAAATCCAGTATACTACAGCCTTGGGTTATCCATGAGATATTTTGTGTATGAATTAACTTTAGCCAAAAGAAACATATGGAGGGATGTTATCGTTGGACGAAAGGTAGACGATCTTTGGTTGGGGAAAAAAAATCTAGAGTACGTCGAAAAAAGAAAACTTTCTTGTGAGGTCCACGTAAAACAAATAGCCCTTTTTATGCCAAGAAGAAGGTCCATACTATAAAATAAATTTAATTCAAAGGGCGGGGTTAATTCCTGAGGAATTCTCTTCCAACCAAACCTTTGAAATTCCTACCTAATATCTAACCTATTTTATACCTAACCTAGGGGGGATAATCATTCGTATATTCGTGAGCTACATTCCTCTTTAGGGCTAAGTAAAGCCAAAGAAGTAGCTACAAAAACCCTCTGCACCTAAGCTTCTTCTGGGCTTTTTGTGCTTGAAATTGGCCTGTTTTTCCAGCTGAGGCCTAAGATCTGCGCAAGCTTAATCAGCCTTTCGGCTAGGTGTTTTGCGTGAATGTCAAGCCTGGGATTCAGTTGTCCAATGCTTAGTCTCCACGCTATTAGGGAGTTATAACCATAAGATGTCTTGTTTTTTTTTATATCGGCCGACCATAGATTTAGGTGTTCAATATAAGATTTTTTTTTCTCTCTAAGCATATACCCGTAAATGCCTCCTTACGGAGATATGGACCAAAAAGTGAAAATCCACTACAGCCTTGGGTTATCCATGAGATATTTTGTATATGATTCGGACGAAAGGTAGAAGATCTTTGGTTGGGGAAAAAATCTACAGTCCGTAAAAAAAAGAAAAAGTGCCTGTGAGGTCCACGTAAAACCAAAAGCCCCTTTTATGCCAAAAAAATGACTCATTGCTAATAGTCCAGTATGTTGGTCTATTACAAAACTTACCTTATTTGGAATAACGCTATGTAAATGATAAATCGAAAGGTAGACGATCTTTGGTTGGGGAAAAAAATCTAGAGTACGTGGAAAAAAGAAAAAATGCCCGCGAGGTCCACATAAAACCAAAAGCCCCTTTTATGCCAAAAAAATGACTCATTGCTAATAGTCCAGTATGTTGGTCTATTACAAAACTTACCTTATTTGGAATAACGCTATGTAAATGATAAATCGAAAGGTAGACAATCTTTGGTTGGGGAAAAAAATCTAGAGTACGTGGAAAAAAGAAAAAATGCCTGCGAGGTCTACGTATAACCAAAAGCCCCTTTTATGCCCAAAAAAATGACTCATGGCTAATAGTCCAGGATGTTGGTCCATTACAAAACTTACCCTATTTGGAATAACGCTATGTAAATGATAAATCCATCTTAGGACCGCAACTTTGGTGGGGACGCAAGTATGAGTTAAATTTTTAATAAGAACTTCCATGAGCGATGGAAGATCCAGTTTGGAATGTTGACAAAGTTCTGAAGGAGACGAAACATCCTTCTCATCAGATACCAATTTGTGAAGACTAAAGTTGACAGCTTTGGCAGTTTCTTTGATGTCTGAATAGAGGAGGAGTTGAGAAAGTTATACATGATTGAAGAGGAGGAGTTGAGAAAGTTATGACTGAGAGTAATGGTTTTCAAACGCTTTCATTCATTCAAAAGTTTTTGTTTGAAGGATTATTTTAAATATTTTTAAATTTTCGTCTTATATTTTTTTTTAATTTCACCTTTGCCCAATTATATTTGGGGTTGGTGTTGCTTTCCTTAATTCTACCATGCCACAACCTTTTGTTCGGTGCCTATTTTATTTCTCTGTAACCCTCTCCTGGCACGGTAACCCTAGCTTGCTTCTCACAGTATCCATAGAAACTGCGTAGAAACTCCCATTTTGCATTGATTTGAATCAGAGAAGGCTGAATGTCTTTCCTAAAACCAAACTTTCTGTATTTACACGGTTTTAGGACTGTCACCTAATGAAGCTGGCTTACTCCCCTCGGTGGCTACATTTTCGACATTTTCAAAATAGGTATTGAATCAGTTACACAATTACAAAGTTTTTAAAGCACACTACACTGATTAAAGTACCGAGCATACAACTCTCAGCACAAAACATATTAATAAATATACCGCATTGTCTTTCAATTGTTCTCCGGGAGAAATTACCGTTAAAATTATTCTTGAAGAAGAAAAAAAAAAATTTAATAATTTTTCAATTGAAAATATCAAATGACTGACATCAATTATTATTAAAATACTATATCAAAATTCAGAAAAACACTTCGGTATGAACCAAAAATAAAATGATTTGTTTTTTGAAATATGATAAGTAGCATGCTTTATTATACGACAAGTATAGCTCGATCTGCGGTCTCCCATGAGAACATGTGAATTTGTTTTTTGAAATATGAAAGTAGCATGCTTTATTATACGACAAATAAGTATAGCTCGATCTGCGGTCTCCCATGAGAACATGTGAATTTGTTTTTTGAAATATGATAAGTAGCATGCCTTATTATACGACAAGTAAGTATAGCTCGATCCGCGGTCTCCCATGAGAACATTTGAATTTGTTTTTTGAAATATGATAAGTAGCATGCTTTATTATACGACAAATAAGTATAGCTCGATCCGCGGTCTCCCATGAGAACATTTGAATTTGTTTTTTGAAATATGATAAGTAGCATGCTTTATTATACGACAAGTAAGTATAGCTCGATCCGCGGTCTCCCATGAGACCATGTGTATTTGTAAAAGTCCCGAGCATACAACTCTCAGCACAAAGCATATTAATAAATATACCGCATTGTCTTTCAATTGTTCTCTGGGAGAAATTACCGTTAAAATTTATCGTATTTTTTTTTTTCTAATAATTTTTCAATCGAAAATATCAAATGACTGACATCAATTATTATTAAAATACTATATCAAAATTCAGAAAAACACTTCGGTATGAACCAAAAATAAAATGATTTGTTTTTTGAAATATGATAAGTAGCATGCTTTATTATACGACAAATAAGTATAGCTCGATCTGCGGTCTCCCATGAGAACATGTGTATTAGTTTTTCCCCGTAGATAAGAGCTATGTCATAAGATAAGCGAGTATGCGTCTGACAGAGAGCACCCTATTACATGGTATTTACAATTTTTTAAAACATTACATATAGATAGGAGACAGCTTTTTAGGACCATTGTCCCTTCTCTCGGCCCCCACAAGTATGATACGTATCATAATAATAATTGTCCTTATTTATACTGCCCGGATAAGACTTAAGAATCCAATTACCCTGGCAGTTTTTTGGGTGCTATTATTATGTTCTAAATATCACAAATTCATGAGGATATTCCATGGGTTCGTTGGGTTTTTGAACCCACGCCCTACTGTTTACTAGTCAGATAGTCTTACCACTACACCAATACCCATGTTTTTTTATTTTGTTTATTTCATTTTTTTAAAAAAATATGGTGCCTCTACATTTTTTAAAAAAAATGTAGAAGGGGAGGAGATTTTCTTCAATAAAGGATACTCTTAAAATTATCAATCTCATAAGACAGGCACGGTAGAATAGACAATAGAATTCCTGACAGAAAAGATAACATATCAGGCCCGGATACTTGGACAAACTCTTTTATCCATGTAATGGACGTAAACTGTAACCGCTCCTGAAATAAAAAGGAAAACATTAGATATAGGACTCTACTAATATAATGAATTATTGGAAAAAAATTGGTGAGGTTGTTATCGATACATCATAAGTTAACAGCCATGAGGCGGGTTTGCAACAACTCGCCATGAGTTGTTGATACTTGAGAATCCTCGCGGATATTTCAGTAGCTTCCCCTTGCTTTTTGCATGGGTAATGAAAAGATGTCGTATCCGACCCTGCCCTTAGTCGCCTTTTACGACTGGTATGTACTTGGATGCCTTGGAAATGTTCTTTTTAAGTCCCCCTATCCGCATATAACGATATATGCAGATCAATTAATATCGATAATGGACACTACTCAATATGCATATATCAAAGATTGAAATGTTTATCATGATTTCTTTTTCTTTTTCCTTCATGTGAACAGAAGATTCTAGAAGCAAATTTTACAACTTTATAGTTATTCATCTAAAATGCAATTTCATGAAACTAAAAATGATAAAGAACAATTAAATAAATTATGTTTACAAGAATAATGTTTATTTATTATACAACCTAAATAAAATGACTCCCTCCACTCCCTGAAAATTAAAAAAAATTTAAGGTAAAAAGAAATCCGCGTGTCCATTCGCGTCACTTTTGCCACTTAAATATGACACGTTTCGAGCCGTACGCCGCACTGATCTTACCTGACTCGATTGAGAATGAATAATCAATGTGTTAATCATACTGTTGAAATCTACCTGTCCAATGTCTTGCTTAATATTACAAAGAAATTCATTCAGTAAAGCCTCGCACCTATGAAGGAAAATGAATCAAACAATTAGTAATGAATTTAGATACATTATTTAGGAAGTTTGTAGTCATTGTGAAATACAGATTTCAAAAATTACTTTTGTACAGTAACAGATGATGTCGTACCAGATGAAAGCGCTCGTGGACTCGTATTTTATTTTTAGTTTGATACAAAAATAATTTTTGAAATCTATAATTAGTATTGAATTTTTTTTTTTTTGAATAACCTGGTAATCCATACTATCCATACTAATATTATAAATGCGAAAGTAACTCTGTCTGTCTGTCTGTCTGTATGTATGTTACGCTTAAACTGCTGAACCGATTTTGATGAAATTTGGTATGGAGATAGACTAAACTTTAGGAAAGGACATAGGCTACTTTTGGGGTTGAAACTATAAACGGCCATGCCTCTAAGGCGCCAAGCGAAGCGGGCGTATCCTGCTAGTTGTAAATAAATTTAAAAAAAGAGGTTAACTCACTCAGGCAATTTTTTTTTTTTTTTTTCTAAATATTAACTTTTAGTTTTTTTCTACTAGTTGTCCATAAGTCAGAAGTGGCTGGTTAAGTTACTAGGGCCGTTTAATTTTTTAAAAAAAATAATAACAACGGCCGAAGACTGCCAAATTTAATTTATGTAATATTTTCAATAGAGAGCTGTGAACAGCCGAAAGCTGCCAAATCTAATTCAAATAATATTTTCTCTAGGAAGCAGCGACAACAGCCGAAAGCTGCCACTGCTAATTGATATAATATTTTCATCAAATACGTGCAAAATCATCCGGAGCCTGTTAAATTCCTAGAATAAAGGAAGATAAAGTTTAGTACGGTGTTCCGAACCCTTTATTTTTTTCTGTTACAGATAAATCACTTACACTTTTTGATTGTTGTTGTTAACGTTATCAACGAATGTCACTGTGTTTCCAGAACAAGGAAGGCGGCCACTTCAACAGGATCTGTCCATAATGCTGGCGGCTCAATATTTGTCGGGTTTGATGGACAGTTGAATAAATGATTTACATCATGAGCAGCCAGCATACATAGAGGATCAGATACTTCAGGGTTCAACTAGGATTTATATACCAATCTCTTTGAAGAAGTATCTGGAGGAGCACGGCTGGGATGAACAGCTCCAACAGAAGGAAAACACAGTGAGTTGTCGTCGGAACGGTGGTCTTTGGCCGTGCCCGAGGGCACGGGTAGCCCCGGTGCGAAGAAGCAACCATCTTGGGGGCCTCTGGTACATAAGTGTTTTGTTTAAAGTTTAAAATTATTGTAATATTTCTATATTCCAATTTTCGTTTATTATTTTCAATAATATATCTCCATCGCCTTATCGACAAACATTGTCACTGGGGTCGGATCGTCTTGAACGCAGATGGTAAATCCTTCGATTTGGAATATAGATTTCCATTACACTGGTTTTTCTTTTATTTTGTTACTTTATCCGTTTTTTACAGTCTTCCTCTTCGGACATTCGTATCATTCACATTTAAATTCATTGCTTCTATCATCAGATGATTATATATCCGAACCATTGCAGTTGTCTTTCTGTATGAGGTACAGAATTCAGTACATGTATCCATGATTTAATCCTATACACTCGAATTTTTCATAATTGTTATCAGCCAATATTAAAAACAATCCAACAAAATTTTCAGGTAGAAACTGTATCAGGTACTGAATTCAGTACACTAATCCTACTCACATTTTTTTGATTTCATAATTGTTATTAGCCAATATTAAAAACAATCCATCTAAAATTTCAGGTAGAAACTATATCAGGTACTGAATTTAGTACAATAATCCATAATATAATCATCTATACTCACATTTTCTTTATTTCATAATTGTTATCAGCCAATATTAAAAACCAATCCATCTAAAATTTCAGGTAGAAACTATATCAGGTACTGAATTCAGTACAATAATCCATAATATAATTATCTATACTCACATTTTCTTTATTTCATAATTGTTATCAGCCAATATTAAAAACAATCCATCTAAAATTTTAGGTAGGAACTATATCAGGTACTGAATTCAGTACAATAATCCATAATATAATCATCTATACTCACATTTTCTTTATTTCATAATTGTTATCAGCCAATATTAAAAACAATCCATCTAAAATTTCAGGTAGAAACTGTATAAGGTTAATATCAGGTACTGCATTCAGTACACTAATCCATGATATAAGGTACTGCCGTACATATACATCACTTGTATAAATTCGTTCACGTAGAAGTGGCATAAAACTAACAAGATCAAATGTTGCACTTTCAGTGACAATGTCCTGAAATTTGAAAAATAAATAGGGGTCTAACTCCGGGGAGGAACAAATTTTGAAAGGACTGGCTAGTAGTAGCTAACTTAACTACTTAGGCCAATCAATGATTTTTTTTTTTTTTTTTTTTTTGTGTCACATATTTTTCTCATAAGGATACAAGAAAAATATGTGTAACTAACTGTTTCGCCCGTGCAACGCTACGATTCTTATATTGCTATCTTTGGTTTCCAAGGACTATGAAAATTGGGGGTATTGGTTTGTGTCCACCCTGTATATAGGAACCTTTAAAAATCAAGATTTAAACGTTTCACCAGGCGCCTTTTTTTGGCCATTCTTATTTTTTAGTATTTTCTAAATTTTATTTTACCCGTTCCCGGTTTCGAACTCGTAACTCTGGAATGGCTGGCCACACCTTTGCAGAAAATTTCCTAAAATAAGGACTACATGGCCACCTAAAACTTTCTCGCTTTGAGTTAATATGCTGTCGCGATAAAATTTAAGATATCGGACCGTAACTGTCTGATTTTGGAGAATTAATTAGAATTTTGGCCATAACTCGAAAACGCCTTGACATATTTTAGTTCTGATAATCTTCCTGGGGTCATAGACCATGATTTGGGGGGGGGTCCATTCTCGTCAATTTTTCGCTATCTGCTACCGTTTGGGCTGTGGTATTGTAACAGACAACCCCTCTTTCATAGGTACATACACACAAATTTCTGATTTATATATTAAGATGTAGCTACCGAGGGGACCAAGAAAAGAGAAAGGAAAGAAATTTGAAGAAGTACCTACTAGAAGAACTCAATCTTGGAATGAAGAGAAGATGAGAAAGAGAGGGAGGCTTGAAAATTATGAAAGAAAAGGAAGAACAGCAGAACTATCTTTTAAAGTGGACTGATATTTGAATTATTAAAAGATAGTTCTGCTGAAAATTAAGTTCGTAATTATCGCCACCAAAATTGCACTTAAAAATATTATTTAATAAAATAAGATAGAGAATAGCACACTCACTTTACAAAGTACTCGTATTATGAATATTTACCTTTAAAAGTTTGTCTAACAATTCGGATCCGTTTTTAACATTAGGGTCTGGATCAGATACCAGTTTACTAAGCGCACCAAATATATCTGTAAAATGAGGTAGTACTCCAGTCCGTGACACTTTGACAACATTATAGAGGGATTCACAAGCAAAATATCGAACCCTTAGATCGTTATCAGTAAAATTGGATAAAATTGGATTGATCAATTGTTCGGTGTACATATTGGCGTCCTGAAATAAAGAAATTGTTTTTGATTTATTATTTTCAATAATGAATATCTCGAATCCATAAAAAGCTTGTTTTTCTTTAAAATCTACTAAAACACAAGCTACCAACCTTCCTCCCCTGAAGGTTGGTAGCTTGTGCACGGATCATGGACGTGTGTTTGCATGAGTGTGTTTGCATAATATGCTGTCGCGATAAAATTTAAGATATCGGACCGTAACTGAGTTTTTTTTTTTTTTTTTTTTTTTTTAATTCAATAGGTGGTTTTATTGCACTCTTTTTTTTCTCTCTCTTTTTAATATGTTATTTAAAAATACCTTTTTATCATTATTAATTTTTTGTAAAATATATAAGACCTCTATTTGGACTGTGAGGGTAAAGGGACTCTTCAGTCTCATCCTCGCAGTATAAATAAAGTATAAAAATAAAATTCATTTTCTGAATCCAACGATACCCGAAATCAAATAAATGACATTTTATGACTTCCACTGTTGCCCTAACATGAAAACATAAAATACATTATTTCGTATCAGTTTTTTTGCGTCCATAGAATTCCTTTTCGCCAAAATAATTCAGTATACATAAATTCCAAATAATTATATTTTGGTTCATTATTTTCTAATTAACGTAGACCCATTATCCATGTAGGTCCCATTTGGGGTCTAATGGCAGCAATATGTTCAGCAAGAAAAACTAATGCCATTTGATAGTGGCGTTTTTTGCTGAGCTTGCACAACCCCCAAAAGGAAAAAAGAAAAAGGGAGAAATAAAATTATCCAATAAGTATTAGAAACTTAATGGATGGATTACAAAATACCTACCTACTATTTTGCAAACAATTTTTTTAGGTGCATGCACCTTTTTTGTTCCATAATGATATGGGCTAAAAAATGCGCACAACAAAAAAAAACCTGTTGTCATGGAAACATTGCCAGTATTATGGTACTCTTGGTGCACAAGGAAACTGCAACCGACCAATTGAAAGTACTGTCTCATGCCCCTGAACCATACATTTCAAAATTCAGTGTCGCGAACTGACACAGCGTTGTCAAACTTTATAAAAGTAAAAAAAAAACTACCCACGGATAACGGGACAAATCTGAGGAGACCCTTACATCAAACTTGATTTCTCGTTATTTTTAGACCTTTTTTAAGGCACTTTGATGAAATGAACTGACTACATTTAAAAAAAAAAACTATTTCAAAGAAAATGAAAAACGTAACAAAAAATATGCGAGAAGGACATGATAGGCAATATTCCGGACTTTGATGAACAAGTCATTCACAAATTTGCCAGTCTCAAAGAAAGAAGAATGGACTTTCTGTTCAAGCAATAATTCTTTGTCGGTTAAAGAAGAAGAAAAAAAAATGTATAGGTAGGTGGTAGGTATATAAATTTGTTTCTCTACTGTCCCTATTTTTTGCAACCCTCAAAAAATTTAACCACGACACGTCACTGCTATTTGATAGGTCAAACTTGTAATTTTTATTAATATAAAATCTACCGGTAAATGTGTATATGTCCATATCAGAAAAAAGAAAGTGACTAGTCAGAAGTATGCAAAATTTCATGGTAAATGCAAAAATATGGACGAATAATTGAAGGTTTGTATTTAACAATCAAAATTTGGCACCCTTTTTCGGCATTTCTGGACCATACTGTATAAAACCAAAAGTACCAAAAAAAACGCAAACAAAATTACGTTTTTTTCGTTTTTTTTTTTTTGAAAATTCGAAGTAGTTCTCAGAAAAATCGAGTGATCACAAATTAGCGAACATCCTGTAATAATAGATTCCCTTTACAGGTCAAATTTACCTTTCCTAGTCCAACAGCAATTGCAGCTAATCCAATAAGGCCACCTTTTTTTGTTTGAGTATTTTTAGAAACAGCAAAATCTTGACCTAAAACTTTGAGTAATTTTTTTATTTGTGCTTGATTATTCATTTGATGAAAATCTTTGACCATTCTAAAATAAAAAAAAGAGGAAGTAAATACACTATCATTGACAAATAAGAACCAAGAGGCCAGGAGTCGTTACGTTAGTTTGTCAATTTTAGTCTGATTTTGACCAAACTAGATTTGTTATGTTTCTAAGGATGTATGCTTTTAAAGGAGCATTCACACTACACAGTGAAAGTGACAGTGGTCTCCGACGCCGTACCGTGATCTTCTCAGTAGTTTGACATGAAAAATTACTGGTTGAGCACAGAGAATACACCGACGGGTGTTATTAAAATCACTGTGAAAGCGCTGTCACTGACACTTTTCACTGTGTGGTGTGGATGATGGTTAACACGAAGGTTGTCGGGTCAAATCCCATCTGGTGAGAACATTTTGTGGTCAATTTTCCCGTTTTCGGAATGGCCTGGAGAGTTAAGAAAAGTGCCCTGAAGTAATGCGAAAGCTATTATTTTTTAAAATAGAGCAACTACGAAAATATGACTACTAGATTCAATTCAGGTTTAGCCTCCCGTGCCGTTTCCTCGCAATCAACAACAGCTACTCAATTGTCCTCACGAGACCGAGTGACCTCTGATATAGAAAATGGTAGCTCTAAAAATGGGTATCCTCAGGGACGACAATTTATACCAAAAGAGAAGCTGAAATGAAGGATAGGAGAGATGAAAAATACACGTCGAAGAACGATTTTTTTTTTTATTGAGGGGAAAAATCTACCACGGGTGGGTAATGTGGGTATCGAAACCGTGTCCTCCCGATAAAAGGCAATACTCTAGCCTCCGAAACACTGATGGTCAATGTTTTACTTACTTTTCAATTTCCAGGGCTGCCATTTTTCTTTTCTCATACATTTTATCATTAAGGGCTCTTACACAAGCTGTACTAAGAGGGGCGTAGTCTTTATCCATGATTCAAAAGGTATTTGATCGAAAGTAGATGATGAAACGTATAGAAAATCTGTGAAAAGAGTATAAATTGGAGGAGGATAGCCGTGTTTGACTATTGGTAATACTGCAAATTTTTTTTTTATTGGTAATACTGCAAATTGGTAAATTTTTTTTTTTTTATCTATTTTTATTTTTAAAAAAACACAACATACGTCATAACAAAATACTGAGCAACAACAATGGACAGACCATTGTGAGTTTTTAGTTCCGATATTGGGGAAATATTTTTTTAAAGAAGTTTCATGATTGAAAGGAAGTCAATTGGTTTCTTCAGGGGAGTCTCTCCCAATAGTTTTGCTAAGTTTACAGAATTTGATATCAATAAATAAATATTGATTTCACAAGTACAAGGCGCCAAATTTAAAATGAAATGGATATAGTTTTAATTTGTCTGCTGAAGTCTAAATCTAGAGAGAGTTACCTAAGGATTCTTTTAATAAAGAAGTGATTTTCACTTCTATTGGATTTATAATAATCATATTTCAATATTTTACATTATCTAAACATATAAATCAGAAATCTGAGTGTACCTATGTACGTTTGTAGGTATTGTCTGTTCAAATACCACAGCCTAAACGGTAGCAGATATCGAAAAAAATATGGAAATACCCACACCGCCCAAATCAGCTCAAGTGGGCTCAGTCCATAGGGATGTCATCCCCAAGTAGCATCTCATAATATCAAGTATGATTTATATTTCCTTCGCATTACCTTACCTATATTTAACGCTTTTGAGTACCCACTTGATAAGATAGCTGATAGAGGACTTCAAAATAGGGTAATCTTTTGTTTAAGATGATAAATACATTTAATACAGATATGATAAACAGAGACTGCGACTATACTTACTACTTCTAATCGTAAGATATTTTATCTACTCAAATTGTACACACCTTAATTTAATGGTCTAGTAATATCTATTTATTTCTCAGCGAAATTGGTAACACAGACGTGGCACACTTGAACTGAATTTAATATTCTAAACAAGCTCCACAAAATAAAATAACTAATTAAAGTGATTATATTTTAATAGTTTGTATTTATTTCAACAAATACCTAATTTAAATATTTAATTAAATAATTAAAATTGTAATTTTTAAATTATTGTTACGATTTTATATTTTTCCGCCTTTAAAATTTTAATCAGCTGGTCTATAGGCAACGTTGTTTTGCTTGCATAATTCGTTGGATTTTAAGATATTAGACAGAAATTAAGGGCTACAAATATGAACTTTTTTGAAGAAGAAGAAAAAAAACAAAGTTTTCGCTGGGCATTGCACTGTTTACCATCTTGTACCTAGGTAGGTACAATTTTATTTTCATGAATTAATGAATTTTACGGGCATACCTTACCAAAACTTGAATATTTTCAAGAGAAATTTAATTTTGTTGCAATCCCCAATCTCCGCCTGGAGTCCTTACCAATATAAAGATATTTTCATTTATTTTTTTTACAAAAAATGGAACGTTTTTGCGCCCATGCCTTTATTGCGTATGTACAACCGTCCATGAATCTATGACGGCCAATAAAAAAGCGAGTTTTTTTTTTTTAAAAAAAAAAAAAGTTGCTACACTCCTCCCCGGTTCCAGACCCCATTTCTTGCCGTTGACCGTCCTAATTGTTTGCTCAAACTGACAACATTGGAGCATTTTTATTTATATTTATTTGTTTGTGTTTGATAGATGATAGGTTCATGAATTTTTCTCTCTCTCGGAAAAAGGATAAAGTTTTTCTCTTTATCTATAAATAAATTAAGTTTTTAAGTGAAAACATTTTTATTTAGATCAAATATATAGCTAAAAACAAACTTTTAGTTATATAAATTAAATCCAATTGAAATCCGTTCAACCCTTCTCTTTTTCAAGTATTTAGAAGTCCAGATTGTAAAGTAAAGAATTTTCGCCTCTTAAAAGCATAAGAATATTTCTTATTTTTATCTTTTACTGATTAAGAATGGAATTCATTGAAAACTCATCAAAAAAACACAAGAAACACAAAAAGGATAAACATGAAGGTATGTGTTGAATATTTTTATCAATTATAAGTGTTTCTCTATCAAGTAATATAGTAAGTCGATAGATATTTTTTTTCAGAGATTAGATACAATAGAGAAGTGAAAGTAGAATTTATAAAAGATTAAATTATGTTTATTTTTAATTATTAGGTAATATTATGCTAACAATATTGTTTTTCCACTCTTCAGTAGTACATTGAAAATTTCAGATAATTATTTTGTAAAATTTGAATATTGATTCGAGATGACCTAGAAATTTGCAGATTAATATGACCATGAATAATTTAGATTAAGGTTGTACGAGAGTATATTTCTGGTATTTGTTTCTATCAAATTATCTGGAACACTTAAAAACAGTCAATATTAGATTTTAATATTCTTTTCAAGTTTTAAAACTCACTGAAATATATCTTTTGAAACCTATATAGACAAATGCTTAATTTTCCACACTATCATCTGTGCGAAAAACAAAAAAATTAGGAAAAATTCCTAAGTTTTTTCCCAGTTTAATATGAACAAAATAGGAGTGCACAACAAAGATTACACATCTGAATTGATCAAAGACAAGTTTACATTATTTTTACTCTCTTTAACATCTAAGGTCGGGACCGGACAGATAGTGTTATTTATTTTCTGAGCAACTTACAAACTTAAAATGTGGTTTATTTGAAAGTAGAAGGTTAATTTTCACGATTAAATGGTGGAAAATACGAGAAAACTCACTTTTAAATGTTTAATTCACAATTTTATTGCTTGAAAATCGACGAAACTTTGGAGAAAGCGCAAGAGTTTTTAGGGAGCGACTTTATGAGAAGAACAAGTTTAATCGAGGCATGGCCGATCAAAACGTTTCCTAACCTCTCGGGGGGGGGGGGGACGTTCATCTAAACGCTTATATTGATAAAATAAACAAACTTGCACTGGACTTTTTTCATATTGGTACAACTATGTCTGCTTCAGTTCAATATATTCAAATAGTTCAATAAATACGGAAGAAAAAGTTTTTTTTTTTCAAAATAAATTAAAATTAAAGTGAATTAATTAATCTCCCACCCCTAAAACGTTTAAAAAGTCTTTTTAAATTATATTAAACAACATTTTAAGTTTGCAACTTGCTCCAAAAAAAATTAATAGTATCTGTCTGGTACCGGAAGAAAAAGGTTTTTTTTTTCAAAATAAATTAAAATTAAAGTAAATTAATTAATTTTCCACCCCTAGAACGTTTAAAGAGACTTTTTAAATTATAATAAACCACATTTTAAGTTTGTAAGTTGCTCAGAAAATAAATAACACCTTCTGTCTGGTACCCTAAGGTCATTTGAGCAAAGGGTTTCACTCTTCATTAGCTGAAAGCATACAAACTAGCTACTCACGTTAACCTTAGACAGCCTGCGTCGAGTCGGGAACCACTAGCATCATGAGGGAACGAACCTGCGCGGTGGCCCATATAGTAAAACCTCACTGTAAGTTGCTTAACTTCAGTGATCTAACTGGAACTGGTGTGTTCAATGTGCCATAGATGGTCTGAATTGAAGTTTAAATTGGCAGCTAGATTTATTCCATAATCCACGCATTAGCCTGATTTAACCGATACTATATTCCCATCTTCTTGCGATCGAAACTTTGATTACCTTTTTTATTGCTCGATTTATTTCGGTTAGTTCGAATCCCAACATGAACTTAAGATTTAACAATAACAAGGGGAAATACATGGTTACAAGTATATTAACTTGACAATTTTTTTTTCAGGATTGAAACTGATTTTAAAAGTTGGTAATTCTGGTACTCCAGAACATAACGTTGAATCACCATCAAATTTTAGTGTCCATGCAACTGGTGACGAAGATTCTCTATCATCACTTTTGAACATTACGGAAAAACATAAAAAATCAAAGAAGAAAAAGAAGAAGAAAGAAAAGGAAAAGGATAAAGATAAGAAAAAGAAACACCATAAGGTAAAGAATGGTATAGAGCGAAAAAAGTGTGATTCAAATAGGCGGTTTATTAATTATTTTCATTAATGAACCTATAGAATCGTCACGATAAAAATATCCCCCTCTAAATTTGTCATTTTACGTTTTGAGGTACGTAGAATTCGAAAATCGAATACAAAAAAATCTTTGTCCGCCGTAATGGTCGCTTTTGCCATTCAGCGTTGACCTATTTTAAGTAATTAAAAATTGGTATGTAGGTCCCATTTGGTATCTATGGTGGAGAGCGAATAAAGAATGATTCAAATGCCTTCACCAAATATGGTACTGCCAGCAACAGTACCGCAATAAGTTTGTAGCTCCTTTTCGGACTGTCCGGCTTATAATCTTTGAGGGTTCTATAGCTGCTACGAAGACCCAGATGCTTAAACTCAACAATTTTATTTTGTTTTCAGGAGAAGAGGAGGAAGAAGGATGAGTCCAGTCAGGAAGATGTCAGCATGGGCGAAGACTTATATTCTGGATCAATGGAGCCAGCGTTGAAGAAACTCAAAAAAGATTCGCACCGCATGCATTCCTTGTTGACAAGTAAGACAGATTGCAGACATCAAATTATTGAGGGACATAGAAATCTTGGTTGGTGTTATTATTATTTTTATTTCATTTATTATATAGATTTAATATGTAGTTACCAAGGGAATCTAGCCAGCTTCATAAGTTGACGGTCATAAGTCCCTATAAATATAGAAGGTTTAGTGTTAGGAAGGGCATCCAGTCTTTAAAAAACTCTACTTCAAACCTGCGCGGGGAGTGAGCCAGCTTCATTAGGTCCTAAGGCAATAAAAGGGTATAAAAATAGAAAGTTTGGTGTTAGGAAGGGCATCCAGCCTTGTTAAAAAATGCTTGAAACCAAAGGTCAACAAATTGAAATTACTACGCATTGATTCTGTGCGAATAAAATTAGGGTTACTAGGAAAAAATGGAGCTAAAGAAAGAAGGCACTGAATACAAGGTTGTGGCATGGTAGAATTCAGGAAGGCAATGCCGACACCAAATAGAATTGGGAAAGAGTGAAGTTAAAGAAGAAGATAGATTTTTACTACAATCCAAGATTAAAATCCACAGGATTGCAGTTAGATTTGATTAAACTTAGAACCTTCATTAATTTTTTTTTTTGTTCCCATCATCACAATTTTTTGTACCGACCTTTGATTCTTGGATATTTCAAGGGAGTTTCTTAAGGTTTGTATTAAATGATTTAGGGACGACACCAAGTGCGCCTTCTATTATAAATTATAAAATAATAGAATGTACTCTGATAATTTATGAGAATTATCAGAGTATGCTGTCCCTTCTATTATTTTATCTATGTGTTTTTGAAATCTATTCGTTTTGTTTTGTTTCAGAGCCTCGTATTCCACCTAAAGAAGGTATTGTAAGTTCAATTAAAACTGAACCCCGATCTTGTGTACGCAAACTGAAAGAACAGAATACACCTCTACAAAAACTTCTGGAACATCTGCACGGTCTGTTGGAGAAAAGAGATATGCAACAGTTCTTTGCGTGGCCTGTAACAGACAACATTGCTCCTGGATATTCACAGATCATATCCCAACCAATGGACTTTAGTACTATGAAACAAAAAATTGATGATAATGCTTATTCGACATTGACACAGTATATTGTAAGTAAATATATGAAACAAAAAATTGATGATAATGCATATTCAACATTAACACAGTATATTGTAAGTAAATATATGAAACAAAAAATTGATGATAATGCATATTCAACATTGACACAGTATATTGTAAGTAAATATATGAAACAAAAAATTGATGATAATGCTTATTCAACATTGACACAGTATATTGTAAGTAAATATATGAAACAAAAAATTGATGATAATGCATATTTAACATTGACACAGTATATTGTTAGTAATTAAATGAAACAAAAAATAACGTGCCAGAAAAAGATTGCACCTAAAGACAGTAGGCACAGAACAAAAGGTTGTGGTATGGTGGTACTCATGTCTTTAAAGTACTTTGCCTATAATGTGAGCCGTGCTCAACCCAACTGCTTTCTGCATTGCTAGGAGATTGTGCTTTCTAGGCGAAAGAATCACTTTCAATCTCCTACTATTTCTTACAAGTTGAAGGATTTTTAGGTACTTGCTTCTGATGTTTGAGTGTTATGTTCAGCATCAGATGGAAGATAAGGATTTTTTCTGGATGATGACCGAGGACACGTCGAGGACGTGTGGGGTTTACCCCACGCGGGTGTTTACATTTATTTTGTTCTTCTCATTCTAGGATGACTTCAAGCTAATGTGTGCTAACGCGATGACGTATAATCATCCGGAGACGATTTACTTCAAATCCGCAAAGAAACTACTTCATAGTGGAATTAAGATTACGTCTGTTGACAAACTGAAACCTTTGGTTCATATATTACCATTCATGGCGGAGATTCCTGAGAGTCAGTTAGGATTTGATTTGGGTATGTATGCTTAGGATATTATTATGGGTCCGTATCTGAAGGGATTTGGGTTCATATATTACCATTCATAGCGGAGATTCCTGAGAGTCAGTTAGGATTTGACTTGGGTATTTAAGATTAGGATATTATTATGGCGATTTGGGTTCATATATCTTTGGAATTTTGTATTGAAATTTGGTCCGGGAAATGTTCAACCAAGAAAAACAGAAAGTAATCGTGTACCTATGTAGGTGATCGATCATACTAGATTCTACTCAGTCTTGAATTGAGGCAGTGTCTAAGAACAGCATAAATAAGGATTTCTTTTCCCTTTTCTTTCTCCAGACATTCCTATGAAAGAAGAATTTGATGATGAGGAAGAGGAAAATCAACAAAAACAGAATGAAAACGAAAACACAGAGAATGAAGATGTAACAGTCAGTGAGAAACAGTATGAGAAAAGAGGACCCAATTATATGCCAGAATCAAAATTTGAAGCCATCCCAGACGATATGAGTCCGGCGGAAATATTGAAACAAGTTCAAAATGCTGCAAGGGATGTTTCGAATAAGTTGTCGGCCAAAAAAGTACAGACGAAGGTGAGTGGGAGGTCCAATTATATGCCAGAATCTAAATTTGATGCCATACCAGACTATATAAGTCCGGCCGAAATCTTGAAACAAGTTCAAAATGCTGCGAGGGATGTTTCGAATAAGTTGTCGGCCAAAAAAGTACTGACGAAGGTGACTGGGGGGAGGTCCGAACAGTACAAAAAGACACACCAATTTTACACCGAACATCTATCCGGCGTCCTCAGAGTAGCATACTTTGCTACCGAACCCTTCCATCACCATCACTTTCAAAGATTTTCTGACACAGAAAGTAAGCGGCACAAGTAATTAGCCCAAACGGAAGGGGATATAAAAAAAAATGAAAGGAAATGGAGCCCCTCTCCACTATATCTTGTTTCGTTGCTCAACGGACATTTTGTTCCGATATTTGCAAAGATTAAAATAGACTGAATTATTTTGGCCGAATAGAATTTTACAGCCACGGTATACGCCGCATACGAAGATGCGGTCATCAGCGAGTTTGAATTATTTTGGCCGAATATAATTTTACCGCCACAGGATACGCCGCATACGAAGAGATGCGGTCATCAGCGAGTTTGAATTATTTTGGCCGAATACAATTTTACAGCCACAGGATACGACGCATACGAAGAGATGCGGTCTTCAGCGAGTTTGAATTATTTTGGCCGAAAAAAATACAGCCACGGTATACGCCGCATACGAAGATGCGGTCATCAGCGAGTTTGAATTATTTTGGCCGAATATAAATTTACCGCCACGGGATACGACGCATACGAAGATGCGGTCATCAGCGAGTTACTTTATGAAGTTGTTTTTGTTTCCAGATGGGCTTCATTCGACAGAAAAAAGATGGCACGACTTCTCTTGCTGTATTGGTACCTGGAGATAACGCAGATCCAAACACAAATGAACGACCCATAGCTCTTGGTGCACATGTTGGTACGTAGCAAACATTTTGACTTGAACTTTTGTACACTCAAAATTTTCCAGGCCCAAAATTTATCCCTCTGGAAGAGTAAACCCGTTTTCAATTTGCTGTCAAATTTCCAATTTATTGACCACATTTGCCATGTCACGGTGCGATATATTACCCCCCTCCTTTCATTCTTATCAACATGAAACGAAATGGTCTTTCAGTCCCTAAAAAAATATTACCTGCCATTGCAGAGTTACGAGTTCGAAACCGAGATCGAGCAAAATAAAATTTTGAAAATGAAATATTCAGGTTGGATACGCCCCCCCCCCCCNCCCCCCCCCCCCCCCCGACCCTTCTTCCTTTATATGCAGTCCTATTTCCAAATCAGATCCTACCGTGACAGTCGTAATGCTATAGAATAAGGAAAGAACAAAACGGTGGTAAGACGGCCTAATATGTTTATTTGTTTATGGTGTACATTATGGGTTACCATCAGAAAATGATGTCACTATTGATTGATTGAACCGCCAAAATGGATCTAGCGGTAGCTTCAGTTTTAACTAAAAATTAAAATGTCCAATTACAGGTTTCTTAGCACCTACCTTTCGCTTTTCTCTCGAAAAAAAAACTTAAATTTCGACTTTCGACACTTTATTTTCTCCGCTTTTAATAAATTTTATTTCTACCGCTAACACGTCATTTTCTGCGTTTTTAGAAACTTATATTTCCCCTGCTAACACATCATTTTCTTCGTTTTTAAAAAGTTATATTTTGACCGCTAACACGTTATTTTCTCCGTTTTTAGAAACTTATATTTCTCCTGCTAACCCATCATTTTCTCCGTTTTTAAAAAGTTATATTTTGACCGCTAACACGTCATTTTCTCTGTTTTAGAAACTTATATTTCCACTGCTAACACGTCATTTTCTGCGTTTTTAGAAACTTATATCTCCCCTGCTAACCCATCATTTTCTTCGTTTTTAAAAAGTTATATTTCGACCGCTAACACGTCATTTTCTCCGTTTTTAGAAACTTATATTTCCATTGCTAACACGTCATTTTCTCCGTTTAAAAAAAAAAACTTATATTTCTACAGCAAACATTTGATTTTTTTTCCTTTTTTCCATTTCAGGTAAACTGAACCATGGCACTGGAGCATTACAAGGTTTCCGTGAAGATCGGCGAAACATTGCTAAATCTGTTAAACCACTCTATTATGGTGCGTTTGGATCATACGCTCCAAGTTATGATTCAACGTTTGCAAATTTAACAAAAGAAGAATCTGATTTGATTCATGAAACATATGGTGATGAGCCAGCTGTACAATATGCTGAGAGGTAATTTGGGTTGGGCTGGTACTGTTTCCAGGGTGTCTACCAGACTGGAAATCCTGGAATACCTGGAATTGTCAGGGAATTTTAGGAGACTAGAAATGTCAGGGAAAAGTCAGGGAATTTAGGAAAAAACGCCAAAAGTCAGGGAATTTTTCAAATTGAGTTTTTTTTTATCTTTTTTTTTATTTTAGGACAATTTTATGCGTGAATATGTTTTTCCTTAAAAATTTCGTCTGCGGCGCTTATTATCGTTTTCCTCTAAAATTTTGGTATACATGTTTAGGGGATGAAGGAAATTTGCTGTATAGTTTTTGGGGGTTTTGACCCCAATATTTTGTTTTTTGAAATCAGACGGGGGAGACAAAATCTTGAAAAAGTACACTAGAAAATCTGGAAAAGTAGACTGAAAAAACTGTAAAAGTCAGAGAATTTCACTTTCATGATTTGGTAGACACCCCGGTTTCACATCATTCTCACTTTTTATCGTGAGGGTTTGATTCATGAAACATATGGTGATGAACCAGCTGTACAATATGCTGAGAGGTAGGTAATTTGGGTTGGGCAGGTACTGTTTCACATCGTTCTCACTTTTTATCGTGATGATTTGTTATGTCGTTCACAACAAATATTTTGACGGACAGATATGTTCCCACTTGGAACAAAACGTTCATATTTAATCAGTCTTCTTACGTGACGCAATGGGAACATCTCCATTTAATTACACATGCCACTGGATCATCTAACGATTTTTTTGTCGTGATGATTGACAAACGTGCAATGGGAACATCTCCCTTTAATTACACATGTCACTGGATCTTCTAACGATTAGTCGTGACAATTGACAATTTATATTAATTAAATAGTTTTCAAACACGATCAAACAATGATGAACCTGTTTCTCATTGTTTGATCCCTATCAAACCTTGTAGACAAATTTTGGTCACATTTGTGTTTGATCAAATACAATCAAATAGCGAATTTTATCAAATATATTTGTCGATCACTCTGTTTGGTACTGTTTGAAGTAAAAAAATGGCAAAATTTAGCATCATGACAAATAGTGTCTTATTTCCAAATCAGGTCTATTCTTAACAGCTTACTTATAGGATTTTTTTTTTTGTTTGTGGTATTCTGGCTCGCCATTTTATCCTTCTACATGATTGCTCTTTCCTTACTCTTTCATTTCGTTGATTCTGGCTCGCGATTTTATCCTTCTATACCATTGCTCTTTCCTTACTCTTTCATTTCGGTGATTCTGGCTCGCCATTTTATCCTTCTACATGATTGCTCTTTCCTTACTCTTTCATTTCGTTGATTCTGGCTCGCGATTTTATCCTTCTATACCATTGCTCTTTCCTTACTCTTTCATTTCGTTGATTCTGGCTCGCCATTTTATCCTTCTATACGAATGCTCTTTCCTTACACTTTCATTTTGTTGATTCTGGCTCGCGATTTTATCCTTCTATACGATTGCTCTTTCCTTACTCTTCCATTTCGGTGATTCTGGCTCACGATTTTATCCTTCTATAAGATTGCTCTTTCCTTACTCTTTAATTTCGTTGATTCTGGCTCGCGATTTTATCCTTCTATACGATTGCTCTTTCCTTACTCTTTCATTTCGTTGATTCTGGCTC
>CM022876.1:5592516-5624662 GCA_012654025.1 Pachypsylla venusta | reverse complement strand
CATTTTTCTCCTGGAAGTTAAAAATAGACCATTTAGAAAACGGCCATTTTTGTGGTAGAAAGTCTGAAGTAAAGTGGTTATGACAACCAGTGATAACTTAAATAAGGAAACCTTTTAGCGAAAAACCTTTTTTTGGAACACAATAAAGGAATTTTTACAACAACGTTCACTATAAGTGCCGTTATACAGGGTGTACCAAATTTAAGTTTATACCCCTCTAGCTCCGCCCCTGATAATTTTTATGAAAAAATGAAAAGGGATTTATTTCCTTATTTAACTTGTGCTTTCATTTGAACAAAAATATTTGTATCATTCCATTTAAATTTCTTGAAGAACCGACACTTTTTGTCATTAAAAGTCACTTCCGGGAGGTGGAACCTGGATATCACCATAACCATTCGATTGGCCATGTCCCTTTTCCTATCCCTTGAACTTTTCAAATTTCAAAAAATTCAAGCCGTTCAAAAGTTAAGGGGGTGGGTGACCGGTCATTTTGAGACACGCTATATAGTCCTTACGATGACCGTTTCTGCGCACCAGAACGACCTGGAACGCGCATACCATCACAGTTCCAGCCAAGGGTCATTAAAACCTTTTTGGATTAAAACGCTACAGCAGTGTTAATCATGTGTCGGCTTGCCTATCGGAATTCCAAGTGCTGCGTCCACTAGTTCGGACTATTTCCTACTAATTTTCTACATGTCTCGCCCACATGACGTGTCACACGTGTTTGCATGCACTGCTAATCCCACCAATCGACTGTGGACCCATCCAAAAAAAGTGGCCTCTTACTGAAATTACCCAAAACGTGCCTAAAAGAAAAGACTTACCGCTACAACAACAACTCTCTAGTATCTGTCACCCACCCCTAGAATTGCCGTACCCCTAATGAAGGTCAGCAATGATTCCTCCGGGTCAGAGTGCATGTNCATTCGAAGCGATCCGACCAAAGATCGTCCATATCGTTGCAATCATCTCTCAATACTTTGTTTTTTGACCATGGAGCTACTTCTTCCAGCCAGACTGCTCCAAATCCTGCTTGAATTTTGGCCCCAGGACATGGTATTGTACAATCGTTTTATTCCTCTTTAACTGCACCTTTTCTTTATTCTATTTGGGATTCCTTAATTCTGCCATGAATTAAGGAATCCCAAATCTGCTCAGTGCCTATACTCTTTAGGTGTACCCTTTCCGAGCATGGTAACCCTCGCTTTCTTCTCACAGTATCTATCCATGCGTGGTAACTGTAATTCGCGGATGATTTTCTATCTTTGGATTGAAGCTAAGTTTACAGTACAGTATGCAAACTCATTTTGAAACATAATCAGTCCCCTGTCAGGTGCAATATTTGTAAAGGTTAGTGCCATACACACATACCCGAAATCATGTTCCCAGCAATTACCAACCTCCAGATATTGATGAGTCAGAAGAGTTACTCCCGAGGTCGATCAGGGCTACTCTGCCCAACTTCGTTCTGAATGGTGTCGGATACTTAAAAAGTACATGGCCAGAATTGATCCTTATGCAGAAGGGCAGTCCATGATGTTTGTCACCTGTTCAACTGTCCGTTATATACCACCGACCTTGAACCTAAATACCTGTGAACGATACCTATTGAAGTGGTTGTGTTCATTAATCTGGAAACAGAATGATATGGATTTGTTGTTGTAAGCGTTAACAACAACAGCAGGTGTCAGGGAGATAAGGAATACATGTGGAACTTTTGAAATAAAACTAAATGAAACGATAAATGCATGTATGAATGTATCACTAAGGCTCTGTTCATATGACCGCGCGGCATAATATATATCTAAATAGTGCATATTGTCTGCATGACCGCGCGGTACTAGTTCTTCAAACTTGTATCGATTTGCTCATATGATCCCGCGCGGTCATGTGAACATAGCCCAATTGTTTAGCCAAAACGGTAAGAGATATCGAAAAATTGATCAGAATGTGCGAGAAAGCGAGAAAGTTTTAGGTGACCTTTTAAACTTTAATTTAGGACAAAGTTTGCAAAAAACTGCCCAACAGTTTTCGAATTACAGCCGTTTTTCCGATATTTGAAAGGGAAATCATAGAATACTATAGCAGGGCAGCGGCCATGTCTCTATGGCGCCAAGCTATAGGCCGTAGCGAAGCACGGGCGAAATAGCTAGTTACTGATATTAGTCGAAAGAAAGGAAATAATGAGATTTTTCGAAAGTGATTATTCAGTGGCCATTACTCAGAGATAGTTTCGTACTACCGGATTAGAGGGTTCCTACAAGCAATACCATTTTGCAATAAGTCCAAAATTTCAGAAACACTGGTTCTGCATCGAAAAGGAAGCCTTTGGGCAGAACAAGAACTGTAACGTCGAACCTGTGCGACATACAATACAACAGAGTCCTCGCCGATCTGCAAATGTGTTCCATAAATGATTCATATGTTCAATAAATCATACAACAGAATCCCATTTTAAAAATCATCAGGTTTTCCTGGCGCAGCCTCTATCTCAGTAATATTTAATATGACCGTTTTATTTGATTTTAAATTTCAGAGTCTCAACACTTTGGATGCAAACTGTTACAAAGCAATCACTACTCCTTCATATGCGCTTGAATTTGAACGCGTCATTCACGCGGCTTCGTGTGGTCGAGAAGTACACACAGTGGAATTGGTGAAACCGGAAAATCATAGTTTAGGATTTAGTGTTGTGGGTTTGAGTAGCGAGGAGAAAGGTCAATTGGGGATCTTCATTCAGGAGATTCAACCAACTGGAATCACCGGACGGTAAGAGAGCTTCTTTTATTTAATACTAGCTGTTTTCCCGTGCTTCGCTACGGTTACGAAATTCAAAAACAATTTCGAGATGGCGAAATTAAAGCTTCTCAATATTAGATTTTTGGTGAAACCGACCCCCAGGGTGAACACGGCCCCTATTTAGAAAATTCAATATTTTACTCAAGGATATTACTTTTTGCACTTCCGAACATGTTCGTAATAATTTCAGCTTTCTCGCTCATCCCGAAGTGATACTTTTTAACTATGGCTTTTTGGTGGAACTGACCAGCTCCTAGTTCGAAAATTCAATATTTTATTCAAGGATATGACTTTTTGTATTGCGGAATACCTTCGTATCGAACGAATTTCAGCTGTCTCGCTAATCCTGAAGTGGTACTTCTCAATTCCGATTTTTTTGGTGGTGAAAACCGTCCATAAATCAGGGAGAAACCGGAAAATTCAAATTTTATATTTTTTTATGGGGTCCTTATATACTATTTTTTTTGGGGGGGGGATCTATTCTCGGTAATTTTTTGTTATCTCCTTTAGTTTGCCCAGAAAAAATTGCAAAAAGACCCGCTAAAAGCGTCATTTTTGGCGGTAACTTGCTCTTACTTGAACTTGAACATACTAAAAGGAACCTGTGCCAAGTTTCAAGTCTCTACGTTTAGCCATCGTGGATCTACGTTGATTATCAGTCAGTCAGTATACCAACCTGGGCTTTGCGTTTTATAAGTATAGATTTCAAAATTAATTTGTGTATCAACTAGTAAAATTATTTTGTAGAATTAGTGAGTAGATCTCATGAACAACATGAATTATTTAAACATTAGTGGGTGTTAGATCATGCCCACATATACTATACCTCATCATTTCAGTGAGTAGATGTCATGAACAACATGAATTATTTAAACATTAGTGGGTGTTAGATCATTCCCACATAATATATAATTATACCTCATAATTTCAGTGAGTAGATCTCATGAACAACATGAATTATTTAAACATTAGTGGGTGTTAGATCATGCCCACATAATATATAATTATACCTCATAATTTTAGTGAGTAGATCTCATGAACAACATGAATTATTTAGTGGGTGTTAGATCATGCCCACATATATATCAATTACTAAAATTATTTTGTAGAATTACGGAGTAGATCTCATGAACAACATGAATTATTTAAACATTAGTAGGTGTTAGATCATGTCCACATATACTATAGTAGCTCAGTTGGTAAGAATGGCGGATTTGTAACCAGGAGGCTGTTGGTTCGAATCCAAGCGAAGACAATAAATTTAGTAATAACATGGGGAAGTGCATTGTGACAAAGCAGTAGCTTTAACACAAATAAATTCCTTCTTTTTTTTTTAAAGAAAAAAAATCTTTGAATAACATGTTAATTGTTATAATTTAGAGTTACGGAGTAGATCTCATGATCATCATTTCAGTGAGTAGATCTCATGAACAACATGAATTATTTAAATATTAGTGGGTGTTAGATCATCCCCCACATACGAGTATACTATGCCTCATAATTTCAGTATGGATGTTTGTTTAAATCTTTGAATAACATGTTAATTATAAGTTTTAAAAAATATTAACTTCTAAATAAATTAAAACAAAACATTTTACCAAAAATTCTATTTATAATTATTTATAAAGAAACTAGTTTTGAATCATTCGATTTATCATCAGTCTAGTCGAGTCTAAGGATGGAAGTTGACATAAATAATTATAAATGGTGTTTTTGGTAAAATGTTTTGTTTTAATTTATTTAAAAGTTAATGGATGTTCGTACCTACCCATTGTAATACTTTTAAAATTAAACAGAATTTTAAATGTATATTTCTTCGTGTTATTATGCCCAATTTTATGGGACATTATAGCATTACAAGATATTCTCAACAATCAATCGAACATCAGTAAACATTTTTCTTATAATGCTACCACTTGTCGCTATTACCATAGCTACTCAATTGTCCTCAGGAGGCTGAGTTACCCATAATCACAACCAGACCAAGTAGAAAATTTAAAAAACCTTTATCAAATTTTCGACCCGTCCATCGGAATCGAGCCTGGAATCTCCTTGGTGCAAGCCGAGTGTGATGCGCACTCTGTCACGGAGATGTCTTAATTTGCTATTTATTTATACATTTCGCCAGTTACGGCATCATCAGGATATCTAACAGCATGAACAAAAAAGAGAAATAGCATCACCAATCAGTTATGTTGAGAATCACATTTATAGATTTTAAGGAAAACATCGCTACCAACATTATATTCATGCATTATAATCTTGATGGAAGCAATGAGAGAAAATAAAACTTACACATTCAAGTACAAAGAGGAAGTAACAATAATAATCATAAAGTGTTAAATGAAAATAAAGGAGAGGGAGAGATGAGAAGAAAGGTTATAATTACACATTCAAGTACAAAGAGGAAGTAACAATAATAATCATAAAGAGTTGAATGAAAATAAAGGAGAGGGAGAGATGAGAAGAAAGGTTATATTAATGCTTTATAATCTTGGTGGAAGCAATGAGAGAAAATAAAACTTACACATTCAAGTACAAAGAGGAAGTAACAATAATAATCATGAAGAGTTAAATGAAAATAAAGGAGAGGGAGAGATGAGAAGAAAGGGGAGTTTTGTAGTTAAAATTTTATTATGATTGGTTGCCATGACAACTAGACGGAATGTGCGCGTTATTGTCATTTGGGTGGTAGGTACCTATGTTTTGGTGGAAATATGAGTGATAAGTTCTTGTATGGATTAACTACGAACAGATGGGAGAGGGGGGGTGCTAAGGGTATGTATGGGGGGGTCACATTTGTGTGTATGTGTGGGGGGGGGGGAGTATTAGTGTGTAAATATTTATCGTATTACTTTTTGATATACATCAAAGAGGAAAAAATAAAATATGAAACAAGTATGAAGTATAGTGTACCAGGAGATCAGGAGGCGATTTGTTATTGTCAACAAACAGAGCAATCCAAATTTTTTTTAGAATAGAACATTTAAAAACGCNTTTTTTTTTTTAAAAAAAAAAAAATCAGGGACAAAACCCGTAAATCTAAAAAGAGGAAGAACAGCTAAATTTGGGTGGGAGCATATTGATACAACTTCTCTTTAACTTCACCTTTTCCCAATTCTATTTGGGATCGGGCTTGCCTTCCTTAATTCTACCATGTCAAAATCCTTCGTTTTGCACCCACTCTCCCTATTTATAACCCTTTCCAGGCACAGTAACCCTCGCTTGCCTCTTACAATATCCATAGATACTGCGTAGAAACTCGCTTTTTCGCTGATGGCCTATCATCATTGGTTTGAAGCAAAGTTTTATAAAGTCTGGATGCCTTTCCTAACACCAAACCTTCTGTATTTACACGGGCTGAGGACCGTCTTTTCAAAACACGAACTTTCACGATCAGTTGTCGACGAACGTTTCAAGCGATAACAACCGAACAGAAATCACGTAATCTTTTATTTTTTCATATAAATACATAAAAACAAACAAAATAAAATCGTGGCCGATTTCAAAGTTGCATTATTGAAAATAATAAAATAGAAAATAAAATTATGAAAAAAAAAAAAAAAAAAGTTTTATAAAAAAAAAAAAAGTTTTGAAGATAATTGCCGTGATAAGTGAGATTTGTATGGAATAGAATAAAATTATATTTTGAAATTTTGAAAATGTTTGCTATAACAATTGAGAATTAGCAAGAGAATCTATTTAAAAATAACAATTTTTAATCTTTTCATATTTTTGATGCGATCTTAGAGTGCGATCATCATTGTGTTCGATGGTACTTTACTTTCCGTATCCAGATTAAATAATTTGAAAATCATATCATGTCCATCCCGAAAAGAGTAGGTTAGATGGCCGTGTTATTTGCGTGCCATAGGTCCAGCTTCGTGCCGGATTTCTCCAAAAGAAGGCAGCTAAGTAAAGATGTGTGTCACGTCTTGTTGTGTGCCACACTCACACAAGGTGACCGAGCCACCGGGCAGTGGACCCCATTGTTCTAGATTGGTCTTTCATTTAGAAACTCAGACTCGCAGGTGGTTGAAAGTTCTCCAGACTGCGTATGGTAGGTCGTTACCAGGTGAGAGTTCCCCTCGCGGCTCAGATTGTTTAGGAAGAGCTTATTTTCAGTTAGCAAGGTGAGTCCTTTCTGGCGGATATTTTCAGTTAGCAAGGTGATAGTCTTTTCTGATACCTACGAAAAGGTTGAGTCTAGAGATGGGCGTTGGTCTTAGTCATCCACTGACGATTCTTGTTGACTCATTGATGGCCACAGTAACATGCTTTGCATGTTTGGGGTGCCATCACACCTTTTAATAATAGTATAGGTGGTATGACGGCAAACAATAACTGTGCCATGGACATGGGCGTATCGGTGTAAATATTGTATAATCGGGTTGCCACCGCACCTTTTATTAATAGTGGCATCATTGTGTTCATTTATGGTAGCCAGATGTATGAGACTGCAGCTCTAAATAAATTGTTGTCTGCTGCTAAAGTTTTATATTGTCATCATCATTAGGTGACATCATCGTGTTCGATGGTAGCCAGATGTATGATACTGCAGATCTAAATAAGTTGTTGTCTGCTGCTAAAGTTTTATATTGTCATCGTCATTATGTGACATCATCGTGTTCGATGGTAGCCAGATGTATGAGACTGCAGATCTAAATAAGTTGTTGTCTGCTGCTAAAGTTTTATATTGTCATCATCATTAGGTGACATCATCTTGTACGATGGTAGCCGAATGTATTGCAACTCTAAACAATTAGTTTTTCAAGGCTAATAATAATAAAAAAATAGCCTGTTTACTAATAAATAATTACTCAAATTAAGTAGTACATTTTAAATGTCGTATTTTGTTTACATAAATAAAAAGAAAACTTGTCATTATTGTATGAATAATATTAATTTCTTGAAAATGTATTAACGTTATCTTGAAAAGAACAATATTACTCGATGTATTACTAGTTAAAAAAATTTACTTACTGAAAATAAAAATAATTTAATACATTAGAAATGTCATATTTTACAATTAGAATATTTTTTTTTGAAAAATAAAATCAAACAAACAAAGATTGAACTTTCATTGTGTTATTAACGTTTAATTTCATAAAAAAGGAACTAATTTTAAATTAATATGTATAATTACTTAAATTAAATTTAATGTCGTATTTTATTTATAACATCAACGCTAACAAAATAAAATAAAATTACTTTATAATTATTATTTCTTAATAAATGAGCTTATTTACAATTACTTACGACAAGTATTAACAAACACAAATTTAATTACGATTACCTAGCAATTATTAAAATTTAAATAGTACATTATAAATGTCGTATTTTGTTTACAAGATTAATACTAGGCAAATAAAAAAAGAACTTTTAATTATATCTTAATAAATGAACTTATTTTAAATTACAATTATTAACAATTAGTACATTTTAAATGTCATACTTTATTTTTAGACTATTCCATAATTATTTTTTTTGTATTAATTTGTACTTTATTGTTATGAATAATTATTTAAATATGGATTAATTAAATTTAAATGCTTTAATTATTTTTTATTATAATATACTTTTTAATTTAATGTTGCTTTCTTGATTTTAATTTTGGTGCTGAATTTAATACTGATAATTTAATTTTTCTTTTTGTGTTTTTAATTTGAATATATATGTTCTGCTCAAATTGGTCATTTTGTTTGTATTGAAAAGAGGTAAGATTTAACATATGAGAGAAACAAGTGTCTTTTAAGATTGACAACGTAATTTTGATCGATTTGTTATTTCATAAGAGAAGGACAAACCAATTAAGACGTTTGACTGGCAAACAGTAAGGGATGCGTTCAAACGCAGCCAATCCATGGAATTAAATCTTTCTGTATTTGAGATATTTACCACTAATAATAGAATGTAGCCAGCGAGAGAAGCAAACGAGCTTCATGAGGTGACGGTCCTAAGCCTGTGTAAATACAGAAGGTTTGGTGTTAGGAAATGTAGCCACCAAGGGGAGCAAGCCAGCTTTTCAAGGAAACTGACTGGTTGGTGTTGTTGCTTATTTTTCGGTGTCCGTTGGTAACTCAGGACCCACGTGATCAGACTGCTGATTTCTCTCATACACAAAGTTTTCCAGAACGTAACAACAAAGCCGATACGCCTGCCATGCAATAAAAAAATGCAAGACATTTTTAAATCCTTTTCTTCTTTGAGTAGACCGAATGAACCGATGACCGATGTGTTGTTTGCATGACTCATGCGAATTATCGAAAAATAGGTACCTAGCTTAATTTTTAATGTTCTAATAATTATATTCTAACATCTTTTTTGAACGTAACAACTTGTGTTCGGTTTGACTTTAAAATGGACGGTTTTATATCGCACAAAAAAGATTCCGATCCTTCATCCGTTTGGAGTCATTTTTTAGTGTCCATAGACGGTAAAAATGCAAAGTGTAAAAAATGTGTTGGTATTTTTTGAAAGCTGTTGGTGGATCCAAAAAAGCACCCCACACACATCTTTCAGGTTAAAAACTTTATTTTTTATCTACTTATTATAGTGTAACTACCTACTTCTACTTGATTTTTGGAAGATTCCCAACTTTTTTTCTAATCCCGAGACCGATCCCGGGATTGTGATAGTTCCAGTCCCGAAACTTCGGGATTGTCAAGAAGATTCGGGATCATAATCTGTAATCCCGAGTTACCAACGGACATCCAACAATAACAATAACATCAACCAGTCATTTTCCTTGAAAATGTCTACGAAAGAGACGAAACTCGAGTTACTAGTGAGAAGTATGTGAACCCTCGTCATAAATAACGGTAGTGTATTTAAAGATCCTTAATTTCTGGCTAAAGTCTAAAAGCCAGTAAATTTCAATTTATTTACAATAAAACATCATGATGTGATCAATATACTCGTAGTCCCCCGTTGGTCGCCCCCCACCCCCAACCCTCCAGTCTTTATCAACTCCCTTGTTCCTCCCTCAGCGAATTCTCCCAAGAAGTATTACGTCAGTTATTTTTATTCGTTCTTGCCCATTCTTCTCTATTCATATCTCACGAATATCAGACGACTTTCCTTATCTTTAAAAGAAATCTAGTGTGAATATCACAAGATTTTCCTTATCTAAAAAAGAAATCAAATGTGAATATCACAAGAATTTCCTTATCTATAAAAGAAATCTAGTGTGAATATCACAAGACTTTCCTGATCTATAAAAGAAATCTAGTGTGAATATCAGACAACTTTCCTTATCTATAAAAGAAATCTAGTGTGAATATCAGACGACTTTCCTTATTTATAAAAGAAATCTATTGTGAATATCGCACGACTTTCCCTTTCCTTTTTTTCGCTAATTAGCGACCAACAATATTTCAATTTCTTGTATGAAATTCATATGAATGGGCACCAAATTTCAAGTTCTAGCTCTTTCCATTCTGGATTTAGGCAGAATCGCCAAAAAGCGGCCTTCAAACTTTAATTAGAGGCCAACAATATATTACACTTATATTACATTTCATACTAAGTTGTAATTTTCAATTTCTTGTATAAAATTAATATACATAGGCACCAAATTTAAAGTTCTAACAATTACCGTTCTCATTTTATGCAGGATAGGCGAAAACCGCTAAAAAGGACATTAAACCACCAACGGTATATTCGATTTCCACCAAAAGCTTATTTTGCCGTTCATATCATAAAACTGACATACATACCAAATTTCAAGTCTCTAGCACTTGCCGTTCTTGAAATATCTTGTTCACAGACAGACACACACAGGGACCGATGGCTGAAACTCGAGATTTGGGGACCCCAAAACGTGTTTTGCCATCGAAAACTCAACATCGAAAATTTCAGCCCATTACAATATTTTTTTTTATAGGATAAGGAAAGCAAAAAGTGATATAAATAGGCACCAAAATTTAAGCTTTAGGTTTTTCGAATTTCTTTCCCCGGGGTTCTATCTCATTCTGCCCAAGGGTAAAACGGATATTTCTTAAATAGCCTCGTCTTTCTAGCATTAAGTTGAAAAGAGGCAAAAGTGTTTATTTATTTTTTTAATATAAAAGCGACTCTCTCTCTTTCTCTCTCTCTCTCTCTCTCTCTCTCTCTGGGGAGAAATATTAATTATTAATATTTGTTATTCTTCCAGAAAGGGAGGTCCCTCCACTTAATAAGGCACCTCCCTCTTACTTCTACCTCCGTCATTACGACGCACCTCCGTCTCCTTACCCATACTAAACGTTTCCTTTTTTTGTTTTCATTTCCTCTATGACATAGTTTTGCCAGACATTCCTACGTCAAATGAGGTTATTATTGCTTGTACATAGTGCCGGATTATACGTCAAATGATGTTTTTATTGCTTATACACAGTGCTGGATTGTGCGTCAAATGATGTTGTTATTGCTTATACACAGTGCCCGATTGTGCGTCAAATGATGTTGTTATTGCTTATATACAGTGCCGGATTGTGCGTCAAATGATGTTGTTATTGCTTATACATAGTGCCGGATTATACATCAAATGATGTTATTATTGCTTACCCCCCCCCCCCTCAAAATTTGATATTTTACGTTTCAAGCTACGTAGAATCCAAAAATCGAATTAAAAAATGGTAACCAGATGTATGAGACAGCAGCTCCAGACAGGTTGTAGTCTACTGCTAATGTTATTAATTGACATCATACATCTGTTCTTAAAGGCGAATAATTGACATGGGCCCCCCGATATTATATTGCACTGCAATATAATTACCTTAGTAACACATGAGTTACAAACATAATGATATTACAGAGTTGCTTTCTGTGTTATTTTACATCATCAGTTCAGGTGGAATCGACACGTGAGGATGTCACCCTCAAGTAACTTCTTACAATCTCAAGTATGATTTACATTTCCTCATGAAATGTTAGCAAGTCATAAATGGATTAGAAGAAATTACGCCTTGGGTAGGGCATACAAAAAATATTTAAAAAAAAAAATGCATCTGAGCGCACGGCAGTGAGCAAGACAAGTTCCGGAAAGCACCAGTGTATCTTTACACGAAGCAAGTCACCGCGTTCTTTACACCGTCAGATATCCGGTTCTACAGGGGATAGGTCATTGATATTTTGAACCTACATTCCGTAGTATAGTACAACAATATTACAGAATATAAGTTAATGTTAATCCGGGTAGGAGATAGGTAATTCCAATGTTGGCACTTTTGGATACTCACTGACTGACGGACTGATTCACTCATCATAAAAAGTTTCAGACACCCCGTATACCTAGAGGGCTGAAATTTTGCATGAAGTTTAGCAATTGTCATCCAAGTGAAGGGAAAAATACGAAAGTATGAACTTTCGAACTCTAAGTGCTCCAAAACGACACCGCTTTAGGGAAAATAATGCAACGTATTGTAATGTAGTTTTAACTAATAAAACAATGGAATATTGCTTAAAGGCAGATATTTAAATGAAATTAAACGGGAAAAATATTTATATTTCATCTCTTCCTATCCCGGTGCTCCAAGACGGTTCCGCTTTAGCGAAGGAGATGCACGAAAACTAGCTTAATTTGCTAGGACGTTGAAATCTTGCATGAAGGAAGATATTTACATTCAATTAAATGGAAAAATATTTATATTCAAACTCTTTTACTACTAGTGCTGCAAAATGGTACCGCATTAGGGAAGAAAATGAACGGAAGCTAGTTTCATCTGCTAGGACGCTGAAATCTTGCAAACACACTTAAAATCAATTAAACGAGCATATATCAAAATTCGCACTTTTTAACTTTCAGTGTTATAACTGTAGGGAAGAAGATACACAATACAATACTGCTGTTTTTATTTGCTTTGTAGTGCATATTAATTTGTTAATAAATTGGTGTTAGATCTCGGTTTGACATTTGGGTCTCCATTTTCATTGTTTCCCATATACCTATATAGTAAGTAATCTTTACAAAAAATATTGAGATCTCACAAAAAAATATAATTGAAAAAAGGCCAAGTTCCTACCACTCTTGCAAAAAATTCCGCCCATGAACGTAGTGATATCTATTATTGAGGCCAAGTTTATTCTTGCTGCTGTTCATCCCATACTTAAATTTAGTATTGCCCTTTTTCTATCTCAATTCTCTTAAAGCAATACCGACTTTACACTTGGCCAGTTTGGAAAAAGTTAGATAGTATTTTGCCATTCTCCTAAAACTGACCAAGTGCAAAGTGGGTATTGCTTTAAGAGAATTGAGACGGAAAAAGGGCAATACTAAATTTAAGTGTGGGATGAACAGCAGCAAGAATAAACTTGGACTCAATAATAGATATCACTACGAGCGGAATTTTTTGAAGGGAGTTTAGAACTTGGCATTCTTTCAATGATAATTTAACCCTAAGAAGCTGTACTTTAACATTTTTCCTTATAATGCTACCACTTGTCGCTGTTACCATAGCCACTCTATCGTCCTCAGGAGGCTGAGTTACACCCAAACACAACCAGATCTAAGTAGAAAATTCGAAAATACCTTTTTCAAATTTTCGACTCGCAACCTCCCTGGTGCACCACACTCTGCCTTGGAGACGTCTATACGATAAATATGTAAGATAATCAATTTTTTGGTTCTGTTTCAGTGATGGAAGATTACATGAAGGTGATCAAATTCTTGCCATTGATGGTCAACCATTGGATGGAGTTATATCACCTCAACAAGCCATTAGTATACTTCAACAAGCTAGAGGAGTTGTACAAATTATCGTAGCAAGAATAGAGGAACCACCTCCATCTCCAACAAATTTATCGGTCAAATCTAATAATTCCGATGAAATGGTGGTAAGTATTATGCAAGAATAGAGGAACCACCTCCAACTCCAACATATTTATCGGTCAAATCCAATAATTCCGATGAAATGGTTGTAAGTATTATGCGAGAATAGAGGAACCACCTCCATCTCCAACAAATTTATCGGTCAAATAGAATAATTCCGATGAAATGGTGGTAAGTATTATGCAAGAATAGAGTAACCACCTCCATCTCCAACAAATTTATCGCACAAATCCAATAATTCCGATGAAATGGTGCTAAGTATTATGCAAGAATAGAGGAACCACCTCCAACTCCAACAAATTTATCGGACAAATCCAAGAATTCCGATGAAATGGTGCTAAGTATTATGCAAGAATAGAGGAACCACCTCCATCTCCAATAAATTTATCGGACAAATCCAATAATTCCGATTCAATGGTGGTAAGTAATATACACTCACTATACTGTGTGCCGTAGTATAGCGGTGTTGAGAGAATAATGTCGATATTTCCGATATTGTTATTATCAAAAGCTTTATACCAGGGGTTCCCAATCTTTTTGGTACCGCGCCCCCTTTTCTTGAATGAAAGCCTCCCACGCCCCCCTCTCCTGTACATTATAAATGAGTATGGGTGTTGCTGAATGCTATCTCATTCAATAATGTGTTGCTGAATGTTATCGTATTCAAAACACTAAATAAAAAAATTGTGTATATTTCAACTAAATGATAATAATTCAACTGGTCTTGCGCCCCCCTTTGGCTTGCCTTCACGCCCCCCCCCCTATTTGGGAACCTCTGAATTTACCGATAAGCGGTGTTTATTGTTGGATCAATATTTCTTAGATTAGGTGTTTGTTCTTTTTCTAGGTGAACACAGAATGGGCTCAAGTTGAAGTTATTGATTTGGTTAATGATGGCTCTGGACTTGGATTTGGTATCATTGGTGGCCGATCTACAGGTGTGGTGGTCAAAACTATATTGCCTGGAGGTGTGGCAGACCGAGATGGGCGTCTCCAAAGTGGCGATCACATTTTACAAATTGGAGAAGTCAATTTGAGAGGAATGGGTTCAGAACAAGTGGCTTCCGTATTGAGACAGAGTGGTACTCATGTTCGATTGGTAAGTTTCCGTCAATTTGAGAGGAATGGGTTCGGAACAAGTGGCTTCTGTATTGGGAAAGAGTGGCACTCATGTTCGATTGGTAAGTTTCCGTCAATTTGAGAGGAATGGGTTCAGAACAAATGGCTTCTGTATTGAGACAGAGTGGTACTCATGTTCGATTGGTAAGTTTCTGTCAATTTGAGAGGAATGGGTTCAGAACACGTGGCTTCTGTATTGAGACAGAGTGGTACTCATGTTCGATTGGTAAGTTTCTGTCAATTTGAGAGGAATGGGTTCAGAACAAGTGGCTGGCTTCTGTATTGAGGCAGAGTGGTACTCATGTTCGATTGGTAAGTTTCTGTCAATTTGAGAGGAATGGGTTCAGAACAAGTAAGTGGCTTCTGTATTGAGACAGAATGGTACTCATGTTCGATTGGTAAGTTTCTGTCAATTTGAGAGGAATGGGTTCAGAACAAGTGGCTTCTGTATTGAGACAGAGTGGTACTCATGTTCGATTGGTAATTTTGTCAATTTGAGAGGATTGGGTTCAGAACAAGTGGCTTCTGTATTGAGACAGAGTGGTACTCATGTTCGATTGGTAAGTTTCCGTCAATTTGAGAGGAATGGTCAGTTGTTGTAGATTTCTGTCAATGGGTTTGGTGGTAAAACGATCTGACTGATAAAATCAGTAGGGGAGCTGCTCAAACCCAACCAACCCATGTACTAATAATTTCTTAAATCTTGTATTAAACGAACTCTTTTTCCTCAGGTCGTCGCTCGTCCTGTAGAACCTTCAGCATCCGACTTCCAGTCATTAGATAGTGACGCTCCAATCGTGCCCACCAAACTGTTAGGCGATGCTCAAGAATTGGACAAACATCTGATCCATAGTGGATACCCTCAGTTGACACTTACCCACAACTTATCCTCAGTTGAAATTAATGTAAGTGACCAATTGGCTAATAGCTATCAGTTATTGATTACCAATAGGTAATCAATAATTATAGGCCCGGGCCAAAAACATCGACTTAATTCACCACATTGAGGAGGACGTACGTACCGATTCCATTCGTCTCATATATTGTCTGTTTTTTGTTCCGACAACATCCCACTGTTTTTTGTTCCGACAACATCTGACTGTTTTTTGTTCCGACAACATCTGACTGTTTTTCGTTCCGACAACATCTTACCATTTTTCGTTCCGACAACATCTCACCTCACTGTTTTTTGTTCCGACAACATCTCACCTCACTGTTTTTTGTTCCGACAACATCTCATTGTTTTTTCAACATCTCACTGTTTTTTGTTCCGACAATATCTCACTGTTTTTCGTCCCGACAAAATCTCACGGCTTTTCGTCCCGACAACATCTTACAGTTTTTTGTTCCCACAACATCTCACTGTTTTTCGTTCCGTCAACATCTCATTGTTTTTTGTTCCCACAACATCTCACTGTTTTTCGTCCCGACAAAATCTCACTGCTCTTTGTTCCGACAACATCTTACTGTTTTTTGTTCTGACAACATCTCACTGTTTTTTCGACTATGAATCTTTTATGGAACGCTTTCTTCTTATCTTTAACGGTTTTCCGAAATACTTGACTATGTCCTTTACAATGACTCACCCTGCATAGGACCCGTTTGGGGTCTAATCATGCCCCGAAACTTTTGAATACAATCGAATTTACCGTTGGCGATTATCAGTAAACACAAGAAATGAAAATGATTAAAAAACACTTGACTGTATGTTCTACAATTTATAAGTAAATTGGTTAAATTAAACTGGCAACGATCATACCACATTGAATACACCAGTTCCCGTTTGATCACTGAAGTTAAGCAACGTCAGGCGTGGTCAGTACTTGGATGGGTGACCGCTTGGGAACACCACGTATCGTTGACTCTTTTTTCTGGCCCAACCCAGGCTGGGTGAGGTCAATGTGGGTAGCTGGTTTGCAAGTTTCCAGCGAATGGAGGGTAAAAACCCCGTCTTGAATGATCAATAGATGTTAAAGAGACGTTAAGCCAAATTAAAAAAAAAATCCGGTTTCCTCTCTTTACGTTCTTCACATTATGCTCTGAGATTACTTTTTGTTGTGTTGTGAAATATATATATATTTTTTAATTTCTAGCGCGAAGATTTGAATTTGATTATTCCCACCCTTCCACTTCTCACAATGGACATGATCCCTGCAGAATCACTCAACCATCTTCCCGAAATGGAAACTTTTACTGTTGAATTAGTCAAAGATAGTCAAGGATTGGGTATCACTATTGCCGGATATGTTTGTGAGAAAGGTAATAGTAATCTCTCATTAAGATGTTTTACTGTTGAATTAGTCAAAGATAGTCAAGGATTGGGTATCACTATTGCCGGATATGTTTGTGAGAAAGGTAATAGTACTATCTCATTAAGTTGCTTCTTTTATAATTACCGTTATTTATGGTGAGGATTCACTTACTTTTGAATTCCGACTCGAGTTTCGTCTACTTCGTAGACATTTTCAAGGACACTGACTGTTTGGTGTTGTTGCTATTGTTGGGTGTCCGTTGGTAACTTAGGACCCACGTGATCATTCAGCTGATCTCTCTCATACACAAAGTTTGGAACAGTGCCAACGATCTTGTTGAGGCATTTACCTTTACTCATTGGCTCTCATATCATGAAAAACTGAAGTGTCACTACTCCACGGAGGTAATCGTCAAATGGAAAACCTACTGTATGAACAAATCTACATCCACTCGTCAATTAGTATTGGTGAATGCCTCAACGCGATCGTCGGCACTGTTCCAAACTTTGTGTATGAGAGAAATCAGCTTAATTATCAGGTGGGTCCTAAGTTACCAGCGGACACCCAACAATAACATCAACCAGTCAGTTTCTTTGAAAATGTCTACGAAGTAGACCATAGGCGTAGCTGGAGCAAAATTATTGGGGGGCACATTTTAATTCGAGTCGGAAGTGAATCCTCGTCATAAATAACGGTAGTGTTTCTTAAAGTCACCAATAGGATGTCTAATATAAATTTGTTAAATAATAATGACCTTTCAATAAAATAAGTGGCGCCTTAGAGGCTTGGCCGTTCCCTTGAGTGACATTACAAATGTTGTATTTGTAATTAGCAGAACTTCAGATCTTGGATCATGATCAAATGGCAAATTTAATTTTTCAGAGGAATTGTCCGGAATTTTCGTCAAAAGTATTTGTGAAGGAAGTGCTGCTGACAAATGTGGACAAATTCAAGTCAACGATAGGATAGTGCAAGTGGACGAGGAGTCGTTACAAGGTAAGTGACCTCAGAAAAAATATCTAGACATCGAAAATATGATGTCCGCAACTTCGACTGCGTGACCAAATTTACTAAAGGTGGTATCACACTATTTTTCACGATTCCAAAAATTTAGCACAATTTATTTGATGTATGTGTATATATGTTGAATTTTTGTGTTTAGTATGTCCCGGAAATCCTAGCGGAGGCCCTGTAACTTTTGAATGGCTTGGAATTTTTTAATTCTGATTGATCCTAGGGATAGAAAAAGGGTCATGGCCATTCGATTGGTGACAGTAAAATCCAGGTTCGATTCCCGGAAATGGCATTTTTTAATCAAAAGTTTCGGTTTCTCAAGAATTTTAAATGGAATGGTACCAATTCTATTTTGGTTTATTATTTTCAATAATGAACCTTTAGAATCGTCACGGAAAAAAAAATTATCCCCCCTCAAAATTTGATATTTTACGTTTCAAGGTACGTAGAATCCAAAAATCGAATAATAAAAAAATCCGTTTGTCCGCCGTACGTCGTGATGGGCACTTTTGCCACTTGGCGTTGGCCGATTTGAATGAAATTTGGTATTTAGGTCCCATCTGGGCTCCAATTGTGTCCCGAAACTTTTAGGTGCAAACGAATACACTCTTGGCGATTTTTGCCGCCTTTTAGCAGTTTTCAGTATTGCTGTCTAAAAGGAGAATGGTAAAAGCTAGAGATTTGAAATTTGCTACGTATGTCATATTTGGGGTCTCAGCTAGCTCCGAAACTTTTGGGTTCTATCAAATATACCGCTGGCGGTTTTCATTAATCCTGTCTAAAAAAGGATTGGTAAGAGCCAGAGACTTCAAATTTGGTAGGTATGTCAAATTTGGGGTCTAATTACGCCCAAATTCGTCACGAGAACCTCCCCTCAACTTTTTTGGGGGGGTACTCCCCCAATTTTTTTTAATAAACCCATGTGTCACATTGGCAGAGTTTTTTAATTTAAAAGATAAAATAAAATAAGGTCTAACTCTCAGTTATAAATTTTGAAACAAATAATCAGGGGCGGAGATAGAGGGATCTGAATTTTTATTTTGTTACACCCTGTATAACGTCCTCAGGTTCGAGCTTCGATGTAAATGTTCAAATATTTTGTTCGTAGACGGACAAAGTCAAATCTCATTTTCCTTCAGCAGGAGGTTGAATTCAGGTCGTTTAGAAAACGGCCGTTTTCGGGTAGAATGTCTGATGTATGATTTGGGACAAACAGTAGACAGTAACTTAAATATGGAAACATTTACTTTCAAATATCGGAACCTCATCCATAGTTGGGAATCGGACTTTGGGTAGATTTTGTATTGTTCTTAAAGGTTTTTGGGTATGTTTTTTTAGGTGGGGGGGGCATTCCCAGCCATGTTTTGGAATCTCTACCCATGGAGGCTGTAAATTTTTAAAATGTATCTTTTTTCACGATTACTTGCTTTGGTTTTACAAACTTTAGATTTGTTTTCTATCTCATTGTTTCCTTGCATTTTATCTCACGCGCCCTTGATTCTTGATTGTCAGGAAAGAGCAATTCTGGAACCATTATTTTTCTTCTAAAATTTTCATTCACGCCATGAAACATACACAAGAAGGATACAGCACAATACTTTTTTATTATTTTTATTGATCTAGGTATTGACCGAATTTGCTGATAACAGGGGGAGACGAGGATGGCAATCTTCAAAAGATACACCCCACTTCTCGACCGGAAAAATATTTGTCCAGCCGCAGCCAGACAAAGACCCTAGTCGAGTGGCGTGGAGGTTATGTTGGACTCAATCTCTAAGTAATGGTGTGGTTGAAACCCCACCGATTGCTTAACAACTAAACCCACCCTCTACCCTCTTCCCCACTGTCAGCTATATGATAGCAATCTGTCCCGGCACTACACGAATCTGCTATTCACCAGGACAGCTGCCATATAATAACTTTTAGAAGCCATATAATAAATTTAATTTCTAATTCCCCCGCAATCTCATTCATTCAAGCGATCTGGCATTCCTTAATTCATTCCAACTTTTACAATATTTTTTTTTTTTTTTTTAAAAAAAAAAAAAGTTATGCCCCGGAACCGCTTTCGCATTACTTCAGGGCAACTTTTACAATACTGCCGGACGCGATCTGTCTCCTACCTTAATTCTGCTTAATCTATAGGTCCTAAAATTTAATTTTCTGCGTATAGCTATTGTGTAGCCACCGAGGGGAGCAAACCAGCTTCAGTATGTGACGGTCCTAAGCTCGTGTAAATGCAGAAGGTTTTGTGTTAGGGCATCCAGCTTTTAAAAAACTCTGTTTCAAACAAATGATGAGAGGTTATCAGCAAAAAGCGAGTTTTTACGCAGAAAGCAAGCGCGGGTTACCGTACCAGAAAAGGGTTACAGCTAAAGAGAGTAGGCACCGAACAGAAGGTTGTGGCATGGTAGAATTAAGGAAAGCAACTCCAGCCCCAAATAGAATTGGGAAAGGGCAAAGTTAAAGAAGAAATCATTGTGGATGCTCGTTGATTATTCGTCGAGTCAGATGATACCAACTAAAGCCCGAACATTTTCTTACTGTCCAGGTTACACGAATCATCAAGCAGTAGATGTTTTGCGAAGTACAGGAGAAAGAGTGAAATTGAAACTAGAAAGATATCTACGAGGACCTAAATTTGAACAACTTCAACTTGCCATAGCAAATTCGGAACTTAAAGCACCAACTCCTTCTTCACCAGCGTCCATATCAGCAACATCTTTGGCCAAGTTTCCAGTTTCAGCGGTAAGTTTTGGTGGCATAGTGTTCGCTTTTTTCTTTATTTATACATACGAGGTCTGTTCAAAAAATACGCGGTCTGAGGTCATAAAATATCTACTTTATTTGGAAGTTACACGCTTGCGTATCCTTCAAAGTACTCTTCTTCCCATCGCACACACTTATCCCAACGGTGTTTCCACCTGTTGAAAGAGTCCTGGTGCGCTTCTTTTGTGATGTCAGCTCCTTCGTCACATTTGCCTTAATCTCCGAAATCGTCTCAAACCTTCTGCCTTTGAGGGTTTTTTCAGTTTTGGGAATAAGAAAAAGTCACAAGGAGAAAGGTCAGGTGAGCATGGGGGATGGGGAAGAACAGTAATCGACTGATTAGCCAAACTCACGAGTTCTGAGTGCTGAGTGAGCTAGAGCGTTGTCATCCTGGAAAAACCAGTTGTCACTTTTCTGGCCTTTTACGTCGGACGGCGCCCCTCAGACGTTTCAGTTACACTCGATTACTGTTCTGCCCCATCCCCCATACTCAGGAATTTGCTCCTTCACTTTTTCTTATTCCCAATACTGAAAAAACCCTCAAAGGAAGAAGGTTTGAGACAATTTCGGAGATTAAGGCAAATGTGACGAAGGAGCTGAAAGCCATCACAAAAGAAGCGTACCAGGACTATTTCAACAAGTGGAAACACCGTTGGGATAAGTGTGTGCGTTGGGAAGGAGACCCAGGCGTGTAACTTGCAAATAAAGTAAATTTTTTTATTGTCCTCAGTCCGCGTATTTTTTTAACAGACTGCGTATATTCAGTAAAAAGATTTTTTTAGTGAAGGAGGCTGATACCGACAAAAATTGTAAAAAAGCCATTGGGCCTTAACACAAAAAAAAATCTTTATTTACATTTTTTAGATTCATTTTTTTTTTTGATATGGTAGAAACAGATTGATTTGAGGTTACCGAAAAAAATCGATGGCCCTTGACTGGAACAAAGATGGCATTCGTTCAATGATATCTCGGTGGGTAGAACTGGTTATGTTTGTGGGCATCATAGCATTACAAGGTATTTTCAACATTTATCCAATATCACTAAGTCTAAGATACACTAACAATTTTTTACCGTATAATGCTACCACTTGGCGCTATTACCATAGCTTCTCAATTGTCCTCAGGAGGCTGATTTACCCCCAAACACAACCAGACCAAGTAGAAAATTCGAATAAACCTTTTTCAAATTTTCGACTCGTCCAGGAATCGAACCCGGAACCTCCTTGGTGCAAGCCGAGTGTGATGCGCACTCTGCCACGGAGATGTCTTGTAGAACTGGTTATCTGGAGGACGATCCATGTTTTATGATTTGATTGGTATTTCAGGATGAACCCACCGAACTAGAACCAGAGCAAGACGAAGAAGATGAGGACTTTGATGAATCTGACAGCTACAATATTGATCACAACTATGTGGGACCTTTGAATGAAGAAACGGAAAGAGCTATTCAAGAGAAATGGTGTAAAATTTTGGGAGAAGATGTCGATATTATTGTAAGTAGATGACGAGACGGACGTCATGTCAATTGATTTTGACATTTTATGTCTTTACTTTGGCACATAACATCGAAAAGCGTTACTCTGAAAATGTTACTTTTAGTTTCACTCGGCCATATTCGTCGCAATTCCACTCGGACACCTTCGTCTTAATCCACTCGCGACATAGAATTGAAAGGTGTTACGTTACTTTGTTATTTTACTAGTAGACTTCACTCAATATCGACGACTATGAAGAGAGAGAGAGAGATAGTGGTTCAGTGAACAGTAGACCTCATTCAATGTCGACGACTATGAAGAGAGGGAGTGAGTGGTTCAGTGAACAGTACACTTCACTCAATGTCGACGACTATGAAGAGAGAGAGCGAGAGCGATAGTGGTTCAGTGAACTGTAGACCTCACTCAATGTCGACGACTATGAAGAGGGAGAGAGATAGTGGTTCAGTGAACTATAGACCTTTTTATGTTGTATGTGTTTAATTTGTAAAGACATAAAATGTTCCAATGTGTTGCGGACTCGTACGCAAGCTTATGTTGCTTTACTAGTAGACCTCACTCAATATCGGCGACTATGAGAGAGAGAGAGAGAGAGATAGTGGTTCAGTGATTGTTTTTACCAAATGGGTGTCTACGTAGGTTTGCGCCCTCCTGATACTAGCTTTTTTCCAGCCCAACCCCGACGGCGTAAGGTCAATGTGAGTAGCTACTTTGTAAGTTTCCTGTGAATGAATAGTGAAATTCCCGTCTCGAATAACGAATAAATGTTAAAGAGACGTTAAGCCATAATAAATATCATGCTCATTGCTTTTTTCTTTGAGGTTGGTCAAATTTCCAAATCTGGTGAAGCTGGAGGTTTGGGTATTAGTTTGGAGGGCACTGTCGACGTTGAAGATGGCGTGGAAGTCCGTCCTCATCATTACATTCGATCAATATTACCAGAAGGACCTGTTGGGAGAAATGGAAGACTTCAAAGTGGCGATGAATTGCTAGAGGTAATTTGGTGATGGGGGTTTGGTTTAATAGTGAACTTTCGGAATCGATCACGAAAAAAATATCCCCGTCAAAATTTGATATTATACGTTTCAAGGTACATAGAATCCGAAAATCGAATAAAAAAAATCCGTTTGTCCGCCGTACGCCGTGATGGGCACTTTTGCCACTGAGCGTCAACGATTTGGATGAAATTTGGTATATAGGTCCCATCTGGAATCTAATTGTGCCCCGAAACTGGGTGAAACACCCTCGGCGGCTTTTGCCGATTTTCAGTATTGCTGTCTAAAAAGAGAATGGTAAGAGAAATTTGCTACTTATGTCATAGTTGGGGTCTCAGTAAGCTCCGAAACTTTTGGGTTCAATCAAATATATCGCTGGCGGTTTTTATTAATCCTGTCTAAAAAGAGAATAGTAGGGGTCAGAGACTTGAAATTTGGTATGTATGTCAAATTTAGGGTCTAAATTTTGGGGGGGGGGTGCTAGCTAGAAAAATAATAAACCCATGTGTCACATTGGCGGAGTTTAAGTTCCGTAGTCGTAATTTGTTCCAATCCAATTTGACTTAGTAACTACATGGTTAAAATGACCTAGTTTGACATTATGAGATGTAACTTGATGGTGACATCCTCACGGGCCTTGTCCACCTGAGCTAATGGTGCAAAATAACACAGAAAGCAACTCCGTAATATCATTATGTTACTGACGTAATTATATTGCAGAAAATCAATCGATCTATAGAGGCATTATCGGTTCCGATGGTAGTCAGATGTATGAGACTGCAGCTCTAAATAAGTTGTTGTTTGCCACCAAAATTTTTAATAGTCATAACATCTAATCTTGGAGAATTCACATCTAATCTTGGAGAATTCAATCACTGCAATATAATCACGCTTGTAGCATAATAATATTACAGAGTTGCTTTCTGTATTATTTACACCATCAGCCCAGATGAACTCGGCCCGTGAGGATGTTACTCTCAAGTAACTTCCGACAATCTCAAGTATGACCTATTTTCGAAAGTTTTTAGGACGTACTTGGATTGGAAGAAATTACGACTGAGGCAAATGATTTTTGAAATTTCTCGGTAACAGTGTGGTTAAGGGCTCGTCTGGTAAACAGAAGGATGGTGGTTCAATTCCAAGCTAAGAAATAGCCTCAGTAGCTCAGTTGGTTGAGGCGGTGGATTTGTAAATAGGAGACTGTTGGTTTGAATATAACTTCATTCCGCCTACTGGTCAGGTATGTTGCAATACTATCGATATCGATAAATATCGATATTTTCTTTCGATATTTCCGATCTGAGCGCATGGCAGTGCGCCTGGCCTAGTTCCGGAAAGCCCCAGTGTATCTTTACACGAATCAATTCATCGGGTTTTACAGGGGATAGGTCATCGAAATTTTGAACATACATTCCGTAGTATAGTACAATACTACAGGATAAAATTTAAAAGTTAATGTTAACCCGGGCAGGAGATAAGTAATTTCAAAGTTTGTTCTTTTGGATACTCACTGACTGACTGATTCACACATGGCTAAAAGTTTTAGGAACTTCCCGTATATCTAGAGAGCTGAAATGTTCCATGAAGTTAGCAATTGACATCCAAGTAAAGGGAAAAATCCAAAAATTTGAACTTTTTAACCCTAAGTGCTCCAAAACGGTGTCGCCTCCCCTAGTGGTTACCTTCCACTTAAGAGTGTATTCTTATTTCAGGTGAATAATCACCGATTGCTAGGAATGAATCATATAGCCGTTGTGACAATCTTGAAGGATCTACCAATCAACGTGAGAATGGTGTGTGCAAGACGAGGAGGAGAAACTAGCAGACTCATTGATACATCGCAAGATAAAGCCGCCTTTGACGCTCGAGTAAGTCTATACCGCCCAATAGAATGATCTCTTATGAACTTGAGGTGAAATCTGGTGTGAAGATCACACGACTTTCCTTATCTATAAAAAACGAAGAAAGTATTGTAATGAGCTGAAATTTTCGATGTCGTGTTTTCAATGCCAGAACACTGCGAGGGTTTACTTAGTGGATGACCATGTAGCTTCGAGCACTGGTGACGATGACTATTTTTGGCTGAACCCTGTCTGGATGATGTCTATGGGTAGATGATTTATAAATTTCCACCGAATGGAAGGTAAAAATATAGCCACCGAGCGGAGCAAGCCAGCTTCATTAGGTGACGCTCCTAAGCCCGTGTAAAGATAGAAAATTTGGTCTTAGGAACGGTATTTCAGCCTTTAAAAAACTCTGCTACAAACCAATGATGAAGGGTTACAGCAAAATGCGAGTTTGTACGCAGTTTCTATGAATACTGTGAGAAGTAAGCTAAAGTTTCCATGCCATATAGAACAGAAGGTTGAGGCATGGTAGAATGAATGCACGCAAAGCCGACCCCAAGTAGAATTGGGAAAGGGTGAAGTTAAAGAAGAAGAAGGAAGTTAAAACCATGTCCCGAATGACCAGCAGAAAAATGGAANGGAGCAAGCCAGCTTCATTAGGTGACGCTCCTAAGCCCGTGTAAAGATAGAAAATAATTTGGTCTTAGGAACGGTATTCAGCCTTTAAAAAACTCTGCTTCAAAACAATGATGAAGGGTTACAGCAAAATGCGAGTTTGTACGCAGTTTCTATGAATACTGTGAGAAGTAAGCTAAAGTTTCCATGCCATATAGAACAAAAGGTTGAGGCATGGTAGAATGAATGCACGCAAAGCCGACCCCAAATAGAATTGGGAAAGGGTGAACTTAAAGAAGAAGAAGGAATTAAAACCATGTCCCGAATGACCAGCAGAAAAATGGAATGCGTTGTTGTTGTTGTAGCAGCAGGCCATCAAATTTCAGGGTTGGTAGCCTCTGTTAGAACCAGATCAAGGAATGCTGTCACATATTTAGGTCTCTCCCACAGGTCTCGCACTGTCAGTGTAGTTGGGTGAGCTGAACAGTTGAATAAGTGGTAGACATCAAGTCTGTTCATATAGTGATTAAGTAATGGAGACCAACCAGAACGCAATTGAGCCACCCTTGATCTGGTTGTTCTTTGTAACTCACTTTCTTCTTTGGCAATGGGTGGTGGTCGTTCATCAAGCACTCTATTTGGTTTAAAGGTATGAATCGTGTCTTCCGCATTCCAATGGAATGCGTAAATTCAAATGGACGAATGTTATATTTCTGATTTCACTCCTTACTGTTTCAGAATATCCTCGGTGGAAGTTTACAAAATTTGATGCCTGCAATGGAACGATTAGTGAAAGCTAAATCTGACGGTTCTCTGGCATCTTCTGGAACTCCAGACGCTGTCACGTCGAGTTTGTCGAAACTAAAATCAAGATCTTTGGAACCTTTGACAGGACTAGCCATGTGGTCAAGTGAACCTCAAATCATAGGATTGATCAAAGGGGAAAGAGGACTCGGCTTTTCTATATTGGATTATCAGGTAACTTTTGAAACAATCTTGTGGCTTATTAAATGTATATTTCTTTGTGGTGGCATATCACAATTTTGTGAGCATCATTGAATTACAAGGTATTTTGTTAACAATCAATCCAATACATAAAAGGTATACTTAATAATTATCTTATAATGCTACCGCTTGTCGCTATTACCATAGCTACTCAATTGTCCTCACAAGGTAGAGTGCACCCCGAACAACCCGTTCCGCCAGGATCAAACCCGGGTCTCCCGCGTTCAAAGCCAGTGTGATATCCACTAGGCCCGGGAGGCTGCTTCATTCATTCAGTAGCAGATTTTTTTTTTTTTTCAGTCAATAGTGGCATCATCGTGTCCGATGGTTGCCAGATGTATGAGACAGTAGCTCCAGATAGGTGATTGTTTTGCTGCTAAAGTTTTTTATTGTCATCATACATCTGTTCTTAGAGGCTGATATTTGGGCCCCCTGGACCATGACAATCACTCTAATATAATTCGTCAGTAACACAAGAGTTACAAACAGAATGATATTACAGAGTTGCGTGTTATTTTATACCATCAGGTCAGGTGGACTCGGCCCGTGAGGATGTCACCCTCAAGAAACTTCTTACATTTTCAAGTATGATTTACTTTTCCTCTTGGAAAGTTAGCAAATGGATGGAAAAAACCTATACGCCTTCCGAATACTAAAAAATATCTTCACACTTTCAGGATCCCATGAATCCAAATGAAACAGTTATAGTAATACGATCATTAGTCCCTGGTGGTGTTGCTCAACTTGATGGACGTCTCATCCCTGGAGATCGACTTTTATCTGTGAATGATACAGCTTTAGACAATGCCTCTTTAGATCAAGCTGTACAAGCATTAAAAGGTGCACAAAAAGGACTGGTCAAGATAGGAGTAGCCAAACCTTTGCCCATACCAGACTCGAGTTGTACTCAGGTAAGTAGTGCTCCTGGGGAGTATTATAATGATACTGACACGGAAAATAACGACAAGATACACAAGTCGGATAGTTTCTGATTGTGCACATTTCGTCTTGTTTATTTTGAAAATCCAAGTCGGTAAGAGCCTGCATTAGAAAATAGCCGCAATTAGCACACTCCCATAAAACATGTGCATTTTTTTCCTTGGTTATATAAACAATGTGTGATACGCTGTAAGGTAAGTGAGTAAGCGGCTGTCTGAGAGTAGCCTAAGGAATAATGATACCATTTTTGGTGCATTATTTTCAATAATGGACCTTTGGAATCGTCCTGAAAAAAATATCCCCCCGAAATTTGGTATTTTACGTTTCTAGGTATGATTGAAGAATCCGAACTTTTGCCTGTTAGTATTGACTGATTTCGTTGAAATTGAGTCCCATTTGGTGTCTAATTGTGCCCCGAAACTTTTGGTATGTAGGTCCCATTTGGTGTCTAATTGTGCCCCGAAACTTTTGGTATGTAGTTCCCATTTGGTGTCTAATTGTGCCTCGAAACTTTTGGTATGTAGGTCCCATTTGGTGTCTAATTGTGACCCGAAACTTTTGGTATGTAGGTCCCATTTGGTATCTAATTTTGCCCCGAAACTTTTGGTATGTAGGTCCTATTTGGTGTCTAATTTTGCCCCGAAACTTTGTCACTGGCAGTCACATATACATGTAGGGTTCCATACTAAAGGTTTTGGAACACAATAATATCATTCAAATAGGTCAGCGCCAACATTTTTTTCTTCTTGTTAAAGTCTCTTTCGGCACGGGGGTTTTACACCCCCAACTTTTGATAGTCGATAAGAGACAGCATTCCATAAACATGCTTCATGAGGCATATTGTTTGCGCACACACACGGACCAATGTCTGAAACTCAAGATTTGGGCTCATAGGTCCTCAAAACGGGTTTTAGCATTGAATATTCGACATCGAAAATTTCAACACGTTACAATGCTTTCCTTTTTATATAGAAATGGCAAGTTGTGAGATGTTCATACCAGACTTAAGGGTATATACATATCTGATGAAAAGTATTTTCTATTCGTTCGGTCTCATTTGTTTGGTCCTGGGGCAAATCGTTCCCAATTTTTTTTGAAACGAGAAAAAATATTAAAATTTTTTTTTAAGAAAAGGAAATTGACTGTTGAAATTTTGGATGAAAAAAAACTGTCCCGGGACTTTGTATAGACACATTGTATTCTTTGTAGGTTTTACATATTTATATGGAAATATTAATGTACACGGTGAACAAAAATTTGTGATCAATAGATTTTACACGGAACCAATTCGATTTTTTTTTCGTAGAAATCACGTTCGTTTTAGGGTGTAAATGCTGTTATTCTGGTGTTTATTTTCTTCGAACTTCAAACTGGTTGAAAAAAGAATCTACAAATCACAAATTGGTGATCACTCTATAATTGTAATGAATATTATTGCTTGCATTTTTTTTTTTCTTTATTGTAATATCACGTTTTGGGATGAAATATTATTTTTTACACTCAAGCAAAGTATTTCTACATTTGCATAGTGACTTAAAGACATAGCATTAGCTGTACAAATCTATAGTAATAAAACTCAATGTGACGATATACTGTATGTGTTTAACGAAAAATTTATGGGAATGGACCCCCTCAAGATCATAGCCTGGAACCTCAGGAAAACTATCAGAATTCAAAAATGTCGAACCGTTTTCGAGATATGGCCGATTTTTCAATTTTTGAACAAATTCAGCAAGTCACGGTGCGATATCTAAAATTTTGTAGCGACAACATATCAAATCAAAGCGAGAAAGTTTTAGGTGGCCTTTCAAAACTTAATTTACGGCTTTGTTTTCAAAAAACCGTCGAACCGTTTTCGAGTTATGGCCGAGAATATACGCTTGTTCTTTCTACTAAACACTACAGAGAACAGAGAGAGAGAGAGAGAGAAAGAACACCAAAATAAATGCAGAGTGAGAGAGAGCAGCTGTAGGCAAGTGAAATAGAAAGAGACAGGTATGTGTGGTCTCTTTGTGTGTTGATTATGGAATGATCCTATTGGCTACTTCAAGGTTATTCCTTAGAGAGAGAGAGCAGCTGTAGGCAAGTGAAATAGAAAGAGACAGGTATGTGTGGTCTCTTCGTGTGTTGATTATGGAATGATCCTATTGGCTACTTCAAGGTTATTCCTTATTTGTTGTTTTGTTTCTTCTTCTCCTCCTCTTTGATCGATGGTTCGTAATGCAAGAAAGCTCGCACAAAAGAGAATGGAAATTAATCATCCATTTGAGTGAAATGAAAATGATTCATGACTTATTTGATTTACTCAGTAAAATGATTAGATCATTTTACTGAGTGATTCATTAGTGATCTAATCAGTCAAAAGTTTCATAACTCACATCTCTACAGTGAACTCTAAATCTGTCTACCAAAAATCATTTGGTTATTCCTTTGAATTACAATTGGAACTATAATATTTATTTCTTATTCTCTCAAAGCGTGATTATTTTTATATTCATAGCCAGTATTAGATTCAGCACCATTTTAATATTAATCATAATTTATTATTGTTGTACATAAAATGAAATGTTTTTGTAATAAAAAGAATTTTTGGGTTTGGGTGCTTCAATTTGATTGGCCGCCATTTTTATTTATCATTGTTGGCAACATTGTTTATATATTCATTTTTGCTATTTGTTATCATTGAGTTTTTTTTTCTTTAATATGTTGTTTTTTTTTGTTCTTAGTTGTGCGGTCCTAATCTTAAAATCAACTGCGTCCTCATTTTTGGATTCAGATTTGATAGAAAGGATAGAATCAGGTTGCTGTGACGTTACCGAAAACTCCGAAAAGGTTTTGATGATATGTGTTCCAGGTCGGGTCGTCCTGGTGCATAGTACCGGATCTTGAGGACGGTAGTAACTGTTTGTGTTGTATAGCGATGGAAAAGAGCAAATTGTGAGAACTCACTATCAGAATGGTGAACATTTAAACAGTGACCAAACCAGGCTCGTATCCAGGTTTTCATTTGGGGGGGTCTTCTAAAGGGAGTTTTACCGTATAGGGATTATAGGAAAAATCAAACCTTTTCAAAAAAAATGGGGGGTTGGCGGTTGAACCCTATCTTGGATACGACCTCGAGTCCAAACCTCTCCTGGACTTCACAGGCGATTGCTTCTACTTACCAAGTCCCCTCGAGAATTTTATTCCAACCAAAGAAGAAATTCTGCAACGTAGGAGTGTACCCGACGCAACGTTGTGATCGAGGTACTGATCGCTTTTTTTTACTTTACTTTTCCATGGCTGTACAAAACAAACAATTACTAAGAACAATGATAACAATTTAACAAAAATCACAAAGTCAATAAATAAAAATGGCGGCCAAATCAAATCTGACGTTACATTTACAGCATGATACTAAGGAGATAGGATATGATATTCCGCTCTCGTTGACTCTTTATTTGCACAGAATGCAATCGGTTTTCTTTTTTTATGTTTAAAAATTGTAATGAAAATATAGACCAATTTATTTTTAATTTAGTAACTTTTTGAAATCACCAATTAATTAGTAACTCAGATAATTTCAATATTTAATCAAAATTTTCAATATTTATGTTTTAGTAACTTTTTATCTGAAAAAAGACAATGAATTACATAATTTAGTAACATTTTTAAATTACCCATTTAATGTTTAGGGACTTTTGAAATTGGACATGCAATATTTATGATGCAATGGAGAAACCAAAAGTTAGTTTATATGAAAATTTGGATTTATTATTTTTTTAATTTAATCATTTTAAAAAATATAAAATAGACGATTCAGAGTTTAAGTTGTTGGATTAAAATTAAAAGCTATAATTAATGATTCAGACTGCCATCATCATTCCAGAGTCGATAGCTCACCAATTTTAATTATTAATTTATAGTTTTATCTTTTCAATTTAACTAAATTACCTCTGAATGGATAATGTCAATTTTTAAATATCTTACGATTTTTTTATAAAATATATTTATTCATATTTACGTTTCAGTAACTTCTTTTTTTTTTTTTAAAAAAAAAAAAAACACTACACTTTACTATTTAGTAACAATGTAAAATTACATATTTTTAGTTTGGTAACTTCTGAAATTTTGATATTTATGATGCAATGACAGTTATTTTCTTTGGAAATTTAAAATCAATATTTTTAACTAAAATAGGTTTTTTTTTAAATTTGGAACGAAATTTTGAATTTTAGAAAAAACGAACAAACAAGCAAAATTTTCTTTCATTCACTATTTTATTTTTAATTTAATTTAATATTTTCAAAAAATATTTACAAAAAAGACAATATTGATTCAGTTTAAGAATAATTATTATGAAATAATAATAGCGCATCTTTCAATAGAACTCAGGCTATCATCTTTAGCTTTGCGATGTTCAGAGCAGTGTTTCCGCTCCAGAAAATTACTAGCTTTGACTCAAAAATCAGCAAATCTCTAATTTCTCTATAATTGTGCCTCG
>CM022876.1:5567541-5589198 GCA_012654025.1 Pachypsylla venusta | reverse complement strand
TGGACTTGAAATTCGTTCATTCAGTACACAATATACTTTCTACAGTAGCTAGACTCGAGTCCAGTTTATAAAGGGAGTAGACATTGTCATAACAATCAATGGACTTGAAATTCGTTCATTCTGTACACAATAATACACTTTCTACAGTAGCTAGACTCGAGTCCAGTTTATAAAGGGAGTAGACATTGTCATAACAATCAGTGGACTTGAAATTCGTTCATTCAGTACACAATATACTTTCTACAGTAGCTAGACTCTGAGTCCAGTTTATAAAGGGAGTAGACATTGTCATAACAATCAATGGACTTGAAATTTGTTCATTCAGTACACAATACACTTTCTACAGTAGTAGACTCGAGTCCAGTTTATAAAGGGAGTAGACATTGTCATTAAAACAAAACACTTACCAAAAACACTATTTATTATTATTTATGAGGAAACTAGTTCTTACTATTTATTATTATTCGAATCATCGAATAATAATAAATAGTAAGTGTTAAAGTGTTGTTTTTTTTATTATTTAAAAGTTAATATTTTTTAACACTTATAACTAACATATTATTCAAAGATTGGAATTTAAGCTCTGGGGACCCCAAATTTTTTTTTTTTTTTTTGGCCTAGAAAACTATAGAAAATTTTAGCCTTTTATATTTTTTTCCCGTGTGATATTCACACCGGATTTTTTTTTCTCGGCCATTATTGGGGTAGGTAAGTTTTCTTTTGATTTTAATTAACACTAAAAAGGTTTTGGACTTTTGCTTCTTAACTAATCTTCTCGAAAAGGGATAGCAGCATCTTTTAGTGCTATTCACGAATGCTGTCTAAAAAGAGTACTGGAGACTCGACATTTGGTATCTATGTATATTAATTTTATTCCTGGAATTTGATGGAAAGCCGATTTCCTCTTGTGCGGGATCTTTTTCACCCTTTAATTTTAATGGGAGTTAACAAATCTGTTTGCCCTATACTAAATACCATAGAGAATGAAACAGAAAGTGAAATCTCATGCAGTCACATGTGGGCAGCCATTAGAGTGCACCACATCACACTTAGGTAACATTAAGACCATAACGAATAGAACAGAAAGTGTGGAAACTCATGCAGTTACATGTGGACAGCCACTAGAGTGCACCACATCACACTTAGGTAACGTTAAGACCATAACGAATAGAACAGAAAGTGTAGAAATTCATGCAGTTACATGTGGACAGACACAAGAGTGCACCACATCACTCTTAGGTAACATTAAGACCATAACGAATAGAACAGAAAGTGTGGAAACTCATGCAGTTACATGTGGACAGCCACTAGAGTCCACATCACACTTAGGTAACATTAAGACCATAACGAATAGAACAGAAAGTGTGGAAACTCATGCAGTCACATGGACAGCCGCTAGAGTGCATCACATCACACTTAGGTAACATTAAGGCTTTACACGGCAAACAACGACATTCTTATAATTACCTATGTTATGATTAGTACAAAAAATCAACAGGTCCGGTCCATGAATTTTTGCCGGTCTCCCCTACAGGTGCGCGCGCATCTTAAAATTTCACTCTCATCATTTTTTCATAACGCGCCTAAAGAAGTATATCTTCAAAAACCAGTTAAGTTGAAAGATAAGACCGACCCTGCAAATCAAGTACGTTGTCGTGACACGATAACGATGTTGGTGTGCACACTCAATCAGCTGATGTGCTGATAGCATAATATACTCCCTGACTCCAAGTCACCCTATTCACACTAGCGCTAGGGTATCATGTATCATCATCCCTCTGCCTCATGGCTTATATTAACTATTCATTCTGCTGTTCTGGATACCTACTTTGTGATTGTTCTCATTTCAGGACATTTCCAACGAGAGTATAAGGACGATTGACGACGAGCATTCAATGTACTCTTGTACAGAAAGTATCTCGAGTTTACTTCCAGAAGAAGAAGAGGTCACTCATGACGTCAGAGGGGAAAGAAAACGATCAGATACAAAGGAAAATTTGGTAAGTGTGGCAACTAGGTTATGTTAGAATGTTAATTTCAAGCCGATCTCCATGGCCGAGTTGTTAAGAGGATTGACTCTTGGTCCGGAGATTGTGGGGTCGAATCCCGCCCGGAGCGAAAATTTTCTGATCGAATTTTCTCGTTTCCGGAATGGCATGGATGTGAAAAGGAGTGGCCTGAAGTATAGCCTAGGGTTAACTAGGTTATAGCCTAGGGTTCACTAGGGTATAGCGTAGGGTTAACTAGGGTATGGCCTCGTTACGTAAAATGTAGCCATCGAAGGGAGCAAGCCACCTTCAATAGGTGATAGACCTATACCAGTGTAAATACAAAAAGTTTGGTGTTGAGAAGGGCATCCAGCATTTAAAAACTTGTCCTTCAAACCAATGATGATAGGTCATCAGTGAAATGTGAGTTTCTACGCAGTTTTAATGGTTGCTGTGAGAGGCAAGCAAAGGGAATTGTGTCAGGAAAGGGTACAGCTAAAGAGAGTAGGCAACCAACAAAAGGTTGTAGAATGGAAGAATGGTAGAAATAAGGAAAAGCACCGATTCCAAATACAGTTGGGAAAGGGTGAAGTTAAAGAAGAAGCTTCGTTACCGTTGTCTTCATGAGGATGAGTAAAATCTCAAAAGCAAATAACACGTGGTTTCCTCGAGCTAATCGACTTAGTGGCGCTTACAATGGGAGTTTCTACGCCCCCCCCCCCACTGTTTCATCTCTGTAGAATAAATTACTTAAAACAATTTAGTGGAATTAATAGGTAGATTCTTGTATTTGTTGGAGGGTCTTAACCATTTTAGGGATAGAATAGATATGATTGTATAAAAGAAAGACCCTTCACCCTGCCCAAAAATACCCTCAATTCCTGAAGATTGCAACCCCTTCACCGATATTTTGACCGGACCAGACTGGCAACTTTACGAATAGGTATGACTGCATCAAAACTATCAAAGGGGGAAACTTTTGCCATGCAAAATCTTACCTTCAAAATCCTGGAGATTATATCAAACTTCTTCACCATTTCACCTGGAACATTAGATAAAATAGCCTTAATATATTTTAGATATACCCCCCACCCTTTCGAAATTTAATCCTGGCTATAGCCCTGACGGTTAGCGCACATCTTACTACTAAAGATAAAAAGTCGATATGAACCGCCCCCCACCACCGAATGAAAATCCTGGGTGCCCCATTGGGCCGAATTAATGGGCCGGTATGCGTAATTGCGAGGGGCGAAGCGTTCATATAAGCAATCTAAGAATTGATCACCTTCTCAAAATAACATAAATTTAAATAAAAATTATTCATGTATACTATTTTGTAATTAAAATCGAAGTCATGAAAAGAAACTAAAGAAAGAAAAGATCTACTATCAAAGAAGAAAAAAAATCCCTTCTCTACTAAAATAAATTTCCCTGTAAATATCAAAATTTCCTTTGCCCTTTAACAAAATATTCCACTACACCAAAAAATCAGGCTCCTAACACCGGGGAGATATGTTGTCGCAATTTTAATTTTTTTTTTTAAACTCGTATTTTTATTGGCCGTCATGGATCCATGTTAGACAGTTGTACATACGCAATAGAGGCATGGCCGTAAAAACGTTTCCTAACCTCTCTAATTGGGTTCAAATTGGTTAAAAATATTAAAAGGTTATCAATTTACTCCTCCCCGGACGCAGATTCCTCAGATAGCAGCTAGCGCTATTTGTTATGTAGTGATTTTTTGTAGAACTAAAAATGATAACATCATTATCATTTTTTAAAAATTTTGATTTGATAAACGGTTAATATTGAATTTAAGAAATTTAGGATATTCGAATGATCGATATTATCTCAAGTTTGTCAGTTTCTATCTTTCTATTGCGATATTATCTCAAGTTTGTTAGTTTCTGTTGCTATCTATAATTGTCTTTGACAATAACTAAAACAATAATGAAAGTTTGTTTTTATGCATAAGAATTATCGTGAGTTCAAATCTTTAAAAAATCCATACAGATTATTTTTGTGAATTTTTATCAAATGAAAATTGATGTAAGTTCATTGTTTCTTTCAAAAGTTTTTATAGTTATCTATTAATATGACGTAAGGGTGCCCTCAGAAGCTTACTTACTTATTTTAGACCGGCCATACACGCAACGATAAGTCTGTACAGACTTATCGGTGACAAGTATGTCGTGTATGGCAGGATCTGCACTAGGAATGGGATTTTCGACTCAATGAGTCGATCGACTCGACTCCATGAGCCGACTCTCGATCTCGACTCTTTTCGAGTGCTAATTTTAAAAACAACTTATTTGATCAGAAAGACATAATAAAACCAATTGACAGAAGTGGTATCTACCAAATAAACGTCCCCAACTTCGTTGAATACATTAAATAGATTACCAATAATAATAATATACCTGTATTAGCCTGCAACATCGAAATCAAGCTTCCGTTTTATAATAAGGTTGTAAAACATTTATGGACCTAATGTGGTATCCAGCTCTGAGGCTATTCCAGTGATTCTAATAGGTAAATAATAGAAAGATTTCGGAATAATGTTTTGAGACCCAAAGTCAATACCCCCTTTGTACATTCGATTTAAAAAATGCCTCTTTCCACCAAGAAGGTCTCCGAGATCACGTGAAGTGTCAAATCTGAGGCCGTCCATTTCCTCGAGGTTGGCAACCTATATAGACGTTTCAAAAGAAGAAAACCTCACGAGCTCTCATAGAGCTCAATCAAAATCTGTGCAGATCCTGCCATACACGACAGACTTGTCTGCGCAGACAAGTCTGCACAGACTTATCGGTGCGTGTATGGCCGGCCTTATAGTGTATCACACAGTTTTTTTTAGCAAGGAAATAACCAATACACTGGTTCTTATGGGAGTGTGCTAATTGCTCGATCTGCGGGCTCCCATAAAAATATGTATATTTGTTTTTTCCTTGCTTTTAAAAATAAATAATGTAGATGCACGATTTTTGCGGACGGACACACATTTTTTCCGGATCCGTTTTTTGGAATGTAGTCGTCATAGTTCGTCCAGAAAAGCAAAAAAAAAAAAAAAAAAGACATCGAATATGTTTACAATGTAATACTTACTTTTCCTATACTTCGTATATGGGAAGATAAAGTAAAAATGTGTAATATGCTTTAAGATAAGTAAGAGGATGTCTGAGAGCACTCTTATAGAACGTTACATTGGCAAAATGTTCATTTTTGAACAGAAGAATCTCTGGTCAGTTGGATCAAGTAAGACCTACCCCATTTTGGTTTATTATTTTCAATAATCAACCTTTGGAATCGCCCCCCCCTCCCTTCAAAATTTGATATTTTACGTTTCAAGGTGCGTAGAATCCAAAAACAAATCGAATATATATAAAAAAATCCGTTTGTACGTCGTGATGGGTACTTTTGCTACTTAGCGTTCACCGATTTGGATGAAATTTGGTATATAAATCCCATCTGGGGTGTATTTTTTTTCAGGAAACCTTTGGGTGTTATGGATGGTACCTTTGGTGATTTTTTCTGCTTTTTAGCGGTTTTTATTTATCCTGTCTAAAAGGGGAATATGGTAAAAGCTAGAGACTTGAAATTGGTGTGTATGTCATATGAGTGTTATTGGGCCATACAAATTTTAGATGCCATCAAATATATTGTTGGCGGTTTTTCCGTTCTTTAGCGGTGTTCATTAATCAAGTCTAAAAAGAGATTATTAAGAGCTAGAGACTTGAAATTTGGTATGCATATCATACCAAATTTCAAGATTCATTTTAATATAGGTATGTGACATAATAGGTATGTGTCCAGTTCCGGGTACAATTAGGTAAAAATGTCGCTCAAGGCGTACAAGGGCGACACAGGCGTACAAACGAATGTATGCGAATTCTACGTTAACATATCTTGAAATCAAATTGTGAGGGGGGGTTACTTTTTTTGTGGTCAGCACCAAAGATTCGTTATTAAAAATTAGTAAATAAAATTTTAACATCTCTTTTCTTTCTCAATATTTTCTTACAGGTTGAAGATGACTCTCCACAAGAAGACAGCGTTCTCTCAAATGAATGGGTAAGCAACAAAGAAAGAAAAACTCTAAGTGTATTAATTTACTGACTAAAAAATTACCCACCGCCCCCTCAAAAAAATAAAAAAAAAAATGTCTTTTGAGGTCTACACAGTTTGAGAAAAGTTGAACATTCCATTCGCAACCCAATATTCCATTCCAACAGTAATCCATATATGTGGTATGGTTAGGTGTATGTTGGGCTTTGCTTCGCTGACATAATGGTATTGAAGTGGGTGTTTCCGACTCAAAATCATAGAACTGACCTAAACACATTCATGTTTGTTGGGGAGAACGTGTTGGGAGTAGTATTGGGTTAGGTTCCAAAAAAAAAAAAAAAAAATGCGTGTTAAAAGCTGTACAAGGTTAGGCTGTGTGCAACCCAGCCTAAACTCAGCAGATCCAACACGTTCTACGCAATTTAACAACCCGTTCCATTCCCCCATGTTCTACATAGGTTAACATACGTGTTGGTAATATGTAAACTATATCTGGTATGCCCTGATCGCATTTAAACGATTATACCTCGGTAATATGATAACTAATGTAAAAGTCAGATTTATTCTCATTTTTTCTCTCATCTTCTCGAAACGAAGTTCGTCGGATACTCAGCTAGTCTATATATATAAAAAAAAAATCTTCAGTTTTAGTGAATAGCATTGAGTTGAATGGAACATATTATCGTTTCTCGGTAGCTATCCGTTCATAGCTCATCCAAAAATGTCAATAATGAGACGATTTTGGTGTCATTTAGCAGTTAAGAGTATATGTTTAATCTAATACATGTCCATTTCTGGGTTCATTTTTCTTTCGATCCAAATTTCAGTGCAAAATCCCGAAAAAAAACGTGTTTTTGAGACGAACCATTCAAAAACGACATCAGACCGAAAGCTTCCATTTTTTTTTTTAATTACGGCAATCGATGGTTTAAATTATATTTCTCTATCTGAAGGCAAAAAAAAGTTTTAAGCGATTTCGTGGGGTAACATCAGTAACACAAACATACCGGTTGTTCTGAGACACACTGTATATAGAGCTACCGTCGGATTCGACGATTTCACCTACTGAATAAACAATACGAACTCATATTATTACACGATATCAAACTTTATAACCGCCCCTGTTAACATAGAGAGCCCGGCCCTGAGAAATTGCAAATCGCACCGTAAAACAAGTGAATTATAATGGCAGCCTGTTTTTATATATGGACACCTGTTTAAATAGAATATATGCGCCGATATTTTAGTTGGATACTCAGCAGAGTCGTTTTTTAGATTCAAAAATCTCCTCGCCTTCAAGGGTAATAAGAAGCTTCCAATGTTAGCATCACACGAGTTATAATACCCACCAGACCAGGAGGTAGAACATTGAAGAGATAATTAGTACCTACATGAAGCTCTTAGTTATTTATATTTGCTTTTTTTCCTTACCGTTTCTTTAACATCTATTGGGCATTCGGTACGGGGTTTACCCTCCATTCGCTGGAAAATTACAAACCAGCTACCCTCATTGACCTCACCTAGCCTGGGATGGGCCAGAAAAATAGACAGCATAACGAGATCGCGAACCTACGTGGACACCCCCTTCCTCCCTTGAGGTCCGTAGGGTCGCCTCCACCCCACTAATGTATAGCATGACTATTTATACTGCTATGTAGTCACCTTATTACTGACTGCCAAGGACCTTTCACCCCCTCCCTCCTTTGAGGTCTGTAGGGTCTCCTCCACGCCACTAATGTATAGCATGACTATGTATACTTACTGAAATGTAGTCACCTTGTTACTGACTGCCAAGGACCTTTTACTCCCCCCCTTGCCTTGAGGTCTGTAGGGTCACCTCCACGCCACTAATGTATAGCATGACTATGTATACTGCTATGTAGTCACCTTGTTACTGACTGCCAAGGAACATTCACCCCCTCCCCTTCCTTGAGGTCTGTAGGGTCGTCTCCACGCCACTAATGAATAGCATGACTATGTATACTGCTATGTAGTCACCTTGTTACTGACTGCCAAGGACCTTTTACTCCCACCCCCCCTACCTTGAGGTCTGTAGGGTCACTTCCACGCCACTAATGTATAGCATGACTATGTATACTGCTATGTAGTCACCTTGTTACTGACTGCCAGGGACCATTCACCCCTCCCCTCCCTTGAGGTCTGTAGGCTCGTTTCCACGCCACTAATGAATAGCATGACTATGTATACTGCTATGTAGTCACCTTGTTACTGACTGCCAAGGACCATTCACCCTCCCCTCCCTTGAGGTCTGTAGGCTCGTTTCCACGCCACTAATGAATAGCATGACTATGTATACTGCTATGTAGTCACCTTGTCACTGACTGCCATATGTTACTGAATACACCATCACATGTAAATATTTTGTTTACATTTGGATCAGACGTAGTTCGGGCATCACAGATCTCTTCCTAACTAGTAGGTACCTAATCTATGTAAATAGATATTCTCATAAAAAGAGAATAATTTATATTGATTCGAATTATTTATTGAATAAATTATTTTAATAGAAGTCATATCAAATTATTTATTTAAAAAAAAAAAAAAAATTGGACCCTATTTTTTTATTTTTCAATAATTTGATTACCTACAAAGAACTAAGAAAGTTCTTATCTAAGCTTTGCTGGACACCTTCTTAAGGAAATTAATTTTACATAAAATGTAAACATTGCAGTAAGTAAGAATAGACATTAGACAGCGTCTGTGGCACGTTGAATACACCAGTTCCCGTTAGATCACTGAAGTTAAACAACGCCCAAAAGTTTTACCAAATGGGTATGCACAATTGCACATAGGTTCGTGCCCTCGTAATACGGGCTATTTTTCCCGGCCCAAACCAGGCTTTCCTTTATTTATTTATAGTTTGAGGTCCTATAGATTTTAAAGAGACGGTAAGCCAAAAGAAAGAAAAAAGTGTGAATGGGTACTCTATACGTACATACTTCGATTGTTTGTTGTGATTTGTGAACATTTGAATAATTGTTCCTGTGTAAATTATTGGTGTTGGGGGTTGTGAAAAATCGGTTTTAATTGTGGACTGTATAGCATGGATGGAAGAGAATAGTTCCAACACCAACACAAAGTTCCTACTTTGATTGTCGTCGTCCAGTTCTTACCAGCAACACACAGGGCGTTGATAAAGGATACGTCACCGGCAATAGGTTGACCGCACAATTTCAGCAGGAACGCACTGGTTCAAATTTAGAGGGTAGACCTCTCAAAATCGCCTGTTTTAAAAGTTCACTTCAAATAGTGCGCAAGGGTGCAAAGCACTGAAATAACCCAAGGTTGTTAATGGATCGGGCGCAAGGGCGCAAAATAATTAATCGTTAATGCCCAAGGGGAGCGCAGGGCGCAAAAGCAAAGTTTATAAACTTAGGATGCGCAGGGTGCAAAATTACTAAATAAACCCAAGTAGGCTATAAGAAAGGGCGCAAAAAACACTAATAATGCCAAGGGGGCCACTATAAATGCGCAGGGCTCAATCACAAATTTTAACACTTAGGAAGTGAAAAAATTTACACGGAGTGTGACCGCTCTGCATTAGAATTAAATTAGTATTTGAAATGCTGTACCTATCTTGAACAAAATGTTAGCTTTGAAGCTGGCAAGTTTTAAATAGATAAAACAGGGTCGGACTATCACATGTTCCATTGCAGGGATGGATATGAAATTTTTGTGATAGTCTGACCTACAAGAAAACCCAACAATTCCTTTAAATCATTGATATTATCCGAACAAGGTTTTATGACCTTGCAAATCGAGGTCCTCACACTATACCATTGGAGAGAAAACGTCGCTAGACCTAAGTTGAAAAATAAGACAAATGTAAACGCCAAAAATGATTTCTTCCCTACCGAGTCCACGATCTTATCAAACCACTCTCGTATATTTCAAACCATATGAGGTGGGGTGGGCATTTTTTAAACTTTTTTTTTGCTAAACGTCTCTTTAACATCTATTGGTCAAACGGGACGGAGATTTTACTTACTCCATTCGTTGGAAAATTGCAAACCAGCTACCCACATTGACCACACCTAGCTTAGGGGTTGGGCCGGAAAAATAACCAGCATCATGAGGGCGCGAACCCAAGTGGATACCTACATGGTGCAACCTCGCTGGACATTATTTAACTTCAGTAATATGAAGGGAACTGGTGTATTTATTTAGCGTTTGGCTTTTTACTATAAATCAAAGAGTTAGGAGGCGAACTAACATTGTATCCCTGGAAACCGGTGTATTCAACGTTCATAGACGCTGGCTGAAGGGTATTTTAATTGCCAAAATTGTAATGAATCAGAGGTCAATAACCTATATCATTTATTTATTTACAGATACTGCCAGCTTTTGGTTGAATCCATTTTTTTTACTTTTTTTGGTTACAGGTAGAAGCTTTACCTGACGTGATACCAGATTCACAGCCTCCTGACATGGAATTTCAACCAGTTCCAGTACCATCTTTTTATGAAAATGATATTAAAATTCCTCGCGGTACAGAACCACTAGGTAAGATACATGACGTGATACCAGATTCACAGCCTCCTGACATGGAATTTCAACCAGTTCCAGTACCATCTTTTTATGAAAATGATATTAAAATTCCTCGCGGTACAGAACCACTAGGTAAGATACATGACGTGATACCAGATTCACAGCCTCCTGTCATGGAATTTCAACCAATTCCAGTACCATCTTTTTATGAAAATGATATTAAAATTCCTCGCGGACAGAACCACTAGGTAAGATACAAGATGACGTCTCAAAATTTCAAATCTATTTTGCTGTTAGTGTAACACTAAGTTTGCAAATTCTAAATCCTGTTGGGGGAATTTTTTGCGGCCCTTTTTGGTCATGAAAAGTGGACTTTGTCCGTAGAAACAATCGCTTCCTTAAGTAAGTAATTTCCTATTCATATGTTTCCGCGACAAGTCCACCTAATCAGGTGAATTATTTGTTACAGGTATGAGTATAGAATCCAAAGATCAAGGTGTTGCTGTATCACAAATTCAAGATGGCGGTCGAGTTTGTAAAGATGGCCGAATCGCTCCTGGTGATTTGTTATTAGTTGTAAATCATGAAAATTTAAGAAAAGCATCTACTGCGCAAGCGCAATCTGTATTAAGGAGATCTAGTCTTTTGTCTACTGATATCAGGTGAGTGAAAAATCTACTGCGCTAGCGTAATCAGTATTAAGGAGATCTAGTGTTTTGTCTACTGAAATCACATAAGTGAAAAATCTACTGCGCAAGCGCAATCAGTATTAGGGAGATCTAATCTTTTGTCTATTGAAATCAGGTAAGTGAAAAATCTACTACGCAAGCGCAATCAGTATTAAGGAGATCTTGTGTTTTGTCTACTGAAATCACATAAGTCAAAAATCTACTGCGCAAGCGCAATCAGTATTAGGGAGATCTAATCTTTAGTCTACTGAAATCAGATAAGTGAAAAATCTACTACGCAAGCGCAATCAGTATTAAGGAAATCTAGTCTTTTGGAAATCTAGTCTACTGAAATCAGGTGAGTGAAAATTGTACTGCGCAAGCGTAATGTCTGAGGCCAAACGGTCTAAGATCCCAGGAAAATTATGAGAACCAAAAAAATGTCATACTGTTTGACAGTTAGCATATGAATGTCTATTGAGACTTGATATATTTTGTTTTGCGAAGGAAAGATTCTTTAAGTTTTAATTTTCATCGATTGAATTTTTCACTTTAGAGAAATAAATTCATTTGTCTAAAGTGAAAAAGTCAATCGACAATTAGAACTTGAAAAAATCTTTCCTTCATAAAATTAATTTCCTTCATGTCAGCCTGGGTTGGGCCGAAAAAATAGCCAACATCACGAGGGCACGAACCCACGTGGACCGGTAGACACTCACATGGTACAACCTCGTTGGACGTTGCTTACCTTCTGTGTATTCAACGTGCCATAGACACTGGCTATCTATACTTATAAAACGCAAAGCCCAGTTGGTATACTGACTGACTGATAATCAACATAGCTCCACGATGGCTAAACGTAGAGACTTGAAACTTGGAACAAAGGTCCCTTTTAGTATGTAGGTGCGTAATAAGAAAGGAAAAAAAAATTGAGGTATAGTATATGTGGGTATGATATAACACCCACTAATGTTTAAATAATTCATGTTGTTCATGAGTTCTACTCACTGAAATTATGAGGTATAGTATATGTGGGCATGATATAACACCCACTAATGTTTAAATAATTCATGTTGTTCATGAGATCTACTCACTGAAATTATGAGGTATAGTATATGTGGGCATGATCTAACACCCACTAATGTTTAAATAATTCATGTTGTTCATGAGATCTACTCACTGAAATGATGAGGTATAGTATATGTGGGCATGATCTAACACCCACTAATGTTTAAATAATTCATGTTGTTCATGAGATCTACTCACTGAAATGATGAGGTATAGTATATGTGGGCATGATCTAACACCCACTAATGTTTAAATAATTCATGTTGTTCATGAGATCTACTCACTGAAATGATGAGGTATAGTATATGTGGGCATGATCTAACACCCACTAATGTTTAAATAATTCATGTTGTTCATGAGATCTACTCACTGAAATGATGAGGTATAGTATATGTGGGCATGATCTAACACCCACTAATGTTTAAATAATTCATGTTGTTCATGAGATCTACTCACTGAAATGATGAGGTATAGTATATGTGGGCATGATCTAACACCCACTAATGTTTAAATAATTCATGTTGTTCATGAGATCTACTCACTGAAATGATGAGGTATAGTATATGTGGGCATGATCTAACACCCACTAATGTTTAAATAATTCATGTTGTTCATGAGATCTACTCACTGAAATGATGAGGTATAGTATATGTGGGCATGATCTAACACCCACTAATGTTTAAATAATTCATGTTGTTCATGAGATCTACTCACTGAAATGATGAGGTATAGTATATNATAATCAACGTAGATCCACGATGGCTAAACGTAGAGACTTGAAACTTGGCACAGGTTTCTTTTAGTATGTTCAAGTTCAAGTGGGAGCAAGTTACCGCCAAAAATGACGCTATTTAGCGGGTCTTTTTGCAATTTTTTTCTGGGCAAACTAAAAGAGATAACGAAAAATTACCGAGAATAGACCCCTCAAAATAGTATATAAGGACCCCATAAAAAATATAAAATTTGAAAATTTCCGGTTTTTCCTAGATTTTTGGACGGTTTTCACCACCTAAAAATCGGAATTGAGAAGTACCACTTCGGGATGGGCGAAAAAGCTGAAATTTGATACAAAGGTGTTCCGAAGTACCAAAAGTCATATACTTGAATAAAATATTGAATTTTCCAAATGGGAGCTGTGTTCACTCTGGGGGGAAAGATTCAATTTCCTGATCTCGAAATTGTTGTTGAATTTTGTAACCGTAGCAAAGCACGGGAAAACAAATAGTATTAATATAATTTGGAAATAGATTTTCACATTTTGTTTGAAAGTACAAATTTCCAATTCAATATGAGAAAAATTTAGCACAAGCACATTATATTGATGAACATTTGAGGAAACATAATGCTGCTCCACTTGTTCTTTCCTGAAAATCAAGGACGTGTGTGGTTGAGTGTTCACCACTATTGTCATTCCAGACGGAGTAATTTACCACTGATGTTAAAAAGACGTTAAGCAAAAAAAAAAAAAAAAAAAAAAAAAAAANGTAGATATGTAAAAAAAAAATGTAAATGTATATTTCCTTGTGTCTTGTGTTATTATGTCACAATTTTTGTGGACATCATAGCATTACAAGTTATTTTCAACATTCACTCCAATATCACTAAGCCTAAGCCATTTGGCTAATCAATTGTCCTCAGGAGGCTGAGTTACCCCCGAACACAACCAGACCAAGTAGAAAATTCGAAAAAAACCTTTTTCGACTCGTCTGGGAATCGGACCGGGAACTTCCGTGGTGCAAGCCGAGTGTGATGCGCACTCTGCCACGGAGACTTAAATCTTTTCAATATAGAAAGAAGATTGCTATAATGTCTCACAGGTTCTAATAGTTTCGTAATCTTGTCTCGTCCTAATGAAGTTTTACCCCAGTCCTATCTTTTTTATATAAAAAACAGGAGAGAGAGGGGTACATGACCAACACCACCCTACCCAAGACACCCATACATACACTCATGGAAAGAAGATTGCCATAATGTCTCACATGTTGTAATATTTTCGTAATCTTGTCTCGTCTCAATGAAGTTTTACCCTAGTCCTATCTTTTTTATATAAAAAAAACAGGGGAGAGAGGGGGCTACATCACCAACCCCACCCCACCCAAAACACCTATACATACACTCATGGTTATTATCCCTGCGTCTTCCTTTCTTACCGACCTGAACATGAACACTAATCCGATTAACCTGACTAGTATATAGGGTGTACGTATGTACCACCAAAGATCCAAAATTGAGAAGTACCACTTAGGGATGAGCGATAAACATAAAATTCGATACAAAGTTGTTCAAAACACCCCAAATTTTTTAATGTCGTATTCGCGAATTGTTGCTATTTTTGTAGCCGTAGGAAGCACGAACAAACTAGTACCGTACTTTGAAGAAAAAATCCGTATGCTCAAATTTAAATATATCAGTACAATAAATAATACAAGGTGTCATAGAAACATGCAATAAAGGTCACTACTGATCTACACAATTCTACAAAAATGGACAATTTTGATAACAAGAAGTGCTAATTTTACCTTTTTTGGCCTGTCCCGCTGCGCGGATGGGCAAAGTGGCCTTTATTTGAGTTCAATTAAGCAAAGTGGCCTTTATTTGAGCTCAAGTGTATAGGGGAAGGTGGGGGAATTGTGCGCACCTAAGCGAGAAACGTTGTAGAATCCTTACTGTTAGACTTAAAAAGTGAAAAACTGTAGAAATGAAACTCAAATATTGTTGGCTAACTAATGAACAAGGCCGAAGATTATTATATTGCACAAATGCGCACGATTCCCCAACCGTCGGGTAATGGTGCGCAGGGGTTAATTTTCAAGGTCTTCTTCCTCTTGATCTTTTTTTACATCTTTTATTTTTTTCTTATTCTCACTGATCACATTTCAAGCACAATAATTCAACGTTTTATATACATAAACAATTAAAAAATTAACGAAAAAATCACAACTTACTTACCGTCTTATTTTCTGAACATCAAAAATTATAAGAAATACTTGAATTTGAAACAGTCGTCGAGTGCTCACAGATCAAAATAAAAACAAACATCTGATAAAGTAGTATCACTAACTCTCACTAGGGGGAGACTGTTACAGTGGTCGTGTTCCATCTCAATGTAGACAGATCCGAGATATACAGGTGCGCACCATTACCCGTTGCGCACGATTCCCCCATCTTCCTATACGTGGTTGTTAATTAATAGCTTGGTGTATTGAAAAAATTGTTAGAAAATACGTTGTAATGCTATGATGCCCACAAAACTGTGATTTAATAAAACAAAGAAATATACAATTTTCATTTGTTGCTTTTTGCTTTTCGGACACCCTGTATACGTCTGGTACGAACATTTACGTTTTGTACGAACATTTCAACATCTAGGTAGGTACAATAAATTTCTTCTGCTCGAACTATTTCAAAATTCAATGTATGTAAGTTTGAATGTGTTTACTTAGGATCCGGTAAATATGTCGTATCGAAATAGATGTTAGAGAGATAAAAAGTGTTTTTATTTTACTAGGTTCTATTTTTAATTGTTTTCTGTATTTTAATTAAATAATTATTTTTTATATTAAATGGTAATTAATCTTTGGTATCTACATATTTAAATTATTTTACCGTTATACAGTGTGTTTCAGACCACGCGACCACTATCTTTTTCTCACGAACTGTTCAAATTAGAAGCTTGAAATATAAAAAAAAAAAACTCTGCCACATGGGTTTATGATTGAACAGTCAGTGTTATAACATTAACCCTAGGTTTGCCAACCTATGGGTTTATGATTGAACAGTCAGTGTTATAACAGTAACCCTAGGTTTGCCAACCTATGGGTTTATGATTGAACAGTCAGTGTTATAACATTAACCCTAGGTTTGCCAACCTATGGGGTTATGATTGAACAGTCAGTGTTATAACAGTAACCCTAGATTTGCCAACCTATGGGTATATGATTGAATAGTCAGTGTTATAACATTAACCCTAGGTTTGCCAACCTATGGGTTTATGATTGAACATTCAGTGTTATAACAGTGACCCTAGGGTTGCCAACCTATGGGTTTATGATTGAACAGTCAGTGTTATAACAGTAACCCTAGGTTTGCCAACCTATGGGTTCATGATTGAACAGTCAGTGTTATAACAGTAACCCTAGGTTTGCCAACTTTTATTCAATCACATGCATTGCCAAGGGGGGTGGGCAAAAAGTTAGAAGGCTTAAAACATACATATTTTTTTTATAATATGAAGGAATATATTGTTTGTGACAATGTGACATATGTGACAGACAACCCGTCAACAAAATAAAGGAAACAATGATTTTTTTATTACAATACCTTATATTTCTTTATTAAAAACTAAAAAAATATAAACTAAATCAATTATTATCTTACATAAAAATAAAATTAAATCCCAGGAATAAAATAATGTAAATGAAAATAAAAAAAAATCGCTAGACCCTAGGAAATCTATTCTGAACCAGAACTTTGTCCTTCCTGACTTCCCACACAGTCAAATGTCTTTTGACAGTGTTTACCACACTGTGTTGGTAAATGCATCAATGTATTGGTAAATCACTGCATCAATGTATTGATTGGTACATGCATTGCCAAGAGGGGGCATAAAGTACTCGCCCAAACATTGGCTTAAATATCATCCCTTAGAAGGCTTAGAACATACATATTTTTTTTATAATATGAAGGAATATATTGTTTGTGACAATGTGACATATGTGACAACTTTTAAAGGTCTCCTTAAAATAAGTATCATAATTTGACTACTTCAAGCTTCTTGCGAAAACGCGGGTACTTTGTGCCCCCCCCCCTTGGCAATCCTAGGGGTAAAATATAAGATATCTCGTTTGATAAGTTCGTGGAACCAGCTACCATGGTTCAGTTTGTGGAACCAGCTACCAAGATTTAGTTTGTGGAACCAGCTACCAAGGTTCATTTGACGTGTTTTTATATCGGTGACACAATCCTGGTATATTGACTTTATTAATTCTCTACAAGAAACTGTATCTGACTGTTTCAGCGTGACTTTTGTAAAGGCTGGTGACATTCCTGAATACAAGAGGTCACTACAAGCACATGAATCTCATCCTGCCACTCCAAAATTACCCGCACAGATATCGCCCAGGTAAGAAAATTATCTTTTATTCCATTTACACCGTCATCTCTGGGTGGAATCCCCTCGTAAGGAGGCCACCCTCAAGTAACTTCTCACAAAAATCAACTATCATTTTTTTACTTTCCTTATGCTTTAAAAAGGAAATTATTGTAATGGACTGAAATTTTCGATGTCGAGCTTTCAATGCCAAAAAAGATTTTGAGCTCGGTACAGGAGATAAGTACACATGGCAAAAAAAATATGTTCAGCAAGAAAAAAATTAATCTATTTAATAGATATATAGAACATGACAACTCCTAGCGTCACATCTGATGTAGTCGCTTATCTAATGCGACCACGCTTATCTGATGTGGTCGCTTATCTAATTCGAAAAATCGAACACGTTTGGAGAAAACTGGTTCATCGTATATTTGCAGATGCACACGTGGACCAATCACTAAAACTCAAGATTCTGGCTCTAGGGACCTCCACACGTGTTATAACTTTGAAAACTCGAAATCTAGAATTTCAGCCCATTGCAATACTTGCTCTCTTTTTATATAGGTATAGATAAGTAAATTTTAACTGGTGTTAAAATCACACCTTCGTGTGATTTTAACACCAGATTAGTCTTGTTTTTATTTTAGTTTGTATCTTCTTTTTCACTTATTAGGTATCTTGATATTATTGTATCACAAAGATAATTTTTGAAACTCCGAAGATAATTGTTGAACCTTTTGAAAACTCACCCCTCAAAGGATCCTACAAAAAATATGACGAATTCGACCAAATTCGCTGATTTTTTTTTAAAAAAACTCAGTATAACGAACGAATAGAACAGAAAGTGTGGAAACTCATGCAGTTACATGTGGACAGCCACTAGAGTGCACCACATCACACTTAGGTCCTTAGATAACATTAAAACCATAACGAATAGAACAGAAATTGTGCAAACTCTTGCAGTTACATGTGGACAGCCACTAGAGTGCAGCGTTTTACCGGCCTTTTTACTTTTACCGGCCCTCCGTCTCATAGGTTAGATCAAGCGAGTTTCTCCACTTTCTATTCATTAGGGTTCTACTGTAGTACCATCTTTTAGTTTGGTTCAATTATTTCCATATCACAATTATTTATACTTATCTCTTTTTTGTTCTGCACCTATTTGTTCCGTATGATTGCAGGATCTTTCCACAGTACTATAGGTATGTACGCTCACAAATCAAATGCTTCTTTGTGCTTGTAGAGTTTGAAGTTAGAATTACTTTTGTAGTTAGAATTACTTTTGTTATTGGCGGTGAGATGGATTTTTATGGTTAACTCCTGGTCTAGTGAGTATTCACACTGGTATTGCACTTTGGGGACCGGTTGCAAATTTTGACTTTGTGCTTGTGATTTCGGGGTGCACTCAGCGTCTTGAGGACGATTGACTTACTACTTTAGTGTGAGTAGCAACCAGTGGCGACATTACCAGAGTAAGATTGAGAGATTATTAGTGCAGGATGCTCTTAGTAATGCTGTGATACCCGCAAAATTGTGAAAGGGCCGTTGGGCCTTACCATAAAGAAATTCTACGTTTTTTACTTTCTCTTACTATTCCTATAGAAGAAAAGTATTGTAATCGTGCAGAAAATTTGTACATTTTTTGGCCTAAAAAATCGTCTGACGGGAACCCCAAATAAAGATCAAATATGTCATTTCCAGGGGCGTACCTAGGCTGGTGCAGCCGGTGCGGTGCACCGGGGCTCCCGAGGTTTGGGGCCCCCAAAGCCGGAATCCAGAAAAAAAAATTGCGTTTTTAGAAAAATATCAAAATTGTTGTTTTTGTTAACGAAACTCAATATTTTCGTCTTGGTTTTATTTACCCTTGTTTTTTTTTTTTTATGTAAGTCAACATTTTTTAACATAAATTACTTAGAGACGACAAATCAAAAATAGCAAAGCTATCACAGGTAAGAGAGCTTGCCAATCTACTTCTGATCGAATACAACACATTGGCGTGTACCTAACCTTCTGTGTGTACTGCCTCTGTGATGTACCTCACCTCACAAACTCTTTGTAACATATCATCTGCAAATTTTAGGTCCCATGGGGCTATCTTCATCTGGGGGCTTTTAGAGCACCAAACCTCAAATACGGGTCAGTTCTCTAAAAGTGCCAATACTCGTAGAGCTCCAATTTTGATGAAAATTTAAACAGACACTCTTTGTAAAATATTAGCGACAAATTTTGGGTCTCATGGGGCTATCTTCATCTGGGGGGGCTTTTTGGGCACCAAACCTCAAATTCGGGTCACTCCTCTAAAAGTGGCAATAGAGCTCCAATTTGGATGAAATTTTAAACGGACACTCTTTGTAACATATTATCGACAAATTGTGGGTCTCATGGGGCTATCTCCATCTGTAGGTCCCTTAGAGCACCAAACCTGAAATTCGTGTCACTTCACTAAAAACGGCAATATCACTCCAATTTTGATGAAATTTAAAATAATCACTGTGTGAAATATATTATTGACAAATTTTGGGTCTTATAAAGCTATCTCCACTGGGGACCACAGTAGTCGAAAGCTACCAAATCTAATATTTACTCTAGGGACCTGCGGCATCAACCGAAGGTTGTCAAAGGTAATTCAAATTTGTTTTTCCATTAGAGAACTGTGACAACAGCCGGAGGCAGCCAAATCTAATGCATATAATATTTTCACTAGAGAACTGTGACAACAACCGAAGGTTGTCAAAGGTAATTCAATTTTTTTTTTCACATTAGAGCTGTGACAAAAGCCGAAGGCTGCCAATTCTAAATCATATAATAATTTTACTAGAGACCTGTGACAACATCCGGGGTCTGCTAAATCTAATGCATATAATATTTTCCTAGAGAGCTGTGACAGCAACCAAAGGTTGACAAAGGTAATTCAAAGATTTTTTTTCACATTAGAGCTGCGACAAAAGCCGAAGCCTGCCAAATCTAATTCATATAATAATTTTGTAGAGAGCTGTGACAACAGTCGAAGGCAGCTAAATCTAATGTATATAATATTTTCTCTAGAGAGTTGTGACAAAAACCGAAGGATTTCAAAGCTAATTCAAATATTTTTTTTCACATTAGAGCTGCGACAAAAGCCGAAAGCTGCCAAAACAATTCTTATAATAATTTTATTAGAGAGCTGTGACAACAGCCAATGTCTGTAAAATCAATGCATATAATATTTTCACTAGACAACAGCCGAAGGCTACCAAATCCATTTTCAAAAATATTTTAAGAGCTGTGATATCAGCCGAAGGCTGCCACTGCTAAATGCTATAATATTTTCATCAAATACCTGCGAAATCATCTGAAGCCTACCAAATTTCTGGATAATAAAGGAAGATAAAGTTTAGTACGATTTTCCGTACCCTATATTATTTCATTTACTTTTGAATTGGGCTATCAGTGAATAAACTTTGAGCAAACCTTAAAAAGGGATTTTATTGTTACTTCTGTTAACAGCAGGTTCTGCGTTCAATGTTTCCATAAAAAAACTGAGCCTTTAATATGCGCATAATATATTTTATATATATACAGTATGTCTCAGAAGTCCTGCCCGGTGCCCATAACTTTGGAACCGCTTGGAATTTTCGAATTCCGTTTGTTTCTAGGGATAGAAAAGGCCGCATGGCCATTCGAATGGTAATATCAGTATACAGGTTCGAATCCTGGAAGTGGCTTTTTTTGACACAAAGTGTCGATTTCCCGGGAAATTTAAGTGGAATGTTACAAATATTTTTTTGAAGAATAAAAGTCTGAATGAAATAAGGAATAGGGTAAACTAGTCAGTGGTTGGCCCCCTTTTCGAAATTTCTGAAATAACTCTATGATTAACATGATTTGTACTGGTCGAAACTTGTTCAATTGAATCCTTATACTCTCCCCTCCACAAAAAATATCACTTCAGCTCTCAGTCTTCAAATGTTTGTAAGTAAATTCAGATTGAACTGAGCGAAGTCAAAATATACGAAAATTTGTAGATTTCCTACGCATTTGTTAAGGAAAGTGTTTTGTTCAATTATGAATATCCGTGTAAATATTTAAATTTTATTGATGTTTTCAAGTATTTTTAGCATTCCTAAACTCAATTTTAATTTATTAATTATAAAATCATCGATTCTAATTATTTATTATCAAATTAAAAGGGGGGCCAACGACTAACATGAATTTTTCGAAGTTTTTAGTGGTTGGCAGGGGGGCTGAATTCTGATATTTAGTGGTTGGCAGGGGCTGGTTCGTTATA
>CM022876.1:5544326-5565708 GCA_012654025.1 Pachypsylla venusta | reverse complement strand
TGTGCACCAGCGATATTCGATGTGAAGCTAGTTATGTCGGTGGTGGTTGCGTGCTTCTGTTTCTTGTGTTGTTGGGTGGTTTTATTTTATAAGGAAGGTAATTTATTATTTTATTATTGGTGCAAGGTCATGTGCACCAGCGATATTCGATGTGAAGCTAGTTATGTCGGTGGTGGTTGCGTGCTTCTGTTTCTTGTGTTGTTGGGTGGTTTTATTTTATAAAGAAGGTAATTTATTAACTTCCGTGATCTAACGCTGGCTTGAAGCGTTGATTGATTTCTTCTCCTAAATTTGATGATTATTTTATGAAAAGTTATAGACACAGTTTGTTTATACTTTTGATCAGCTATTTCTTCCGAGATATCGCTGGTCTGGTCTGTTCTATTCATTTTTTTTATTTTCTCTATATTGTAAGGTTTCTTTACGTGCCATGATAAAAATTAGGAAGACCTACAAGAGTTTCAGTTTCCCCAGACTGTAGAGTCAGGAGATGTGACCGAAAGAGAGAGGTGACGCGCGTGTTAAACAACATTGAATAAATCATGTACAGGATGGTAAAGTATAAATACATTGTGTCCCAGAATAACCGATCAACCCTACCCCGCTTGTAAAAAAAATTTAAATGTATATTTTTTTGTATCATCACAATTTTGTGGGAATCATAGCGATACAAGGTTTTTTTTTTTTTTTTTTTTTTGAAAAATAACTATTAATAACAATAAATATAATATTACAATATTAAAACTCCCAATCAGTACAATACATCAAGCTATACTTTTAATGCTATCATTTGTCTCAGTTGTCCTCAGGAGGCTGAGTTACCCCCAAATGCCACCAGACCAAGTAGAAAAAACTTTTCTAAATTTTTGACTCGACCAGGATTCGAACCCGGTACCTTCCTGGTGCAAGCCGAGTGCGATGCACACTCTGCCACGGAGATGTCACCCTACCCTACTTAATTTTTAACGGCTTGGATTTTTTTAATTTTGAAAAGATCTGGGGATAGGTTTGACCCTCTCGGAAGTTACTTTTCTTAACAGAAATTATCTGTTTCTCTAGAAATTTAAATGGAATGGTAAATATATATATATTGTTAAAATTAAATTCCAAAGAAAGAAGTACTAATAGCCCAGTCAAGTTAGATTAAAAAAAGAGCCGAGTCTGGAATAAATTCCATAAGGCTGGCAATGATTTTAATTCAGGTTGAGCATTCCGAATAAGAGTAATCTAAGTATGAAAAGGTTCTTAGATAAGCCAATTTTTTTTTGTTAATTTAAGTATTTGACCATATAAAAATAGAGCACTAAAGGTAGGCTTACCAATTGGGGCGATAATAATCTAGTTCGGCTATTAGTGTAAAATCAATAATTTAATGCAACTAAAGGTGGTATCACACTATTTGTCATGATGCCAAATTTTGTCATTTTTTTCGACTTCGAACAGTACCAAACAGTGTGATCGGTAAATAAATTTGATTAAATTCGCTATTTGATTGCTTTGATATCAAACACAAAAGTGCCCAAAATTTTTCTAAATAGTCTGATATTAGGGTTTAAACGCATGACAAATACATTTGCCATTTTTGGTCGTTTTTGAAAACTATTTCATTAATCTTAACTTTAAAAAATATTTCTGAGTCGTCTGTGGACAGACACCCAAGTCATCATTCATCAATAGAGATTTTCAAAATTCAAAAAATCCAAGCCGGTCAAAAGTTAAGAGGGGGTTGACCGGTCATTCCGGTACATGTTGTATATAAATTCTTCTAGAACTTCAAATACAATCAATCCCCCCCCCCAAAAAAAAATAACTTTTTTTGAGAAATCGACACTTTTTCTCAAGAAAAGTCATTTCCGGAAGTACACCTGTATAGTGTGCAAGTGTGCATATCTTAGAAACGGCACTTTCTACACTTTTAACCATTTTCAAAAAATCAGGATTTCTTTTCTTTTTCGATGTTTCCAGATCTCCTTATATTCAATCTCAATCTTCATTAGACGATACTTCCAAACAATCAAACGAATTAATTGATAGTGATAATATATTGATCTTATCAAAACTAGAAGAGAAATCAGAAATTAGTAAATCAACAAGTTATTTAATACATACTGATAACAATAGAAACCAATATGGAACCAAAGAAGAACCAAGACTAACTAGAAGTAACGACAACATTTTATTGGAAGAAAATAAAAAAAATAATCTAATTGAAATAGTTGTAGAAGATAGACAAACGAAAAAAAATGATGAAAGAATAGTCGTTGATGAATTGGACGACAAATATAAAAAGAAATATCAAAATAAAGAAGAAACTAGTGATAAAAATAGAATAAAATTAGAAAATGAATTCAGAGATAAGAATGTAGAAATAATAAATGAAAAAATAAATAAAGAATATAAAGAAAAAAGAAGAAAAAAAGATTACGATAAAAATCAATCCAAGACAATTGTTGAAACTCATTTAGATTTCAGTGACGAAAATATAAATACACATAGAAAATTGTCGCGATTAAGTTCTCAATTTAATAAAGATGATTTTAAACATTTATTAAATGATAAAAATAATATTGGTTGTGATAAATTATTAAAAAATAGTGATATAATTAAATGTGATAAAATTAGTAAAAGTTTGGAAAATAGTAAAAAATTTGATAGAAGATATTCCGAATCTTCATCGCAATCGTACCGTAGTACACAAAACGAAACAAATCAATTATTCGATTTTGAATTTATTAATATAGAAAATGATTGCAGAAATAAACAAATTATTTCTGATATTAATACAAAATATTTACAAAGTTTAAAACATACGAATGTTGTTCCAAAAGAAATTAAAGATATATTAGAAGACAAAGTTAAAGATGATTTTAGAAATATAGAAACAGATACTGTTGATAAACAATTACAAATCAATAAAAAAGACGAAGAATTAATAACAGATTTAGATATAAAATATAAAAATAAACAATTAAGAAAATCATTAAAGAAACATAATAGTACGAAACGCAGAAATACATTAATTGATATTAGTAAACACGGAAATGAATATCATAATAAAATCAATGATGAACTATTAGTAAAAGAAAGAAAAATCAAAGATGAAGTAGAGAAAGAAGATGATAGAGTAATAGTGAAAGAAAGAAATAACGAATTGGAAAAAAGAATATTAGAAAATTATAGGACAACTAAACTTAAAGATTCTGATAATCCTGTTATAAAAGATAACAAAAGTAACAAACGGGAAAGTGAGAAATTTGATGATTTAAGAAAAAAAGAAATAATATTAAAAGAGAATAAGGAATTTGATAAAGGTATAGAAAAGGAAGAAGTGATTGGTAAGGAAATATTCGATAAAGTTAATGAACTAACTAAGTCTAATAAATTGGAAAATGATGAAATTGATGATTTAAAGAAAAGGATAAATGAAAACAGTAAATCCAAGAAATTTGATAAAGAAATTAATAAAGAACCAATTAGTAAACAATTATTAAAAAATTATGAGAAAGATTTAGTGATTCATATTGATAAATCAAAAAATGAGAAAATTGATGATTTTAGAAAGAGTGGAACTGAGAAATTAAAAGACAATAAAACAGAATTTGATAAAGAAAGTATAAATAAAGAACCAATTGATAAATATTCATTTGAAGAAGTCCAAAATAAAAATATAAATGAAATTGATAGAACTAATGTAAAAGATAATCGAAAAAAAGATATTAAAAATAATAATTCTGAATTAATTAAAAGTACAATTAAAGATGATAATAAAATTGTATTAATCGAAACACAACCAAAACTTGTAAAATGTAAATTAATAGATTCAGATAATCTATCAAATAATAATAAATTTAATGTCATAATTAAACAATCATTATTTGTACCAAAAAATGAAATTAATTATAAATTAATTAAAATAAATAAAATTAAATCAGATTCAAATTTAAAAGTAATTGTTAATAATAATAGTCAAATAATTAATTCGAAATCTACTCCAAATATATTGTTAACAAGTCAAGAGAATGATGAGAATTTTAATAAAAAGAATTATTTAAATAATAATTTATTTAATTTAAAAGATTTTAAATCTGAACAGAAATTAATTTTTGAATTAAATGATGAAAATAAAAATCATAATCGTTTAAATGAGTTTAAATATTTAGGTGAGTTCATTGTATACAGAGTGCATTTCATTTAAATGCACGCCCTCCGCGCAACTGGGCCGTAAAGCTCAAGATTTTTTTTTTGCATGCACGTCCAAAACTTGCAAACGGTAAGTTCTATTGGAACGGGTTAAAAAAATGATTTCCATTATTAAACTTGTACTTTCTTTTGAAAAAGGTCTAATTATTCTACCATGTCCAGAGGTGGAGTTATGAGGGTTCTCGTGGGTTAACAACACCATGTTTTGAGTTTTGAGCAAAATTGAATTATTATTGAATATTCGAAGTATTTATTCTATGAAGAAAAAAAACGAAATGACTTATTTGACACACGTGATCCATACTCTCAAATAGGGCCACGAAGTTTAAGTGAGTGGGCATTATGTAGGTATGTTTTATTCTGCATGAGGCGAGATCTTTAATCAGATGAACGGTCGGTACGTAAACCATGCTACTGTACTCTGTCTGTCCGTAGTCAATTTCTGTGTAGGACAGAACTCTTGTACCGTTCATCCAAATTCATAAATTTGATTCCGTATCTGTCTGTAGTCAATTTCTTGTATTAGATAAAACTCTTGTACCGTTCATCCAAATTTCATAAATTTGATTCCGTGTCTGTCTGTAGTCAATTTCTTGTATTAGACAGAACTCTTGTACCGTTCATCCGAATTTCATAAATTTGATTCCGTGTCTGTCTGTAGTCAATTTCTTGTATTATACATAACTCCTATACCGTTTTATTTGATTTATTTGTCACAGGCAGCTTTGATTTGCTTGACACAATTCATGTACCTACAAACCTATCAAAATTATATCGATATGCCTCCACTGGAGTAGAAATTCAAGAGCAAAAACAAGTCGGTGATCTTGAAACAGACCAAGAAGAAGAAGAAGAAGAGGAGGAGGAAAATGATGATATGACTGTGACGTCATCGACAGTAGATATGACGTCATCACATGAGTATGGTGCATTGTTGAAAAATTGGGGACCTCCTTATTATGTACAAATATATAGAGATAAGCATTGTTCAAGTCTGGGAATAAGCATTGTTGGGGGAAAGGTGAGTTGTGAAGGTCCAGCGAATGGAGGGTAAACCCCTGTCTCGAATGACCTAAGAATGCTCAGATGTTAAAGAAGATATGTTGAGTAAAAAAAGACCACATTTTAATTTTCATTTGTGTCGTATGAGTTGGTAATTTACCGGATTCTAAGTACCTTGAAACGTAATATGAACTGTTTTTCGGGCGGGGGGGGATAGTTCTTTTTGGTTCCATTCCAAAGTTCCATAATTGAAAATAATCAACAAATTCTACTTCTTTGACCTTGACTAACTTTGACTTCTGCTACCCAACATTTTTTATACCTTCAGTTCTGTTTATTGTAGATCTTCTCTCAGTTAAAATGGCATTCATGTGATCCCGAATGTCCTAGTTATACACAAAAACTAATCAGACGGCGAAGCAGACAAAGTGAAGTGTACGTCCTCACGATGGCCGGTTCTACGTACCAGGACGACCTGGAACGTATACCACCTTGGTTCCAACCAAGGACCATCAAAATCTTTCCGATAACCTCATATCAACTTTAAAAATAAATTAAAATAAGACACTTACCAAAAACATTATTTATAATTATTTAATAAGAAACTAGTTTCGAATCATTCGATTCATCATCAGTCTAGTCGAGTCAAAGTATGTGAGGTGACTAGGTTTTTTCAAGTGTTTTATTTTTTTGATATTTTTTAACACTTATGATTAACATTTTATTGAAAGATATAAACCTCGAGGGAAACAGCGCTACACCAAGAGACGCAGTGGCGGATTTAAACTTTCGCTGCCCTTAGTCAATCTAGAACTTGCCGCCCCAGGCCATGGCCTATGTTGCTTTTATGGTAAATCCGCATGTGTCGTAGAACCCAGCGCAACGCCCACAAAATTGAATTAATCAAAGCAAGTTAACACAGATCACACTTGATTTGATTATTTCATTTTTGTGTGCGGGATGTTATTTTTGTGATCGTTCCACTTTTGACCCCGGTATACATTATACATCCCGAAATGCACTTGTGTATGTGTAATCGTATGTATATGTATGTATATTTGTTTCTTACGCGGTACAAGCCTCAATTTTCATCCGATTTTGTCGAAATTTGGTATACTTGTTTAGGCCATGAAGGAAATTTGCTGTATAGTTTTTGGGTGCCCTGGATTCCCCCGGGGAGCCAATACTGTGTTTTTGGAAAATGAATTTTTATCTTTTTAGCGGTTTGTTCTAGAAACGTAAAATTATATGTAAAGGCTGGTGTTAAGGGCTTTTCGATTTTAAAATAATTGGGGGCCCAGGTGTCACAATATATTGTTTTTTCAAAATGATTTTTTTAAATTTGATTAAGATATTTTTATACTAACGTGAACGCCTGATCATCTTTGATCCACTAGTTTAAACCCCTTTTGCGATACTAGAAGTGTTTTTTTGTTTTCATTTCAGGTTGATATTGGTGATAGCAACAATGGATCGGCAATATCTGGTATCTTTATCAAAAATGTTATCGCTCAAAGTCCAGCTGGATTAACCCATCAGCTCAAGGTAAGTTAGGAGTTGTTCTGAGGAACATCGGACAGAACATAGATAAATAGCCTCTTTAGTGAAAGGTTACCACTAGGCGAAGTTAATGCCTAATTCGCTTTCTCTGTTTAAAAATTTTGAATTCTTTTTATATCAGCACTTTAGTGAGGTCCCCATAAGGGGTTGTAGCAATCAAGAATTTACCTCACATATTTTTTTTATTATTATTAAACTGGTTGCCGGTCTCTATTGAGACTGATAGCAATTATCACTGCGACCTTTATTATTATTAAACCGGTTGCAGTTCTCTATTGAGACTAATAGCAATTATCACTGCGACCTTTATTATTATTAAACCGGTTGCAGATCTCTATTGAGACTGATTGCATTTGTCACAGTGACCTTTATTATTATTAAACCAGTTGTAGGTCTCTAGTGAGACTGATTACAATTATCACTGCGACCTTTATTATTATATATTAAACCGATTACAGGTCTCTATTGAGACTGATTGCAACACTGCGAACTTTATTATTATTAAACTGGTTGTAGGTCTCTATTGAGACTGATTACAATTATCACTGCGACCTTTATTATTATTAAACCGGTTGCAGGTCTCTATTGAGACGGATTGCAACACTGCGACCTTTATTATTATTAAACTGGTTGTAGGTCTCTATTGAGACTGATTACTGCAATTATTACTGCGACCTTTATTTAGATCTATTGTGACCAGCGGCGGGGATGGAGTTAGAATCGAACCAACAGCCTCCTGGTTACGAATCCACCGCCTCAATCAACTGAGCTACTGAGGCTGTTGACCTCACATACGTATAACAAAGTACTTTGAGCGTTCCTGGCAAAATTGTTTGGTATGGCGATATAGGAAACTTAATATGCTCGTTGCTTTGTTTTTTTTTCGTTCCCATAATGATTGATCTATTGTGGCCGGCTCCTAAAACACGCTACCGATGTACGATCAGAATTGTGTGTCTACACACTGGAAGCTATGAGCAAGAGGAGAAAGTAAAGAAAATCGGCTGGGCATCACTTGATTCAGTCAACTATCATCATCATTGACAACCACTCGTAGTCCATTGATAAATTAAGGTCTCTTCCAGAGTTCTCCAGACGGATCTTTCATGTTCATGGCCTGCCATCTTGTTTCCGCTACTTGTCTTATCAGGCCGCCAAGAGAAAATCCGGCCCGGGACTATAAAGTTACGGGCCCCTATACAAAAATCCATGAATCCTTAAAAACAAATAACCCAAACATTAAATATAAGTATCCATGATGTATAATATAAAGTAATGATGTTAAATTACTTCCATGAATAACAAATCATGATCAATAAATCAAACCAATCAAGTTTTAAACTATATAAACTAGGTAATTGAGGTGGTAAAAGCTTAAACATTTTTAGCACCTTGGAATTCCGGGCACCTCCGAAAACCCCGGGCCCGGGGGGGATTCCCCCCTCTCGGTGGGCCTGGGTCTTATCTCATCTCTCCACCTTGTTCTCGGTCTTTTCTTATTTCTAGGGTATTTGCAATTTTTTCTTGTCGTTTCTCGTAGGTTCTTCCTGCAATTATAAGGTAATCTTTTTCTTTCTTTTTCAGACTGGCGATAGAATTCTCGAAGTAGATGGGGTTGACGTTCGGACTTCAAGTCATGAGCAAGCCGTGGATATTATTCGGTCCGCTGGCAATCCAGTTAAATTGTTAATTCAGAGTCTGGTTCAGTGGGTAAGTAACTGGAAGGGGACATTCATCTATACCAGTGATTCCCAAAGTGATCCAGGTGGACCCCCAGGGAGACTCGACGGGAGTCTACATTGGCGTGACCAAAAAATGGGGGTTCACAATTAGTAGGCGGGGGTCCACGAAATTTTTTCTGGTTTCGATAGTGAAAAAATAAAATGTTTGGCTTGACTTCACCTAATCAATATAAAATTGGGTTTCCTTCGATCAAAGGCAGACAAGCGATTTCCCATATGCATTTTATGCAACAAAATTTCTGAGCAATGACTCTATGAAACCATCGAAGATCATCTAAGAAGGTGTCATCCTGATAAAATAGATAAAGATTTGAACATTGAAGGAAAAATATGAAAAGAGACCCACAGGCTTCAACGTCTGAAAGTAATGATGATGGCTTGCGCATCTTACAATATTCTCATTACTTATATCGAAATCTGGAAAACCGCACACCATTGGATTAATGATTAATACAGTTAACAAAATAAGAAGTAATGCATTGAATACACGTTTATTTCGAACGGAGAGTTTTCTAAATAAAATAAGTGAAAATTGATTGGTTTCTTGTGCTGTGAGTAGATGTCAAAAAAGTAAAGTTAGATGAAATTACTTTTTTGATTGACCAACTTTTTTGACATCCACAGCACAATCAATTAATTAATTAACCAATCAATTATCACTTTTTTTCGAAGTTAATTCGTGGTCTAATTGGGATCTAATTTTTACATTTTTTGTCAAGTTTTGAGAATATGGTAGAAATGTAACTGCAGGGGGTCCACCGGAACCAGCAAAATTTTGAAAGGGATCTATGAGAAAAAAAGTTTGGGAACCTCTGATCTATACGAATGTTAGCTCAGTAGTAGTGTTTTCTTTCTTTTTTCATTATCAACTAAAATGATGTGCATTAATTTACTTATTTCAACATTTAATTTTGGTCACCACAACACGTTGGATACCTACTATTAAATCTATTTTAATAGTCCCTGTACTTGCATTCTAAAACTAGTTATTTCCTATGTTATTTTATTGAAAATTTCTCATTCCTCTGTGAAAGAATTGAGAAGGTGAATATTTTTCTTTAGGTTACTTATTACTGTTTGCTCTACCCAAAATTGACCGTTTTTTTTTAAACGGTCTATTTTTAACTTCCAGGAGAAAAATGAGATTTGACTTTGTCTTCTTACGACACTGATTAAAAAAATATACACTTTTGATGGTTTACGTAGATGAGAAACCTTTTTCGAACCACAATGAACAATAAGTGAACTTTTACATCAAGACTCAAAGTAAACGCCTAACAAAAGGTGTAACAAAATTACAGTGTAACAAATTTGGACCCCTCTAACTCCGCCCCTAATTATTTTTTTTGAAAAAAGGGAAAAAAGGAAAAGTTCCAAATTATTTTATCTGGACTATTCTTTGAATTTGTATGTACCATTCCGAGAAATCTACGCTCTTGGTCATTTTCAATTGGCCATGACACTTTTCCTGCATCTACAGATTTTCAAAATTCAAAAATTCCAACCCGTTCAAAAGTTAAGGGGGGGGAGGGGTGACCAGCCATTCGGGGATATGCTGCATATAAATTATTCTAGAACTTCAAGTACAATCAACCACCCCCTCCTAAAAAAATCATGCGACAAAAAGTACCGCTAAAATTTAAATAGAGATATTCCGGAGTACAAGAGGGGGTGGTGAAGGGGGCTCCTCTCTGTGAAAGAGAGGAGCCCCCTTCACCACCCCCTCTTGCCCTGACTGATCCTATCAAATCCGGCCCTGACTGATCCTATCAAAATGAATTGAAATTTCCCCCAAAAAAACACTTCGCGGTAAAAAGTTCCCGCCAAGTCATTATTCACAAGAAACACTAAAATCAAAATAGTGCCCGTCCCAATCGTACCTATATTTTTTTATGCACTTTATTGAGTATTTTTCAAAATTTGCCTCTTTTTTTGTTAAGGACAATTGGTTATACAATTTCTTTTTATTTTTAGCAAAGCACAGAAAATGAGGAATCAATTACATCTGTTGGAGGTGGCCTTAAGAAGCAATCTACCCGAAGGAAAGCACCAAGTCTGCCATCACAGACATCTTCTCCTTCACAGGCACCAACCCCATCGACTTCTTTGACTCCGAGGAATTCACAAGATAATCTGATGGTAAGTGAGAAAGTGTAAATGACACATCAAGTCACGCAAATATATAAACTCCGCCAATGTGACTTTTACTGGCTAAAAAATCACCCCCTCCCCTAAATTTCAAAGTTTAGCTCATTTCGTTTTTTTATGCCCAGCTTCGTGAAAATCGCTAAAAAGCGAAAAAAAAACAGCCAAGGGTAGATTCAATTTCAACTAAAAGTGTCATTTTCATTCCATGCAGATATAAATATTGGCACCAAATTTTAAGCTCTAGCTATTATTACCGTTTTCTTTTTAGGTAGAAACCGCCAACGGTAGATGAATTTCAAGCAAAAGTGTCTTTGCGCATTTAATGCAGAAAAGTAATATGAATGGGCACCAAATTTCAACGGTAAAAGCTCCTTTCTCTTTTTAGGCAGCATTAATTAAAACCACTGAAAAACGGGGAAAAGCGGACAAACGTCAAAGCTTCGTGCTTTATTCTTGGCATAAAGTTGGCATAAATATAAAATTTCAAGTTCTAGGCATAGGCAGTAAATATTTTGATGGTACCTACATTGCGTGACATTACACAGCACGCGTTGAACAATCCTCAGTCAACCTCCATCCTTTGAATCGACCATACTGATGATGATTCGAAACTAGTTTCTTCATAAACCATTAGATAAGCACTCGGAACACTAAACCAAACAGGTGATATCTTTTACGAGCCAGATGACAATTGTATTTTCGCTTGACAGATAACATTATACGACGTGTCCCAAAATGACAGGGCCCCCCATTAAGTTTTGAACGCGTTGGAATTTTTATTTTCCAATTAAGTACATAGGAAATAAAAATTATAGTTATTTCCTATGTAATTGCAAAATGTTCTCATTACTCTGGCATGGCGTAAAAGAATTAAGAAAGTGAATGTTTTTCCTTTTTCGCTAAAATTTTTCCATGGGTTAGTTATCACTATTTGTCCTAAATAAGCACCTTGCTTCCGATTTTCTACCCGGAAATTGCCGTTTTCTAAACGGCCCATTTGTAGTTACATCAGGAGAAAAATGAGATTTGACTTTGTCCTCTGACGACAATGATGAAAATAAAAATGTACACTTTTAGGTAGATAAAAAAACCTTTTTGAAACATAATAAGGGAATTTCTACATCAGAGCTTAAAATATACATCGTTTTACAGGGTGTAACAAAATTAAACCTCTAGCTCCGCCCCTGATTATTTTTTTGAAAAAATGAAAAGGAAAGTTTATTTGAACAAATTTTTTACCATTCCATTTAAATTTCTTGAGAAATCTTTTTGTCAATAAAAGTCACTTCCGATGTAAATAAAAATCACTTCCGGTGGTCGAACCTGGATCTCACCATAAACATTCGATTGGCCATGGCGCTAAAGGAAACCCTCGAGATTTTCAAAATTATTAAAATCCAAGCAGTTCAAAAGTTAAGGGGGTGACCGGTCATTCTGGGACACACTGTATATTGATGGTTGACCGAAATTCCATCCAAATTTGGTTTAAATTGTTTGGAGGCACCTCAGAAATATTATATTCTTGCAGTCCCCGTCTAGTGGATATCACACTGTATATTGATGGTTGATCGAAATCCCATCCAAATTTGGTTTAAGTTGTTTGGAGGCACCTCAGAAATATTATATTCTTGCAGTCCTCGTCTAGTGGATATCAGACTGTATATTGATGATTGACCGAAATCCCATCCAAATTTGGTTTAAATTGTTTGGAGGCACCTCAGAAATATTATATTCTTGCAGTCCTCGTCTAGCGGATATCACACTGTATATTGATGGTTGACCGAAATTCCATCCAAATTTGGTTTAAATTGTTTGGAGGCACCTCAGAATTATTATATTCCTGCAGTCCTCATCTAGTGGATATCACACTGTGTATTGATGGTTAACAGAAATCCCATCTAAATTTGGTTTAAATTGTTTGGAGGCACCTCAGAAATATTATATTCTTGCGGTCCTCGTCTAGTGGATATCACACTGTATATTGATGGTTGACCGAAATCCCATCCAAATTTGGTTTAAATTGTTTGGAGGCACTTCAGAAATGTTATATTTTTGCAGTCCTCGTCTAGTGGATATCACACTGTATATTGATGGTTGACCGAAATCCCATTCAAATTTGATTTAAATTGTTTGGAGGCACCTCAGAAATATTATATTCTTGCAGTCCTCGTCTAGTGGATATCACACTGTATATTGATGGTTCACCGAAATCAGTTCCAAATTTGGTTAAAATTGTTTGGAGGCATCTCAGAAATATTATATTCTTGTAGCCCTCTTCTAGTGGATATCACTCTGGCATTGAAGTCGGGGGATCCAGGTTTAATCCCCGGCGGACTCGGAAAATTTATGACTTTGTTCCTGTGCTTTCGGGTTGCACTCAGTCTCGTGGAGCGATTGAGTAGCTTCCTTAATATGAGTAACAACCATTGGCGTTATTAACAGAGCCAAAAAGATTTGATTTGGTAGAAGATTGAAAAGATTAGTAGTAGTAAATGAGGTTCTTAGTAATGCTGTGATACCCCCAAATAAGCGTTGAGACTTACCACAATCAAATTTTTTTATATTTATTTTTATTTTCGTTTCAGAATGAAGTAAAACCCTCGCCATCAAGTTTTACCAAACAAACTTCTAGAGCTTCCCTATTAAAATCTTCTAGTGGCAGTCAAGAAAAACTTCTGGGTATTCCCGAACGTAAAGACACCAAAGTTTATGCATCGGATGACTCGGAATCAGAGGAAGAAGACACCAGAGGGTTTGAAGGGAATATAAAAACTAAAGCTGGCGTTGAAGTAAGTTTACTTATCATTATTCATACGAAAATATTTGAATTAGTCCAAAGAGGTCAGTTCCCAAAATCAAAAAAATTGTGAAATCAAGCCAGCGTCTATGGCACGTTGAATACACTAGTTAACGTTCGATCGCTGAAGTGAAGCAACGTCCAGCGAGGTTTTACCAAGTGTCTTGATAAAACCTCCACGTAGATTTTTGCCCTCGTGATGCTGGATATTTTTCCGGCCCAACTCAGGCTGAGTGAGGTCAATGTGGGTTTGCAAGTTTCCAGCGAATGGAGGGTAAACCCCCCGTCTCGAATGACCAATATATGTTAAAGAGACGTTATAAATTTAAAAAATTAATATTACAAAATTTTTACACTAATCCACTAAATATTTCCATTTTATGTATAATAATAATTAGTGTCCGATGGTAGCCAGATGTATGAGATTGTAGCTCTAAATAACTGAACCACAAGTTGCTATAATTTTAAAATATCTGGCTATAATAGTTTAAAATTTTAGCAGCCCATTCATTGAGTGAGGTTCTATACAGGGTGTCTCAAAAGTCCGAGACCGCCTGAATATCTTTTGAACAGTTTTATCTGGAGTTTTGAAATTTTGCGTGGTATTATACCTCAAATTAAACCACCTGATGGTGTTACTAATTTTTCAGGGACGGATCCCATGTGGCCCCCAGGGGGTCCAACGTTTGTTTTTGAAATACGAACCCCTATCTTGTGATACATTTTCAGTAAGACAATAGAATTAGAAGTACTATACAGGATATCCCAAATTTCCAAGTTATGACTTCCATTTGAAATTTCCAAGAGTGTCTAAAACTAGGCGAAGTGTCTAAAACTATGCGAATTATGTCTAAAAACCAGGTTCCTCGACATTGGTGTCCTATGCAATCATTCAATATCCCATTGCAAATAATTCGCCTAGTTTTAGACACTCTTGGAAGTCATATCTTGGAAATTTCAAATGGCCGCCATTTTTAAACCAAACATGCTAGATCTGTAATTTTTTTTACAAAGTACTTCTAATTCTATTGTCTTTCTGAAAATGTATCACAAGATGGGGATTCGTATTTAAAAAACAAAAGTTGGGCCCCCGGGGCCACATGGGAACCGCCCCTGAAAAATTGGTCACACCGTCAGGTGGTTTAATTTCGGATATACCATTCAAAATTTCAAAACTCCACATAAAGCCGTTCAAAATATATTCAGGTGGTCTCGGACTTTTGGGAACTCTGTATACTAATACATTAGGTGACATAATCTTGACCGATGGTATGAGACAGCAGCCACAGATGAATTGTATTCTACTGATAAATATTTTAATTATTATCATCATATATCTCTTCTTGGGGGCTGATAATTGACATGAGCCCCCGAACACTGTAAAATAATTACATAATGATATTACAGAGTTGCTTTCTCTGTTATTTCAAATTATTCCCAAAATTGTAATGTGTCAGAGGTTAATAATTAACCTCTGAAATACAGTAAATTAATAATAATGCAATAGAATAGAGCAGCTAGCTTTACACCACCAGATCAGGTGGACTCGACCCGTGAGGATGTCACCCTCAAGTAACTTCTTACAATTTCAAGTATGATTTACTTTTCCTCGTGGAAAGTTTGCAAGTCTTAACATACCATAAAATATCATCACTCAAATGTTTTGAAAATTTTGGACTGAGGCCCTTTCTCTTTGGACCGATTCATTTGTAGGATTACATTGCGGTCGGTCGACAACATCAGTATATTTTTTTAAATATGGATTAAAGGTGGACCATATTGGATGTCCGAAGAATCATATAATCCTTTTCACCAAGTATACTAGAGCTCAAATAAAGGCCACTTTGCTTAATAAACATGTAATCCTCTTAACCTCTTTTCATAATTAATTCAAATTACATAATAATTAGTTTAAATAATTGCATAATTTTCATTGAAATTCCATGTTTGAATGTAGGAAACACCAACTTTCACTTCAAATATTTTGATTTTTTAAATAATTCTTTTTAAGGATTAAAATACGTCTCATTTTATGATTTTATTTTTCAATTCTTTTCAAAGATTAAAATACGACTTATTCTATCAGCTGTTGATTTGTTTTGATTTGTGATCAAAATTTAAAAAGTTCCATTTCTGTTGATAACGATTTTTTCTTCTTCTGATAACAAGATTTAACAAGTGGTTTAAGTTTAATCTTTATCTTTATAATTATTTGGTTATTACTTCACTTAATTATATTCTTTTATTTTTAATTGTTATTAGTTTAATTATGATTCTCTAGTTTATACCTAATTTTAATTTGTGTTTTGAATGTAAACAGATCAACAGAGGAGGTATTTGTGTAATGCTTTTGATCGTAAAATGGGCATTTTTATTAATTTGTGACTCGTTTTCTTACATTTATCATTCGAATTAATGTTTTCTGATTGTTCCTTTCTACTTGTTTGTGTTTTCTTTGGTTCCTGTTTTTTTTATTTCTATTTGATTTTGTGTCAATCATATTCTGCAAATGTTTTCTATTTATTGTGTGTCTGCTGTGAAATTCTGAATGTTTTTTTGTTTTTTGTGTATGTCTCCTGTGAAGTTGCTGTTATCCCGTCTTTCGTGTTGGGGAGTGTACAATTCCTTTTAACCAAGTTACCAGGTGGACGCTAGACCACTAAGCTATTGAGGCAGACTAACCCTTTCCCCTTTCCAGGGATTCGAAATGTCTTTCTATCACATATTATGCAAGTACTTATTTTCATTGTCATTCCTAAAATATATAAATATCATAACATTTTTAATTGTTTCTTTTCTCAAAAAAGAAAAGAGAAAAAAACACGTCAAAATCAATTACAAAATATGTTAAAAGTTGGGGATGGATTTGGCTGTTAGGGGATTGAGGAGGCCAAATAAAGAACGAAACGTGTTTCCTCTTTTCTGTTTAGTGAAGTCTTATGTGCAACTTTCCCACAACCATTGACAATCTTGATCATATTGAGAAATACTCGGTTTGTTGGACACCCCAGCACAAAGTCCCTGGATTGCTATCAATTATCACTATCTGAGAGGTCAGGGAATTTCATTTCCAAAACTCGGTGGGAACCCTCTATATCTTTGTATTGTTTTTAAATAATTCCATTTACGATAACTTTGTTCTGAGTATCTGTTTTTATTCTAATCTAATTACTGTAATTCTAATGTAATGAGAGCAAACACCCTCTACCAAATTTCAAACAATGGGAAAATGTATGGTCCGTCCGTCTCTTCTCCTTCCTTTCCCTTTTTGTGTTTTTGTGAGTGTTGTACGGAACATCAATCAGTTTATATCGAAATATGGTTTGAGATTAGACTTTACAACAACAGAAGGCTGATGATCAGTTCAAGATCAGTATTATTTTAATCTCACAAAGGTAAAGTTCTTTTTGTTTGTTATAATTATTCTGTATTAAATTTTCAGTGAAAAATAATAAACTCGCGAATGAATTACTCTTCACTTAAAGAAATGAATTAAGTCAGTCCACTTCTCTCCTAATTTCCTATTTTCCATCTGAGTATCCATGTATTTTTTCCTATAAGGCCATTCCAAGCACAAAAAGACCAGTTTAGGTGCAGGGGCTTATAGGGCCTTAAAGAGGAATTATTAAATTTTGCTCTAAAATAAAAGAAATTTCGTTTTTATCCTTTGATAGCCTCATAACTCCGCCCCTGGCATGGTAGTATAATGAGCCCTATTTCAAAATAAAGTCCAAGTTTATTAAGGGTAATCGTTTTTTTTTTATCCAGTTTAAATAGCACTTTCTTGCTATTGAACTGGTTGCAAAACTCTATTGAGGCTGTTTCCAATAGTAATTACTGTTTGCGACTTTTGGGAGCGAACGGAAAAATAAATCTGGAACTTCACGGCTCTGGTTGCGCGGATGGGTTGCATTTCCGGACCCATGTTTATTGAACAATGTCAGTGGCCTTTATTTTAGCTCTAGTATACGTGGTTCAGAGGATTACATGTTTATTAAGCAAAGTGACCTTTATTTGAGCTCTAGTAATATGGTTAAGAGGATTACATGTTTATTAAGAAAAGTGGCCTTTATTTGAGCTCTAGTATTCGTGGTTAAGAGGATTACATGTTTATTAAGCAAAGTGACCTTTATTTGAGCTCTAGTATGTAATCCTCTTAACGTGGTTAAGAGGATTACATATTTATAAAGCAAAGTGGCCTTAACTTGAGCTCTAGTATACGTGGTTTAGAGGATTACATGTTTATTAAGAAAAGTGGACTTTATTTGAGCTCTAGTATACGTGGTTAAGAAGATTACATGTTTATTGAGCAAAGTTGCCTTTATTTGAGCTCTAGCGTGGTTAAGAGGATTACATGTTTATAAAGCAAAGTGGCCTTAACTTGAGCTCTAGTATACGTGGTTTAGAGGATTACATGTTTATTAAGAAAAGTGGACTTTGTTTGAGCTCTAGTATACGTGATTAAGAGGATTACATGTTTATTAAGCAAAGTGGCCTTTATTTGAGCTCTAGTATACGTGATTAAGAGGAATTACATGTTTATAAAGCAAAGTGGCCTTAACTTGAGCTCTAGTATACGTGGTTTAGAGGATTACATGTTTATTAAGAAAAGTGGACTTTATTTGGGCTCTAGCGTGGTTAAGAGGATTACATGTTTATAAAGCAAAGTGGCCCTAACTTGAGCTCTAGTATACGTGGTTTAGAGGATTACATGTTTATTAAGAAAAGTGGACTTTATTTGAGCTCTAGTATACGTGATTAAGAGGATTACATGTTTATTAAGCAAAGTGGCCTTTATCTGAGCTCTAGTATACGTGATTAAGAGGATTACATGTTTATTTACGTGTTAAAAATAACACGCAAGAGTTGCGTGCTATTTTATACCATTAGCTCAGGTGGGCTCGGCCCGTGAAGATGTCACCCACAAGTAACTTCTTACAATCTCAAGTATGATTTACTTTTCCTCATGGAAAGTTAATAAGTTATAAATAGATTAAACAAATTACGCTTTAGATTTAATAGCTCTGGTATAATAGTCCTTATTTATACTGCCCAAATACGAGTCCCTTGACAACGCCAGTTTTTTGGGTGCTATTATGTGGTAAATATCTCAAATTCATGAGGATAAAATTCCATGCGTTGGCCGGGTTTGAAGCGTCCTAACACTACACCACCACCAACCCATATATGTGGTTAAAAGGATTACGTGGTTTTTTTTTTTTTTTTTTTTTTTTTTTTTTTTNTTTTTTTTTTTTCAGTATTTGCCTTTTTTTTATATTCCTTATGCGCTATCATGAGATTGACAATTTTTTGCATCAATATTTAAACACTCTACACTACAATGTGGAAGAGCAATACGTCCCCGTATAGTGGAATTTTGCTACATATGTAGGCCCCCATGGGGGGTCTATATATGCGCAGAAAATTATGGTTACTGTCATTCTTTTATATATATGGTTCCATACTATTATTATTTTTCTCCAAGGAACGCTATATTAACTGACAGTAACGAAAAGATGGATCTTTTGATTAAAAAAAATATCCCCCCCCCCCTGAAAAATCGATTTTTAAATTCTGCGGCGGTTCCACCTACCTTGAAATTTAAAATATCCAATTTAGGGAAGGGGGGTCTTTCTTTGTAAATTCCAAAGGCACATTATTGAAAATAAACAATTGTCTCAATTAAATCAGGATGAACTGGTGAGGTCTATTAATTGTTGGCATTCCTTTTGAAATCAACAATGTTTCCCCATTGTTACATCCAGGTTTGAAATAATAGTAGAAATTGGTTGATGTAAGGTAACCGAAATGCTTTTAATGGTGCCTGGATTAATGTTTGGCGTTCCTTTTGAAATCAACAATGTTTCCCCATTGTTACATCCAGATTTAAAATAATAGTAGAAATTGGTTGATGTAAGGTAACCGAAATGGTTTTAATGGTGCCTGGATTAATGTTTGGCGTTCCTTTTGAAATCAACAATGTTTCCCCATTGTTACATCCAGATTTGAAATAATAGTAGAAATTGGTTGATGTAAGGTAACCGAAATGGTTTTAATGGTGCCTGGATTAATGTTTGGCGTTCCTTTTGAAATCAACAATGTTTCCCCATTGTTACATCCAGATTTGAAATAATAGTAGAAATTGGTTGATGTAAGGTAACCGAAATGGTTTTAATGGTGCCTGGATTAATGTTTGGCGTTCCTTTTGAAATCAACAATGTTTCCCCATTGTTACATCCAGATTTGAAATAATAGTAGAAATTGGTTGATGTAAGGTAACCGAAATGGTTTTAATGGTGCCTGGATTAATGTTTGGCGTTCCTTTTGAAATCAACAATGTTTCCCCATTGTTACATCCAGATTTGAAATAATAGTAGAAATTGGTTGATGTAAGGTAACCGAAATGGTTTTAATGGTGCCTGGATTAATGTTTGGCGTTCCTTTTGAAATCAACAATGTTTCCCCATTGTTACATCCAGATTTGAAATAATAGTAGAAATTGGTTGATGTAAGGTAACCGAAATGGTTTTAATGGTGCCTGGATTAATGTTTGGCGTTCCTTTTGAAATCAACAATGTTTCCCCATTGTTACATCCAGATTTGAAATAATAGTAGAAATTGGTTGATGTAAGGTAACCGAAATGGTTTTAATGGTGCCTGGATTAATGTTTGGCGTTCCTTTTGAAATCAACAATGTTTCCCCATTGTTACATCCAGATTTGAAATAATAGTAGAAATTGGTTGATGTAAGGTAACCGAAATGGTTTTAATGGTGCCTGGATTAATGTTTGGCGTTCCTTTTGAAATCAACAATGTTTCCCCATTGTTACATCCAGATTTGAAATAATAGTAGAAATTGGTTGATGTAAGGTAACCGAAATGGTTTTAATGGTGCCTGGATTAATGTTTGGCGTTCCTTTTGAAATCAACAATGTTTCCCCATTGTTACATCCAGATTTGAAATAATAGTAGAAATTGGTTGATGTAAGGTAACCGAAATGGTTTTAATGGTGCCTGGATTAATGTTTGGCGTTCCTTTTGAAATCAACAATGTTTCCCCATTGTTACATCCAGATTTGAAATAATAGTAGAAATTGGTTGATGTAAGGTAACCGAAATGGTTTTAATGGTGCCTGGATTAATGTTTGGCGTTCCTTTTGAAATCAACAATGTTTCCCCATTGTTACATCCAGATTTGAAATAATAGTAGAAATTGGTTGATGTAAGGTAACCGAAATGGTTTTAATGGTGCCTGGATTAATGTTTGGCGTTCCTTTTGAAATCAACAATGTTTCCCCATTGTTACATCCAGATTTGAAATAATAGTAGAAATTGGTTGATGTAAGGTAACCGAAATGGTTTTAATGGTGCCTGGATTAATGTTTGGCGTTCCTTTTGAAATCAACAATGTTTCCCCATTGTTACATCCAGATTTGAAATAATAGTAGAAATTGGTTGATGTAAGGTAACCGAAATGGTTTTAATGGTGCCTGGATTAATGTTTGGCGTTCCTTTTGAAATCAACAATGTTTCCCCATTGTTACATCCAGATTTGAAATAATAGTAGAAATTGGTTGATGTAAGGTAACCGAAATGGTTTTAATGGTGCCTGGATTAATGTTTGGCGTTCCTTTTGAAATCAACAATGTTNGGGGAATGAGGGGGTCAAAAGTTGCAGTTCTTTGGTGAAATCAAAATTGTTCTGAGGAAGACACTTTTACTAGTTACAAATAAACTCGAGATTTGGGCTCTGGGCACTCCAAAACGTGTGTTTGGCATTGAAAAACATCGAAAATTTCAGTCCATCACAATACTTACTTTCCTTTTTATAGGATTAAGAAAGTAAAAAGTATTAAAAGTTCTAGTTCAGACTTCAAAATTCACCCGCCTGAGCATATTGAGAATGCCCAAAATTTGAAAACCACCCTTGGCT
>CM022876.1:5514851-5534398 GCA_012654025.1 Pachypsylla venusta | reverse complement strand
ACGATTCCAAAGGGGTTCATTTTTGAAAATAAGAAACCAAAAACGAGTGAAATTTCGGGGTCTGGCCTTGTACTCAATTATCCTTAGGAAAGTAAGTTACCCCTTAACCAAGAAGAAAATTTGAACCAACAGCTTCATGGTTACGAATCCACCGCCTCCACGGATAAGATAAGAGAATAAATCGAGCAGTGTCAAAATATGATGTGGGATGAGGTATTAACCTCGTCCATCGGAAACAGGGTGGAGCAGGCTGGACAGCATATAGACGAAGAAGAAAATACGCAGATGTTTCTAAAGAATTTCGACTTTGTAAACTATTAACACTTTGTTATCCGTCGCGTGCTGTTGTTGTTACTTTAAAACTTTGTTTACATAACAATTTAGTATGCTATAAACTGAGGCAGTGCCGGATCCACGGGGGAAAAGGTTTCTGGAGGAGATGTTTCTAAAGAATTTCGACTTTGTAAACTATTAACACTTTGTTATCCGTCGCGTGTTGTTGTTACTTTAAAACTTTGTTTACATAACAATTTAGTATGCTAATTTAGTATGCTATAAACTGAGGCAGTGCCGGATCCACGGGGGGAGACTGGGGGAAAAGGTTTCTGGAGGAGATTTTTCTAAAGAATTTCGACTTTGTAAACTATTAACACTTTGTTATCCGTCGCGTGTTGTTGTTACTTTAAAACTTTTTTTACATAACAATCCAGTATGCTATAAACTGAGGCAGTGCCGGATCCNGGGGGAAAAGGTTTCTGGAGAAATAAAAAAAAATGCAGGAATTCCTTCGTTTTTTTTTTTTACATTTATGCTGTGACGAAATAAAAGTATCCTCCAAAATATTAAATTTCCGTGAATTATTCATTTATTGAAAATAATAAACCAAATTGAAAAAAAATAGTGATCCCTTTGTGGTACACCCTTGTGAGTATTTCAAAATGTTCATATTTTACGTATACAAGGTTTTGTAGAAGCCCAAAAATCAATAAATTTTCCATTCGATTTTTGGACGTAAAATATCAAATTTTGAGAGGGGGGCATTCGCCTGAGTTAACGAAGGTTCAGCTGGAAATGTATGTCTATTTCTTTGTGTTATTATGTCACAATTCTTTGTGGCCATCATAGAATTACAAGGTATTCTGAACAATCACTCCAATATCACCAAGCCTAAGCTGCTACTTGTAACCACTTGTCGCTATTGCCATAACGAATTGTCCTCAGGAGGCTGAGTTACCCCCAAACACAACCAGAAAAAGTAGAAAATTTGAAAAAACCCGGAACCTCTTTGGAACAAGCCGAGTGTGATGCACACTCTGCTACGGAGACGTCTTCGGTTTGAAATAACTGGTGCCTAACGAACACCCTTAACATGTTATGTCTCATAAGAAACCAGATTTTTGGTTCATCCGTCGTAAGACCGATTTTTTCCTTCCATATACCAAATGTACCCGACATCAGATCTACAATTCAACTGCTAACTATTGCCAACACCCTTGACATGTTATGTCTCATAAGAAACCAGATTTTTGGTTCGTCCGTCGTAAGACCGATTTTTTCCATCCATATACCAAATGTACCCGACATCAAATCTACAATTCAACTGCTAACTGGTGCCAACAACCTTGACATGTTATGTCTCATAAGAAACCAGATTTTTGGTTCGTCCGTCGTAAGACCGATTTTTTCCGTCCATATACCGAATGTACCCGACATCAGATCTACAATTCAACTGCTAACTGGTGCCAACGTTTTCTCTTGACACGTTATGGCTCATAAATTATTTACTTGAATACCAAGTTAGGATACAATATCACACCTCTTTAACATATTTCTCAATTTGGACTCCTGTCAAAAATAAAGAATGCAATACTCTATATTAATTAGTTGAATCACCTCCCAGAGGTGTCATTTATATTCAGGCTGTTACAGTCTATACAGGGTGTCCCAAATGTCCTATACCACCTGAATATCTATTATGTCCCAAATTAAACCACCAGATGGTGAGACCAATTTTTCAGGGGCGGTTCCCATGTGGCCCCCAGGGGGTCCAACTTTTGTTTTTTTAAATACAAACCCCCATATTGTGATACATTTTCAGAAAAACAATAGAATTAGAATTATTTTGCAAAAAAATTTACACGCCTAGGGTGTTTGGTTTCAAAATGGCGGCCATTTGAAATTTCCAAGATATGTCTTCTAAGAGTGTCTAAAACTAGGCGAATTATTTGCAATGGGATATTGAATGATTTCATAGGACATCAAAGTCGAGGAACCTGCTTTTTAGACATAATTCGCCTAGTTTTAGACACTTCGCCTACTTTTAGACACTCTTGGAAGTCATATCTTGGAAATTTCAAATGGCCGCCATTTTGAAAACAAACACGATAGACGTGTGAAATTTTTGTAAAGTACTTCTAATTTTGTTCTCTTTTTGAAAATATATCACAAGATGGGGGTTCGTATTTAAAAAACAAAAGTTGGACCCCCTGCGGCCCACATGGGAACCGCCCCCGAAAAAATGGTCACACCATCAGGTTGTTTAATTTGGGATATAAAACCAAGCAAAATTTCGAAACTCCACATAAAGCCGTTCAAAAGATATTCAGGTGGTCTCAGACTTTTGGGACACCCTGTATAGGTACAGGGTGAGTCATATTAAAGGACATAGTCAAATATCTTGGAAACCGTTAGAGATAGGAAGAAAACGTTCGATGCAAACCCTCCTTATTTTTTGAAGGGAAATTGTATGGTGAGTGAAATTTTTCTCCAAGGTTATTTTATCATCAACTTTTTTTTTTTTTTNGAAATTGTATGGTGAGTGAAATTTTTCTCCAAGGTTATTTTATCATCAACTTTTTTTTTTTTTTTTAAATGGAACCCTGTATTTTGGTTTATTATTTTCAATAATGAACCTTTGGAATTGTCACCAAGGGAAAAAAATACCCCCCTCAAAATTTGAAATTTTATTTTTCAAGGTACGTAGAATCCAAAAATCGAAAAACCCTTTGTCCGCTTTTGGCTTTTGCCACTCAGCGTTGACGAATTTGGATGGAAAAAAGTATATAGGTCCCATCTGGTTTGAAAAACTTTGTATTAAAAAGGAAATATTTTTCGCTTAAATTTTCTTTCGATTTGACTCACAGTTTTTGATATAATTTTTACCTTGACGTGCTCTCAGTATAAGAGATATATTATATATGAAACGTGAAGTATTATCGGCACGCCCATCGATTTTTTAGTTCCGGCGTATTAAAGCAATCTGTTAATGCAAATAATATTGTTTGCGATATGTTTGTCAGATTTAATGTTTGCAGACTTTATGAATTGATGTCTCAACTAATTGATGTTTCAACCCTACTTTGAAGTGACCCTGTATTAAAGCAATCTGTTAATGCAAATAATATTGTTTGCAATATGTTTGTCAGATTTAATGTTTGCGGACTTTATGAATTGATGTCCTAACCCTACTTTGAAGGGACCCCGTATTAAAGCAATCTGTTAATGCAAATAATATTGTTTGCGATATGTTTGTCAGATTTAATGTGTGCAGACTTTATGTACGTTGCATTACATAAAGTAAGCGACTGACAGGGTGAATCAATCATACTCGCATGAATGTCGCTTGTTATAGGGCGGCCGGGGATACGTAAAAACAAAAAGCATGGAATCTCTAAAATAACATTAGTCACTTTGGTTTATTATTTTCAATAATGAACCTTTCGGGAATAAAAAAAGGAATCGTCACAGAAAAAAGGAAAATTACCCTCCCTCAAAATTTGATATTGTACGTTTCAAGGTACGTAGAATACAAAAATCGAATACAAAAAATCCGTTTTTCCGCCGCGCCGTACGCCGTGATAGGCACTTTTTCCACTTAGCGTTGACCGATTTACATGAATTTTGGTGTATGGGTCCCATCTGGGCTCTAATTGTGCCCCAAACTTTTGGGTGCAATCGAATACACCCTTGGCGATTTTCAGTATTGCTGTCTAAAAGGAGAATGGTCAGAGATAGAGATTTGAAATTTTGTATGTATGTCATTTTTGGGGTCTCAGTTAGCTCCGAAACTTTTGGCAATCAAATTTACCGTTGGCGGTTTTTACCGCTTTAAATCGGTTTTCATTAACCCTGTCTAAAAAGAGAATTGTAAGGGCCAGAGACTTCAAATTTAGTAGGTATGTCAAATTTAGGGTCATTAAAATCATTTTCAAAAAAACACAATATTGACGTCCTAAATATGTATACCAAATGTCAATGCCGGTCGTAAAACGGCAAAGTCGGAAACGACATTATTTTTTTTTCAGGGATAATGCAGTAGCTTTTTTTTACGGGATAATGCAGTAGCTTCTCCATGCCCAATGCATGGAGAAGCTACTGCATTATTCCGTAAGTATCAACAAACAACTCATGGCGAGTTGTTGCAAACCAGCCACACAACTGTTATGATGATCAAAAGTGTGAATATTGATACGATTTTTCGTCATTTAGTAGCTTACCGTAGGTATATATTTTATCGAATGTATGTTCATTTCTTGGTTGATTTAAAAAGTCATACTTTTTCTTCTTCTTTAATTTCACCTTTTCCCAATTCTATTTGGGGTCGGCAATGCTTTTCTTTTTCTACCATACCACAACCATTTGTTCGGTGCCCACTCTCTTTAGCCGTAACTTTTTTCCTGGCATGGTAACCCTAGCTTGCTTCTCACAGCATCCATAGGAACTCGCTTTTTGTTGATGATCTCTCATCATTGGTTTGAAATAGAGTTATTGAAAGGCTGTATGCCCTTTCTAACACCAAACCTTCTGTATTTACTCGGGCTTGGGACCGTTACCTAATGAAGCTGGCTTGCTTCCCTCGGTGGTTACATTTCCTAACACCAAACCTTCTGTATTTACTCGGGCTTGGGACCGTCACCTAATGAAGCTGGCTTGCTCTCCTCACTGGTTACATTTCCTAACACCAAACCTTCTGTATTTACACGGGCTTGGGACCATCACCTCCTAATGAAGCTGGCTTGCTCTCCTCACTGGTTACATTCCCTAACACCAAACCTTCTGTATTTACACGGGCTTGGGACCATCACCTCCTAATGAAGCTGGCTTGCTCCCCTCACTGGTTACATTTCCTAACACCAAACCTTCTGTATTTACATGAGCTTGGGACCGTCATCTAATGAAGCTAGTTTGCTCCCTTCGCTGGCTACATTTTTCTTTTTTTTTAAAAAAAAGACATTAATCCTGTCTAAACAGAGAACGGCTAGCGGCAAAGACTTGGCCATTCTATACTGTATTAATACGGCACACTGTATATGTTAAATTATTTCTACTCGGATAGATTTGGTATGAACATAAAACATGAACAACATTATTTATGTTCAAATGTGTTTTGTTTATAAAAATTAAAACAAAACATAGAACTCCCTATTAATGTAGAATGGGGGGGGGGGGTATAGAAGGTCTAAAATTTACAGAACTACCAGGGCGGTTCCAAAATTTCGTAACCTAACCCTGATGGAGAAGAAAAATAAAAACCCACTGTCATATTTTTCAACATACCAAGTGTCCCAAAAGTCTGAAACCACCTGAATATCTTTTGAACGGCTTTATGTGGAGTTTTGAAATTTTGCATGGTCCCAAATTAAACCACCTGATGGTGTAACCAATTTTTCTGGGGCGGGTCCCATGTGGTCCCCAGGGGGTCCATTTTTTGTTTTTTAAATAAGATCGCCAATCTTGTGATACATTTTCAGAAAGACAATGAAATTGGTGCTTTGCAATAAAATGTCTAGCGTATTTGGTTTCAAAATAGCGGTCATTTGAAATTTCCAAGACATAACTTCAAAGAGTGTCTAAAACTAGGCGAATTATGTCTAAAAAAAACAGGTTCCCCGACATTGGTGTCCTATGTAATTATTCAATATCCCATTGCAAATAATAAGACCCGCCCCTGAAAAATTGGTACCACTATCAGGTGGTTTAATTTGGGATATAATATGCAAAATTTCAAATCTCCTCATAAAGCCGTTCTGTTTTTTTAGGTGGTCTCTGACTTTTGGGACACCCTGTATATTCTCCCTTAACTTCAATATATTTGTTGTAAACGTTAGTGACTCCACTTTTGACCCCGGTATACATCCCGAAATGCACTTGTATCTATACTTATAAAACGCAATTATTTGTGGTGTACAAACCACAATTTCCATTCGATTTTGACGAATTTTCGATAGCACATTTAGGACATGAAGGAAATTTGCTGTATAGTTTTTGGGGTCCCAGGGGGCCCAATATTGTGTTGTTTAAAAATGTTTTTTATCTTTTTAGGGGTTTGTTGTAGAAACGTAAAATTTTGATATGTTATGGCTGGTGTTAAGGGATTTCCGATTTTGAAAATTTTAGGGGCCCTGTCCCCCCCAGGGGGCAGGGGACACAATTTTTTTTTTTTTTTTGAAAATGATTTTTTAAAATTTGATTAAGATATTTTTTTATATAAATGACTACAACACTAACGTGAACACCTGAACCACTATATAGTAAGTAGTTAGTATCTTTACTGTCAAAATAGTCTGCGAGGGTGGTTCCAAAAGTTTATGCCCGAACAACCAAGGGTTAATGTATTTTAGGTCTGACATTATTTACATATGTTTTACACTGTCTAATGATACTACAAGGTAAAATTATCCAATATTTTGACTAGTATAATTTTGATAGGGCATCTTTGTTTAGGTTCTGACTACATGTGTTCGGCTTCTCCATGTGGTAAAATTTCGCTGGACATATTTTAGGTTAATGTATTTTAGGTCTGACATTATTTACATATGTCTTACACTGTCTGATTATACTACAAGGTAAAATTATCCAATATTTTGACTAGTATAATTTTGATAGGCCATCTTTGTTTAGGTTCCGAGTACATGTGTTCGGCTTCTCCATGTGGTAAAATTTCGCTGGACGTATTTTAGGTTAATGTATTTTAGGTCTGACATTATTTACATATGTCTTACACTGTCTGATGATACTACAAGGTAAAATTATCCAATATTTTGACTAGTATAATTTTGATAGGCCATCTTTGTTTAGGTTCCGTGTACGTGTGTTCGGCTTCCCCATGTGGTAAAATTTCGCTGGGCGTTGTTTAACTTCAGTGATCTAACGAGAACTGGTGTATTTAACGTGCCATAGACGCAGTTTTTTCTCCAATCTTCTCATTTCTCACTCTATCTTTCCTTGTGATCCCACACATACAACACTCGTTTCAGCTGCCTCTAACATTCTCTCGTTTGAGTTTGTTATTTCTCCAATCTTCTCATTTCTCACTCTATCCTTCCTTGTGATCCCACACATACAACACTCGTTTCAGCTGCCTCTAACATTCTCTCGTTTGAGTTTGTTATTTCTCCAATCTTCTCATTTCTCACTCTATCCTTCCTTGTGATCCCACACATACAACACTCGTTTCAGCTGCCTCTAACATTCTCTCGTTTGAGTTTGTTATTTCTCCAATCTTCTCATTTCTCACTCTATCCTTCCTTGTGATCCCACACATACAACACTCGTTTCAGCTGCCTCTAACATTCTCTCGTTTGAGTTTGTTATTTCTCCAATCTTCTCATTTCTCACTCTATCCTTCCTTGTGATCCCACACATACAACACTCGTTTCAGCTGCCTCTAACATTCTCTCGTTTGAGTTTGTTATTTCTCCAATCTTCTCATTTCTCACTCTATCCTTCCTTGTGATCCCACACATACAACACTCGTTTCAGCTGCCTCTAACATTCTCTCGTTTGAGTTTGTTATTTCTCCAATCTTCTCATTTCTCACTCTATCCTTCCTTGTGATCCCACACATACAACACTCGTTTCAGCTGCCTCTAACATTCTCTCGTTTGAGTTTGTTATTTCTCCAATCTTCTCATTTCTCACTCTATCCTTCCTTGTGATCCCACACATACAACACTCGTTTCAGCTGCCTCTAACATTCTCTCGTTTGAGTTTGTTATTTCTCCAATCTTCTCATTTCTCACTCTATCCTTCCTTGTGATCCCACACATACAACACTCGTTTCAGCTGCCTCTAACATTCTCTCGTTTGAGTTTGTTATTTCTCCAATCTTCTCATTTCTCACTCTATCCTTCCTTGTGATCCCACACATACAACACTCGTTTCAGCTGCCTCTAACATTCTCTCGTTTGAGTTTGTTATTTCTCCAATCTTCTCATTTCTCACTCTATCCTTCCTTGTGATCCCACACATACAACACTCGTTTCAGCTGCCTCTAACATTCTCTCGTTTGAGTTTGTTATTTCTCCAATCTTCTCATTTCTCACTCTATCCTTCCTTGTGATCCCACACATACAACACTCGTTTCAGCTGCCTCTAACATTCTCTCGTTTGAGTTTGTTATTTCTCCAATCTTCTCATTTCTCACTCTATCCTTCCTTGTGATCCCACACATACAACACTCGTTTCAGCTGCCTCTAACATTCTCTCGTTTGAGTTTGTTATTTCTCCAATCTTCTCATTTCTCACTCTATCCTTCCTTGTGATCCCACACATACAACACTCGTTTCAGCTGCCTCTAACATTCTCTCGTTTGAGTTTGTTATTTCTCCAATCTTCTCATTTCTCACTCTATCCTTCCTTGTGATCCCACACATACAACACTCGTTTCAGCTGCCTCTAACATTCTCTCGTTTGAGTTTGTTATTTCTCCAATCTTCTCATTTCTCACTCTATCCTTCCTTGTGATCCCACACATACAACACTCGTTTCAGCTGCCTCTAACATTCTCTCGTTTGAGTTTGTTATTTCTCCAATCTTCTCATTTCTCACTCTATCCTTCCTTGTGATCCCACACATACAACACTCGTTTCAGCTGCCTCTAACATTCTCTCGTTTGAGTTTGTTATTTCTCCAATCTTCTCATTTCTCACTCTATCCTTCCTTGTGATCCCACACNCTTCTTCTGTGTTACACTGATGCGGTGATAATTTTTTGTTACATGAATTGGTACAGTTTGTATGTGTAGCAGATCAATTGAGACTTTCACTCTCATCATTTTTTCATAACGCGCCTGAAGAAGTATAACTTCAAAAATGGGTCAAGTTGCATGTAAAGGGTTCTGTACTGCATTTTTTTTACTCTTGTTGACCGAACAAAGAGGGATCTAGTTTTATCACCACAAATTTTCTTTTGTTCATGTTTTTTTTCACAATAACTCTCGAATGCCTTGTCCTGTTTGTTTGTCTTTTTTCACAGTAACTCTCGAACGCCTTGTCCTGTTTGTTTGTCTTTTATGACAAAAACTCTCGAACGCCTTGTATGTTTGTTTGTCTTTCTTCACAATAACTCTCGAACGTCTTATTCGATTTTGATTAAATTTATAATGGGCATTCATTGTACAGCGTGTTCTAGAATAACCAGGCCGGACTAAACTTTTGAACGGCTTTGAAAAAAAGAGCTCTGAAGATAGAAAAAGGGCCATCGTCAGTCAAATTGTTATATTAAGATCTAGGTTCGACCACCCGGAAGTGACTTTTCTTGACAAAAATAAAATGTAAATGTAGTAATATTTGTGTTAACGCATAATATTCCATTGTCACAACATAGATTTAAGGGTATCACAGCATTACAAGGGTCACTGCATTATATACTTATTTCCTCTTATAGTGCCGCCACTGGTCGCTATTCACATTAAAGCAGCTACTCAATCGTCCTCACGGGGCTGAGTGCACCCCGAACAACCAAGTAAAGTTCCAAAAAAAAATCCGGTTCCGCCGGGATTCGAACCCGGGCCTCCCGTGTGATACCCAATAGGGCCAGGGAGGCTGACTTGTCAAAAATTATCTATCTTTCTTCTCATGAAATTTTTATTTTTCATTTAAGTCCACATAAAATATGGACTAACTTGCATTTGCATTCTGATCTGCTGATTTATCTGCCCAGAACCCCATAGCGACGCATTTCAACTAAGTGAGGTCTACAATTCATATAACTACTTGTATTGGGTCCGGAACCAAGTCCATACATATCTACTTAATGTCATCTACTGACTGATATCTCGTTTCTTATCTCTCAGTCAAACCTACCAACACCAGAAACGCACACGTTCGTAGATTAATAATTCCAAGTCAATGCCCATCCTTATCAGTTGTTATCATCGTAACTCAAAATGGAATACGCCTATCTACCCATCTCGGTCGTCTTTTATATACAGGACCAGGGCCCCAATATCGTAACTCACCTAAAACCCCGGCGTTTTCAAAACTGGCTGAATTTTACGTCCTAAAGAAAAATGAGATTTAACTTTGTCAGGCTATGACACTGATAAAAATGAAAATGTGTACTTTTGATGATTTCAAAAGATGGGTAACCTCGAACTGTTACAACCGGGGCCATTATACAGGGTGTAACAAAATAAAAATTCAGACCCCCACTATCTCCGCCCCTGATTATTGAAGTTATACTTATTTAGGCGCGTTAAGAAAAAATTATGAGAGTGAAAGTTTAAGATGCGCGCATCTGTAACACAAAATTAACACCGCATCAGTGTAACACAAAATTAATACAGACCCCTCCAACTTCGGTGAAATAACCGCCCATTGGGTAGGGATTATTGAAGAGTTACAATGTATCCGTACCTCTTCACCAAGCACTGGTGGCTTGATGGTTAAGTCTGTGCCTCTCAAATCCAAGGGTCCCGGGTTCAATTCCTAGCTATGCTTAACTGATGAGTTCTAACAAGAACGAAACACGTGTGGATAGGTATTTATACATTGTTCTATCTGAGTTGACAAATCAAGGTAAATGTTAAAAATATCTATTCATGGTCTAAATATTGTATATTCTTATTCTATTTCTATAGAATATTGTGGCTCAGTGGCAAGGCCTCTGTTTCATAGTTGGTAGTTTCTGAGTTCACTCTCGGGTGGGGTAGTATGTTTTTCTGAAATACTATTAAATATATTTTTAAAAAGAATTATAATTTCTCACCCGCGTACATAAGTACACGCACCCATTTTTTTTTTATTTTTAATACGTGTAAATGAAAGTTAGTCCTTTTTTTATTCTATCTTTTACATTAAAAACTATTTAAAATAGTTTTTAAATCTATTTAAAATTCTTGAAAACCCGAAACTTTTGTTTTAAAAATGCCATTTCCGGGATTCGAACCTGGATTTTACTGTCACCAATCGAATGACCATGGCCCCTTATAGCCCTAGGATCAATCAGAATTCAAAAATTCCAAGCCATTCAAAAATTCCAGGGCCTCCGCTAGGGACCAATATTATACATAATATATACCTATATAGAGAAAATGTTAAGAGCCAGAGACTCGAAATTTAATTATGCCCCAAAACTTTTAGGGGGGGGGGGGCGTTGGCCAGTAAAATAATAAATCCGTGTGTCACATTGGTGGAGTTTTTTTCTAGCCGTATTGCCAATAGAGCGCATCCGGAAGAAGAATGCTTCCTAATTATGTTTTTTTTGTTTTTGATTTCAGATAAAGTTAAAAAGAAATACGGAGCACTGGGTCCAGACGTGGTGGTGGTGACCGTAGAACGATCTCATAATGGATTGGGTATTAGTTTAGCCGGTCATAAAGATCGAACCAAAATGGCCGTATTTGTTTGTGGACTAAATCCAAATGGTTCTGCACATAAAACTGGCAGTGTTCTGGTTGGAGATGAGTTGCTGGAGGTAAGTCATCAAACACTTACCAGGTCTTGAAACTAAAACCAAATCAAAGCCAGTGTCTATGGCAGGTTGAATACACCAGTTCCCTTTAGATCACTGAAGTCAAGCAACGTCCGACAAGGTTTTTACCATGTAGCTGTCCACGTGGGTTCGCGTCCTTGTGATGCTGGCCCAACCCAGTCTGGGTGAGGTCAATATAGGTAGCTGGTTTGCAAGTTTAGATCGAATGGAGGGTAAAACCCTCGTCTCGAAAAAAAAATTTTGGTATCTTGACTGACTCATAATAAAAAAGTTGGAATATTGACTGATTCATAATAGAAAGAAATTGGTATGCTGACTGATACATAATAAAAAAGTTGGTATACTGACTGACTCATAATAAATGTAGCTTGACGATGACCTACTTCTTTGAACTTGATTAAACTCTGACCTAGGCTGTCAGAGAGGAGAGCACCCGAAGTCACAAGATTTTACTCTGCGTGGGGAAATCCTTTCAAAAAGAGATATCAGAAAAAGACAAAGGACAAAGGTGTGAACGGGGATGTATAGAAAACGCAGACTTTAATCTCCCAAAGGGGGGATTATAAAGCGACATTTAGGTCCCCCAGCGTGCATACATAAAATGTTTAAAGTCGAAACGTTGTTAAAAAAACGCAGTGTGGATCATTTTAATTAGAACAATCAAGGATATCAATATCTCACATATAGTCCAGTCATATAAAAAAATTTTGTATAAAAAAATTCTGTATGTACATTCGATAGGTCTGCGAATAGGTTTTTATCTATTTTTTATATTCCTAAACGGGAACGGCCATGCCTCTAAGGCGCCAAGCTAGAGGCCGTAGCAAAGCACGGGCTAACAGCTATAATGTTATAAAGATTTATGCAAATAAAGAGAATGGGCCAGTAGTGATCGTCAGATTGCTTAAGCCAAAAATAAAAAAAAAACTGTTAGCACGGGAACGGCCACGCCTCTAAGGCGCCAAACTAGATGCCGATGCCGTGGCGAAGCACGGGCAAACAGCTATATATATATATATATGTATGTTGTTAGGATACATGAGAGGAGTGTAAAACGAAGTTGGCTATTTCGAAAGACCTGCGCTCGCTGCGTGGTGGTCGAAAACGTTCGATTTTTACATCTCCAAAACCGTGAATCGTGCGGAAATAATTATTCTATCTTTATTTGAAGTTAATCAAATTTGAGTCAAATTGTAACTCTGTGACCTTAACAGATTGCGAGATGTAGCACTTCGAAATTTTTCTATTGTTTCGAAAAAACACAAAATTTCACTTTGAGCCAAAAACCGACATAGATTGGACTTGAACAAAAAGTGTCTTTGAGCATGCATACATTTTTATTAGAAAAACAATCGGCCAAAAACCGCTAAAATGTAGCAAATAAACTGCCAACAATCAATTTATTTTTAAGACTCCAAGATTGATGAAAATCTCTAAAAAGCGAAGAAAGAACGATATATTTAATTGCACTCATAATTAGAACCGAAACGGGACCTACGTACCATTTTTCTTACAAATTGGCCACCGCCAATTGGCAAAAGTCCAAGATCACCGCGGACGGCGCGGTGGACAAACGGATTCTTTTATTCCATTCTTGGTCTTTACGTACCTCCAAACTTAATATATCAAATTTTGAGGAGGGGATTATAGCATTTATGAGATACCTACCCATATGCGTGCTTTCTAAAAAGCGCATGATAAAAGTATATTATTATCTTTCTATACAATATAATGTAGATATCCGATGACACAGTTGGTGGGGGGTGGACTCCGGATAGAATAGGGGTGAGAAGGATATGAGGGTTCGAGTAGGATGTCGTTTATTACGAAGAACATATGCCCAAAGGAATTTCGTGTCCACTTCTATTAGAAAGGAGATCAATTTTAATGAAACAAAATCAAATATCGTCCACATGCGAGCAATGTCTCCTATCCCGTGACCTCAAATCCTTTACTCATGTTCTTCATGGTCATTGTAAGGTCATCTCCACATGAGAGCAATGTCTCCTATCCAGTGACCTCAAATCCGTTACTCTTGTTCTTCATGGACATTGTAAGGTCATCTCCACATGCGAGCAATGTCTCCTATCCAGTGACCTCAAATCCTTTACTCTTGTTCTTCATGGACATTGTAAGGTCATCTCCACATGAGAGCAATGTCTCCTATCCAGTGACCTCAAATCCTTTACTCTTGTTCTTCATGCCCATTGTAAGGCCATCTTTTTAGTTTTCTGTTTTCAATAATGAACCTTTGTCGGTGTCGTCACGAGAAAAAAAAATCCCCTCCTCAAAATTTTATATTTTTACGTTTCAAGGTACGTAGAATCAAAAATCGAATAATAATAAAAAAAACCTTTTGTCCCGCCATATGTCAGATATGTAACGTCATGAGCGGCACTTTTGACATTTAGCATTAAACAGTTTTGATGAAATTTGGTCGGCAGGTTCCTTTCGCGTTCGAATAAACATGTAAAAAGCAGGTCATGTGCATGTTTCTCCTGACCGCTTTTGAAATTGATCCTCGAGACATATCGTGACGGGGGCAGCATATGAACCGATTCTTTTATTCCATTTTTGGTTTCTATCTACGTAAATACCTTGAAACGTGACGTTTTTGTTTTTGTTTTTTTTGGAGGAGGGGGTATTTTTTAAAAAAAATTATAAACCCCTGTCACGTATTTTCAATTGTATATTTAAATTCTCCATTTAATTCGACGTTAAAAATTTATCATTCTTTTTTCAAGGTTGTAGTTAGTTTTCACCTAGTGTAGGGCTACCAGACGTCCGGCTTTGGCAGGACATGTCCTGCTTTTTGCATGTTTGTCCTGTGCGCTTTTGAAAATAATGAAAAATCTCCTGCTTTTTGTAAGTCACAAAAAATACTTTTTTAGAAGTGTCCAATCACCTGTATAAAAATAACGTGCGCAGAGATGAAGGTAGTGTGGGTTGAGGTGATTTTCAGAGTGCAGAGCTCAGCAGAGTAAATCCGCCACTGTTCGCTCTTTCATCCGATTTTGTACAGTACCTCCCAGTACCACAGTACAGTAGCCGCAAATGGGAAAGATCCCGCGTGTCTGAAAATCCCTCGTTTCTTGTCCAGGATTCTCTGTGATATGCCGCCATTCGACTTGGTAACGAACAGACCAACACATTTTCAAAGAAAATTCTTTTAATGAAATAGAGATCTTATATCTTACTTCGTGTGATCATTGATAAATAATTTATAGCATAAACTCTTGACCGGACTAAATTAGAAAATTCGACTAAGATAAAATAAATTTCTCATTACAAGGGGCCAAATTTTGCTGTCTATTTGATTTTTCGTTCATATCTTTTTTATTAGGGAATTAGAAAAAAGTCAATATTCCAGAAATGTGCCACTGATATAAACACACGTCAAATGATCTTCACATTTCAATATTAGGACCTATAGATTATGCAGAATTAAGACATTTAGGTGACAGGTCGTGCCCAGTACCATTTTCCTGTATCCTTCTTGTGTGTGTGTGTGTCATGGCGTGAATGAAGTTCATCATTATTAAATTGATTTTCGATGTCAATTCCAAAATTATTTAGGAATATTGATCAATATTTGAGGCAGCATTATGCTGCTCCGCGTGCTCTTCCTGAAAATCAAGGACGCTTGTAATGGCGGTGTTCGATTTTCAATTTGAAGAGGAATCAAACCTGGTAATCTGCAGATTGAAGGCTGAGTATGATAAACCGCGCCCAGGTGGAAATCTGATATTTTTGGAATCAAATTACGTTTCAGATTAAAATAGACTAATTCCGTCTTTCTATAAATCGCACTCATATTTCCTATTAGCTAACATTCGGGGAAAATTTCTATTCTAAATAAAATTGAAAATATAATACTCACTCCTCCAACTGCCCCCTACCCCCTCCAACTGTCCCACTCCACCTTTAATCCTCTTGTGTCTCCCTAAAGCCCCCTCCCCGCGCCTTCCTCGTTCCGCCTTTGGTGAGAAATAAGAGAGAGAGAGAGAGAGAGAGAGAGACATAAAAAAAATTCAATTACATTAACCAAATTAAAAAAAAAGGAAAACTTACTTTAAGCCACTTTTCTCTTTACTTTTGTATCTAATCTTACGGGAAAAAATATCGTTTGACCAAAGTTATTAAATTATAATCCGAAATAAAAAAGGATTTGTCCCCTTTACAATAAAATATTTTTAGTCGCTTGTCGTAAATTGAAAATGATATATTTTTATGTCAAAAGCTTTAAATTATTTGTTCTGAATGCCGAAAGTTGAAGTTAAAATTTTTGAATGTCAAAAATTGAAAATGATATTTTTGAATGTTATGGACGTTTTCGACAAAACTTGAAGCTACTTGTGACGAGCACGAAAAGCGCTTCCACCAAACTTCCAGTATGAAAACAAGGGAAATAAAATCCCAGTATACCTGGTGACTACTGCCCGAACATTAAACGGGATGATCACGGCACCAAATATAGGAGAAAGTCTTATGTCTCCACTTTCTTGGACGAAATCATATATTTCTTCCTTAATAATACATGTCAGTATAGAGAGAACTTTAAACGAGATGATCACGACACCAAATATAGGAGAAAGTCTTATGTCTCCACTTTCTAGGACGAAATAATAATACAAGGAAAACTTTAAAACCGTGATCATCTCGTAATAGAATGATTTTGATTTTTGGAATCACGCTGAAAAATACATTAAATAGAGTATAGGTACTGGTACGCGACACAAGACCCGAATGGAGCAACAGTTTTTCCGAATAATTGTTACAAGAGTTTTTGGGGATCAATTTCGTTTTTTACAGGAAAAAACAACTTCATCATCGAGGCATGGCCGATCAAAACGTTCTCTAAACCCTCTGGGGTGGACGTTCACTTTACGATTATATTGATAAAATAAACAATCTTGTTCTTATGAAGTTCGCTGATCTAAAAACTATTGCATCAATTCGGCTAAACTGTTGCTCTATTCGGAGCTTTTGCCGAATCTGAGTATACTGTTGTTGTGAAGACGAGAAAAAAAAAAATACCAATGTTATTTTCAAAATAAAATACGTTCAATACAATAATTTTCACATTTAAAATACGACTGTTTTTAAGAATATTTTTTATTTTATTTTGATTTTGGTTGGTGTGTTGCGTTGTGCGATGCTCCGATGTCTTCCGTTGTGTTTGTTGATAAGATTAAAGATAAGACGGTACCCTTTAATTAATTATTCATTTAATTACTTTTTAATTAAAATTTTCTTCCTCTCGTCATAATTTATAAATAATTTTGTAAATTCTCCAGCTTATTTTTAATTATTTATATTATTATTACTGTTGTTTTCGATATAAAGTTGTTCTAAGCCTGAGGTGAGGATCCCAGACTCATAGAAGTTTAGTTACGAACGTACGATCTAAACTTTATCAAAAATTTCTATTTTTCATCGATTTATTTGGAAAGATTTTTGGAAGATTATCAAAATAAAAATATTAGAAAAATTATCTTCAAAATTTTGGAACGTTTCAGTGTTTGTTGATATTTGATACGCAAAGTGTTTTTCTCTTTTCTTATCGCTAACTTGAACTAATTAGTTAATTATTTGATTTAAGATTAAGATAATGGATAATGGTATCTGATAGTTTTCGGTAGGCAATTATTTAGAAGTGTTGACGGTTAGAAGTTGTTTTTATAGAATCTTTATTTTGTTCCCTTGATAATTTAAAACCGAGTTAGTTTCTGAAAAATGTGTTTTTATGTGTGTTTTTTAGACATGCCTCGCTCATATGAACAGTGCAATAAGCTTACGTTCATACGGCTCGATGACAAGAATACTGATTTATGTATAGTGTGGCCCTCAAGATGGTTGGTTCTTCGCACCGGGGCTACCCGTGCCCTCGGGCACGGCCAAAGACCATCAACACCGTTCCGACGACAATTCACTGTGTTTTTCTTTCTTTTGAGGTGTTCATCCCAGCCGCCAGATACTTCTTCAAAGAACTGGTATATAAATCCTTGCTAAACCCTGAAGTATCTGATCGTTGTTCTCTATGTATGTTGGCTACTTATGATGTAAATCATTGATTCAACTGCCCATCAAAGCCAACCAATCTAGAGCCGTCAACAAAACCTGTTGGAGTGACCGCCTCCCTTGGCCTGGAGACACAGTGAGAGCCGTAGAGAACGTTAACAACAACATGTATAGTGTTGTAAACATACTATACATGAGCCTTGTTAGTGCTCTTGTCAGCGAGACAGGACCATAGCGGAATCTAATGGCTAAATAAAATGATGCAGGGAATATATTAAAACAAACCCAAGTTTTCTAGCTTCATAATTAAAGATTCAATAAAAACACCTTGTTGACAGTTGTAAATTTGTGCCATCCGATTGTCCTGCGTAAGTAAAATAAATCATACTTAGGTGGTGACAAACTCACGGACCAAGTCCACCTGAGATTTTACATAGAAATAGTCCTGCGAACTTTGGAACACACTCATTTAGAATGGCCAACATGAGGCCCCGGTTGGCGCAGTAGATAATTCTATGAATATAATAAATCTTCTGTTGCTTCTCATAGTATCCATAGAAACTGCACTGATGACTATTTAACATCTTCTGCATTTCCACGAGCTGAGCACCGTCACCTAATGAAGCTTACTCCCCTCGGTGGCTACATTCCATACCAAATCAAAATTGGATAAGGTATTTGAGAATTATCGTAGTACTAAAAAACGATCAGACGAACAAAAGAAAAATTGTGGTGTTAAAACTAGAGCTCAATTCGTTCGGTCAATTAGCTTTATTTCACCTTAAACAATCGAGGCTCTTGTGACGTCAGAATTGTCTATGCAAGATCATATCTTTTTAGTATCATGAGATACACTCAACCCCCTGGCGATAAATGTTTGCAATATCTACATAAAATTATTAGTTTTGTGTTATTATAAAATTGAAAAGAATCCTTTTGTTCTGATATTGCTGAACAATGAACAAAAACTCGTGTGAATTTCATACCGGATACCTTACGTCTCTCCCTCTCGTCATCGTTTCGACTGCTTTAAATATTTTACAAGTGTCTGATCATATCCTTCTATTATCTATCTAAATTCTCATCTTTTTCTTTACTTTCCTTATCCTATAAAGAGGAAAGTATTTTAATGGGATGAAATTTTGGATTTGGAGTTCTCAATGCAAAAATCACGTTTTAAGGTTCCCAGAGTTCATATCTCGAGTTTTAGTCATCGAAAGAATGTGTGTGTGTGTGTGTGTGTGTGTGTGAGAGAGAGAGAGAGAGAGAGAGAGAGAGAGAGAGAGATTGTCACAACAAGATATCTCAAGAACGGTAATTGCTAGGGACATAAAATTGTTACGAATGATTCGACTAAAACCTTCGACTTTGGTTGAAATCCAATCTATCGTCCGTGAATTTTCGCTGCTCTTAATGAGAAAGCTAAGGGGGGGGGTAGAATCCCCCTGTGTGTGCTACTGAACACTATCGTCTATTAAGTGCCACTGGCTGAGTGCACCGAACAATCGAGTTCCGTAAAAAAAAAGTCCAGGATTCAAACTCGCGACTCCTGAGTGCAAAGCCAGTGTGATATAAAGTAGACCAGAAACTTTTCCATGTGCAATTCTCAATTGAAAAAGTCATCATCATAGTTTATCAGCCATGGGGCCGGTTTGCAACAACTCACCATGAGTTGTTGATACTAGAGCACCCTTACGGATAACGCAGTAGCTTCTCCTTACTTTCTGCATGGGTAATGGAAAAGATAAGATAGGAAAAGTCAAAGAGGAGAATATTAAAAAAGAGATAATCTTTTCTTCAAACAAAATCAC
>CM022876.1:5481142-5510787 GCA_012654025.1 Pachypsylla venusta | reverse complement strand
GGGGGGGGGGGTAGAATCCCCCTGTGTGTGCTACTGAACACTATCGTCTATTAATTTCAATGACTTATCCTCTGTAGAACCGGATATCTGACGGTGTGAAAAATCTGGTAAATTCCTTCGTGTAAAGATACACTGGTGCTTTCCGGAACATGGCCTGGCGCACTGCCGTGCGTTCAGATCATTCTCCTACACAATCCTATATTTCCATTTTTTTTTTAAATATATATTTTATACAAAAAAAAAATGCTGAATCTTAAAAATATGCCATTTTTTTATTCACGCTTACCTCTTTTCTTGTCTTTTATTGAAAACTGATGGAAAAGATAAATGAACATTTCATAAAGAAAAGAGGAAAGAAAGAAATTTGAAGGAGTACCTACTAGAAGAACTCAATCTTAGGAAAGAAAAAGAAGATGAGAGAGAGACTCTTGAAAAAAGTGAAAGAAAAAGTGGTTTTTGTAAGGGCCATACGGGGTGATTCTAACTCAAGCTTTGGAATGAAAAGAAGATGAGAGAGAGAGAGACTCTTGAAAAAAGTGAAAGAAAAGAAGAAAAAGTGGGTTTTGTAAGGGCCATACGGGGTGATTCTAACTCAAGCTTTGGAATGAAAATAAGATGAGAGAGAGAGAGAGACTCTTGAAAAAAGTGAAAGAAAAGAAGAAAAAAGGAGAGAGACTTGAGAAAAGTGAAAGGGTCTTTCTCTCTAAACCAGAATGACATCACAGGTCCAACACCCCATAACACGTGGGGCCGAGGCAATTTATTATCTGAGAGGAGCAAATCAGCTTCATTAGTACATACAGAAGGTTTGTTGTTGGGAAGGGCATCCAGCCTTGAAAAACTCTGCTTCAAAACATATAGTGAATTATCGCCAGCAAAAAGGGAGTTTCTACGCAGTTTCAATTGATACTGTGCGAAACGAGCTAGGGTTACACTGCCAAGAAAAGTTTACAGCTAAAGAGAGTAGCACCAAACAAAAGGTTGCGGCATGATAGAATTAAGGAATTCAGCGCCGATCCCAATAGAATTATAAAGGGGTGAAGTTAAAGAAGAAGAAGAATTTTCGTTGATAAAAGAATAAAGTCAATATTTGAGGAATGTGTCATTGACAAATGACCTTCACATTTAAATTGTAGGATTAATAAATAATAGATTACGCGGAAATAAGGCATTTGTACTGCGGAACACGTTTGTATCGTATTACACAAAAATTGTGAAAAGATCGTTGGGTCTTACAATAAAAAAGATTGAAGAGATTATTAGTGCAGGAGGCTCTTAGTAATGCTGTGATATCCAAAAAATTGTGAAAAGATGGTTGTGCCTTAGCACAAAGATTGAAGAGATTATTAGTGCAGGAGGGTCTTAGTAATGCTGTGATATCCACAAAAATTGTGAAAAGTTCGTTAGGCCTTACCACAAAGAAATTCTACATTTACATTTTTTCATCACCAGGTTCGAAAGAGATCTCCCAGACGTTTCCAGTCTTAGGCTATGTTGAGATGACCGCGCGGTACAAGATCTATCTAAATAGTGCATATTGTCTACATGACCGCGCGGTACGCTTTGTTTCGAGCGGAAGATCTTGTACCGGGCGGTACTAGTTCTACAAACTTGTATCGATTTGTTCATTTGATCCGCGCGGGTACCGACTGGCACTAGTTCTACAAATTTGTATTGACTGGTACAGTTGATGCGCGCGGGCGCGGTTTGAAGCGAAATAAAGTAGACAAGTAGATATTTTCATGCCAGACTTCCGCGCGTACATACGTTGTCTTGTGAATGCTCCTCCCGCGCGGTACCGAGCGATCATCTGAACATAGCCTTATATTACGTAGAGCAAGTTTCACCTTTGCAAAAATAAGTGTTTCAGTGTGTTCGAAATTCAAATCTGTTTTCAAGAAATTCAGCTCCTTTCCTTTGTTTGTGACACTAAAAATCGATTTTTTTTTTCGATATCACATTGTTTGGAAAAACCATGGATAGTTGTCGATACTTTTGCAATCGACTATCGATGAACCAATGGTCATTATTTTGTTTCAGGTGAACGGTGTAGTTTTACATGGACGATGTCATTTAAATGCTTCCGCCATAATCAAAGGCCTTGCAGGTCCTGTGTTCAAATTAGTTCTTCATAGGTAAGTCATTTTAATTTTAACATTTTTCACAAATGAGTCATTTGATTTCTAATTTCTTTGTCTATGAGTCATTTTAATTCTAAGATTTTTGTAAGTGAATCATTTGATTCCTAATTTCTTTGTCTATGAGTCATTTTAATTCTAAGATTTTTGTCAGTGAGTCATTTGATTTCTAATTTCTTTTTCTATGAGTAATTTTAATTCTAAGACTTTTGTCAGTGAATCATTTTATTTCTAATTTCTTTGTCTATGAGTCATTTTAATTCTAAGATTTTTGTAAGTGAATCATTTGATTTCTAATTTCTTTGTCTATGAGTCATTTTAATTCTAAGATTTTTGTCAGTGAGTCATTTGATTTCTAATTTCTTTTTCTATGAGTAATTTTAATTCTAAGACTTTTGTCAGTGAATCATTTTATTTCTAATTTCTTTGTCTATGAGTCATTTTAATTCTAAGATTTTTGTAAGTGAATCATTTGATTTCTAATTTCTTTGTCTATGAGTCATTTTAATTCTAAGATTTTTGTAAGTGAATCATTTGATTTCTAATTTCTTTGTCTATGAGTCATTTTAATTCTAAGATTTTTGTCAGTGAGTCATTTGATTTCTAATTTCTTTTTCTATGAGTAATTTTAATTCTAAGACTTTTGTCAGTGAATCATTTTATTTCTAATTTCTTTGTCTATGAGTCATTTTAATTCTAAGATTTTTGTAAGTGAATCGTTTCATTTCTAATTTCGTTGTAAATGAATCATTTTAGTTTCAATTTCTTTAGAGGTGATTCATATTAATTTTAAGGTAAGAAAGAGACAAGGGAAAAAAAAGGTTACCGAAAAGGGGTTGATGGCCCTAGGCTGAATCTGTGATGGTATCGTAAAAGGCGACTAAGGGCAGGGTCAAAAACGATATGTTTTCCATTACCCATGCAGAAAGAATATTGCAAGCCTCCCCTTTACACACTTTATTGCTTTATTCACAACTAGTCCCCTGTGGTTGGAGGGACTTAAAAAAGTATAATTCTAAATTTCCAAGGCACCTAAGCAATGCCGGTCGTAAAAGGCGACTAGAGGAAAGGTCTGAAACGATATCTTTTCCATTACCCATGCAGATAGCAAGGAGAAGCTACTGTATTATCCTTCCAGTGTCCCCTGTGGATAGGGGGACTTAAAAGGGAATACTTCCAAGGCAGCTAAGGTTATACCAGCCTTAAAAGGCGACTAAGGGCAGGGTCAGAAACGATATGTTTTCTATTGCCCACGCAGAAAGCAAGAAGAAGCTACTGCATTATGATTCCAATGTCCCCTGTGGATAGGGGACTTAAAAGAGCATACTTCCAAGGCACCTAAGTTTATGCCAATCGTAAAAGGCGACTAAGGGCAGGGTCAGAAACGATATGTTTTCTATTGCCCCGCAGAAAGCAAGAAGAAGCTACTGTATTATCCTTCCAATGTCCCCTGTGGATAGGGGGACTTAAAGGGAATACTTCCAAGGCAGCTAAGGTTATACCAGCCGTAAAAAGCGACTAAGAGCAGGGTCGGAAACGATATTTTTTTCGATAACCCATGCAGAAACCGAGGAGAAGCTACTGCATTATATCCTTCCTATGTCCCCTGTGGATAGGGGGACTTAAAAAGAATACTTCCAAGGCACCCAAGTCCATGCCAGTCGTAAAAGGCGACTAAGGGCAGGGTCGGAAACGATATGTTTTCCATTACCCATGCAGAAAGCAAGGAGAAGCTACTGCATTATGATTCCAATGTCCCCTGTGGATAGGGGACTTAAAAGAGCATACTTCCAAGGCACCTAAGTTTATGCCAGTCGTAAAAGGCGACTAAGGGCAGGGTCGGAAACGATATGTTTTCCATTACCCATGCAGAAAGCAAGGAGAAGCTACTGCATTATCATTCCAATGTCCCCTGTGGATAGGGGACTTAAAAGAGCATACTTCCAAGGCACCTAAGTTTATGTCAGTCGTAAAAGGCGACTAAGAGCAAGGTCAGAAACGATATCTTTTCCATTACCCACGCAGAAAGCAAGGAGAAGCTACTGCATTATCCTTCTTATGTCCCCTGTGGATAGTGGGACTTAAAAGAGCATACTTCCAAGGCACCTAAGTTTATGCCAGTCGTAAAAGGCGACTAAGAGCAAGGTCAGAAACGATATCTTTTCCATTACCCACGCAGAAAGCAAGGAGAAGCTACTGCAAACTGAAAAACCTGGAAAAATCAGGGAATTTCACTTTGACGATTTAGTAGACACCCTGTAATAGCAGTCCTCCTGATCTAGTAGTTATCACACTGGCATTGCACTTGGGGGACCCGGGCCCAATCCCTGGCGGGGTCGGAAAATTTTCTACTTTGTGCTTGTGATTTAGGGGTGCACTCAGCCTTGTGAGGACAATCGAGAGGCTACTTTTATGTAAGTACCTACCTACCAGTGGCGGAATTACCAGAGTAGAAGATTGAAGAGATTATTAGTGCAGGGGGCTCTTAGTAATGCTGTGATACCCACAAAAATTGTGAAAAGACTGTTGAGCCTTATCAAAAAGAAATTCTACATTTACATTATTTCCTGATAATTTCCTTTTCAACAAAGAAAATATTTTTTATCCCCTCTACCCGCACTACATTGAGTATGGGTTATTGATTGATCCCCTCTACCCACACTCCATTGAGTATGGGTTATTGATTGATCCCCTCTGCCCACAATACATTGAGTATGGGTTATTGATTGATCCCCTCTACCCACACTATATTGAGTATAAGTTATTGATTGATCCCATCTACCCACACTACATTGAGTATGGGTTATTGATTGATCACCTCCAATTTGACTCTTTGGAGATGAGAAGGAAAGATGCACAAGTCAAATTTTTGAAGAAAATTTGTGAAGGTTCGGTCAATCATCAATATCTAGCTGAAAGTGTGTCCTTGAGGATACCAGATCCAAGGATCAGGTCTAGATGTGAAGGTTTGGTCAATCATCAGTATCTAGCTGAACGTGTGTCCTTGAGGATACCAGATTCAAGGATCAGGTCTAGATGTGAAGGTTTGGTCAATCATCAGTATCTAGCTGAACGCGTGTCCTTGAGGATACCAGATCCAAGGATCAGGTTCGGGTGATATTTTGTTCAAGGTCCCCAATAGTAGGAAGACTCCTATGTTCATGTCCCCTATAATAACAGCCATGTCCCTCTACAACAGAAGCCGGAAAATTTCTAGGGCTATGGGCTCCTTCAAGCGTCAGTAATTGGTGCATTTGTGAATTTTGACTGAATCTCGTCAGCATAAATGTAGTGTAGACGCTATAATTAAAAAAACTCTGCCAACGTGACGTATGGGTTTATTATTTTACTGGCCGTGAAGATTCCAAATCTTGCGCGTAATTAGACCCTAAATTTGACATACATACCAAATTTGAAGTCTTTGGCTCTTACCATTCTCTTTTTAGGCAGGATTATGGAAAAGCGGTAAAAATCGCCAGCGGTATATTTGGTTGCACCCAAATGTTTCGGGGCGCAATTAGAGACCAGATGATACCTATATATAGCTAATTTCATCCAAATCGGTCAACGCTAAGTGGCAAAAGTGCCCATCAAGGCGTACAAACGGATTTTTTTTTATTCGATTTTTTCTACGTAAGTACCTTGAAATGGAAAATATCAAATTTTGAGAGGGGGGTTATTTTTTGGCGTGACGATTCCAAAGGTTCATTATTGAATAAAATTAACCAAAAATAATAAAAATGTATCAACAAAGGTTTATGTAAAGGCCCATTTACACTGCCTGAACATACACGAGCATCGAGCATTCGTGATCGTTGCTCGCCAGTTTTCGACGAGCACGAACACAAACGAGCATTCTGTTCACACTGCTCGAACATTTCTGACGATCAGTTACTCGAGATTAGGCTCGAGCACGAACGAGCATTCTGTTCACACTGCTCGAGCATTTCTGACGATCAGTTACTCGAGATCAGNGACGTTAGGATGCGATATAATAATGGGGGGGGGGATGCGATTGGAGAGGGTGGTAGGGCGTCGATGATAGAGCTGTGGAGGGGGAACGTTTTTTAATGAGGATACTTAGAACTAATGATGCCGTTGTGAACGGCAAAGATGACGTCCTTACGATGGCCGGTCCATGAGGATACTTAGAACTAATGATGACGTTGTGAACGACAAAGATGACGTCCTTACGATGGCCGGTTCATGAGGATACTTAGAACGAATGATGACGTTGTGAGCAGCAAAGATGACGTCCTTACGATGGCCGGTTCCATGAGGATACGTAGAACTAATGTTGACGTTGTGATCGGCAAAGATGATGTCCTTACGATGGCCGGTTCCATGAGGATACTTAGAACTAACGATGACGTTGTGAACGGCAAAGATGACGTCCTTACAATGGCCGGTCCATGAGGATACTTAGAACTAATGATGACGTTGTGAACGGAAAATATGACGTTCTTACGATGATTATCTTAATTTCGACGTTATCAGTTATTGATACGCTATCCTGTCTGAAATGAGCGGCTGTCAGCAAGATGTGTCGTCATCTTAATTTCGACTTTATTGGTTATTGATACTCATTCCTAATAACTGACTTTTTCTGAATTTCAGACGACAATCTGGAGTAGAAGATTTGGCTGTCAAACCCATTACTCAATTTCCTGTTAGTCTGGATGATGAGGTAGGTTCATTGAGTTTGAGAAGTTTGAAACTGAGGACAATTGAGTGGGTTTGATACAATCTGGAGTAGAAGATTTGGCTGTCAAACCCATTACTCTATTTCCTATTAGTCTGGATGATGTGGTAGGTTCATTGAGTTTGGGGAGTTTGAAACTGAGGACAATTGAGTGGGTTTGATACAATCTGGAGTAGAAGATTTGGCTGTCAAACCCATTACTCAATTTCCTGTTAGTCTGGATAATGAAGTAGGTTCATTGAGTTTAGGAAGTTTGAAACTGAGGGCAAGGGAGGAGTTGGTTTGAAACTGAGGGCAAGAGAGGAGGTTTGAAACTGAGGGTAATGGAGGAAGTTTGAAACTCAGGGCAAGGGAGTAGGTTTGAAACTGAGGGCATGGGAGGAGGTTTGAAACTGAGAGCAAGGGAGTAGACTTGAAACTGAGAGCAAGGGAGGAGGTTTGAAACTCAGGCAAGGGAGTAGGTTTGAAACTGAGGGCAAGAGAGGCGGTTTGAAACTGTGGGCAAGGGTGGCAGTTTGAAACTGAGGGCAAGGGAGGACTGGATAAGTACGACGATATAGTGATCGCTTCAGGCGAAATCATGAAAAATATGTGGAATGAAAATATCTTAGGGTCGTAAATATACTACCTCGGTAGCTCAGTAGTTAAGCGTTCGCCTAGTAAACCGGAGGGAATGGGTTCAATCTCCAGCAGGGGCAAAAAAAATCCTCATTAATTTGAGCATTTGACCACATAAAAATTGAGCTCTAAGGGTTAGGTGGTAGAAAATGCCTCAGGCATTAACCTTGCCTAGATCAATTTCCTGTTAGTCTGGATGATGAGGTAGGTTCATTGAGTTTGGGAAGTTTGAAACTGAGGGCAAGGGAGTGGGTTTGAAACTGAGGGCGAGGGAGGAGGTTTGAAACTGAGGGTAATGGAAGAAGTTTGAAACTCAGGGCAAGGGAGTAGGTTTGAAAGTAAGGGCAAGGGAGGAGGTTTGAAACTGAGGGCAACGGAGTAGGTTTGAAACTTAGGGCAAGGGAGTCGGTTTGAAACTGAGGGCAAGGGAGGAGGTTTAAAACTGAGGGCAAGGGAGGAGGTTTGAAACTGAAGGTATGGGAGGAGGTTTGAAACTGAGGGCAACGAACTAGGTTTGAAACTGAGGGCAAGGAAGGAGGTTTGAAACTGAAGGCAACAGACTAGGTTTGAAACTGAGGGCAAGGGAGGAGGTTTGAAACTGAGGGCATGGGAGGAGGTTTGAAACTGAGGGCAAGGGAGTATACTTGAAACTGAGAGCAAGGGAGGAGGTTTAAAACTCAGGCAAGGGAGTAGGTTTGAAACTGAGGGCAAGAGAGGCGGTTTGAACTCAGTGCAAGAGAGGCGGTTTGAAACTGTGGGCAGTTTCGAACCGTTTGAAACTGAGGGCAAGAGAGGCGGTTTGAACTCAGTGCAATAGAGCTCTAAGGGTTAGGTGGTAGAAAATGCCTCAGGCATTAACCTTGCCTAGTGGTAACCTTCCCCTCAAGAGTCTATTTTTTTAAAAAAAAGAATAAGTTTTCAATTGAAAATTAAAAAAAAAACGAAAAAATGGCTTCTGACCTAGATGCCACTCCTTGGGTCGTAAATACCTAATGATTATTTGAATAATAATTTGTAAATGTAAAATGTTGTGTTATTATGTTGCAATGTTTGTGGGCATCATAGCATAACAAGGTATTTTCAACATTCACTACAATATCACTAAGCCTAAGCTACACTTTAACAATTATAATGCTACCACTTGGCGCTATTACCATAGCTACTCAATTGTCCTCAGGAGTCTGAATTACCCCCAAACACAACCAGACCAAGTAGAAAATTCGAAAAAGCTTTTTCAAATTTTCGACCCGTTCAGAAATCGAACCCGGAACGTCCTTGGTGCAAGCCGAGTGTGTTGCGCACTCTGCCACGTAGACGTCTTGAATATTAATTTTGAAATCCAATAGAGATCTCCCTTGATTTGGCTTGCGACCTCCTTGGGCTTCGCGATCCACAGGTTGGGGACCGCTGAATTAAATTGTAAAATATTAAATAAAGTGTCCCATTGGCAGAGTTTTTGTGTAGTTCCCAATACAAATATTGTCTAACTCTGTTCTGTTAATCTATTTATTTTGTTTTTATTTTCAGACCCCGGAAGAAAAGTACGCTAATTTTAAAGGTCTTCGAACAGTTGCCATTAAGAAGGTAAGTTATGGGTCATAAGTTTTACAAATTAACCTTTTAGATAGTTTCGATCGACTGAAGCTGGTCGTTATAAAATGGGTATAGAGTATCGGTGAAATGAGGCGAATGCATGGATTATGGAATAAACTTTGCTGCTTCGAAAACAGATTCGAATTTCGAAAAACACTGAAACAAGTATTTTCTTTTCGAGTTGTGTTCAAATTTTGAGCGATTTCAAGGGAGGCTTCTGGGGGATCAACTTTGACACCTTAAATAGAATGACTGTTTTATATATATAATTTGGCTTAACGTTATTATTATTATTATTTCTTGATAGGGCTAAGGTTTTCCTATTGAGCCCAGATTACGTCTCTTTAACATACATTGGTCATTTAAAACGGGAGTTTTACCCTCCATTCGGTGGAANTATGGAATAAACTTTGCTGCTTCGAAAATATATTCGAATTTCGAAAAACACTGAAACAAGTATTTTCTTTTCGAGTTGTGTTTAAATTTTGAGCGATTTCAAGGGAGGCTTCTGGGGGGATCAACTTTGACACCTTAAATAGAATGACTTTTTTATATATATAATTTGGCTTAACGTTATTATTATTATTTCTTGATAGGGCTAAGGTTTTCCTATTGAGCCCAGATTACGTCTCTTTAACATACATTGGTCATTTAAAACGGGAGTTTTACCCTCCATTCGGTGGAATCTTGCAAACCAGCTACCGACATTGACCTCACCCAGCCTGGGTTGAGCCGGAAAAATAGCCAGCATCACGAAGGCGCGAACCCACGTGGGCACCCACATAAAAAAACCTTGTTGGATTTTGCTTAACTTCAGTGATCTATCAGAAACTGATGTATTCAACGTGCCATAGATGCTGGCACGACTTCTTAAAAAAGTTGGTAGATGCCGGTGTCAAGAGACTATTCAGTCCCATTCGGATTGTTATTATTACTGCCGGTGTCAAGAGACTCTTCAGTCCTATTCGGTCAGTATAAATAAAGGACTGTTATTATTACTGTCAAGAGACTCTTCAGTCCTATTCGGGCAGTATAAATAAAGGACTGTTATTATTATTACTCCTCGTGAAGGTAAAAGAAAATTACAGTACCCATTTCAGATTTATTTTAGCTGTGTGCTCAGATCAGGGCCGGAGTTACTCCAAATTGAATTTGAGCTTTTATACACCTTCTATACAAAAGCTACAATTTCGGAAAAAAATAATAAGAGAAATGTTCCCTTCTCTCTTTCTCGAACGTGTACAACAAATGTTACGAGATTTTTGAATTTAGAAATTATGNATAAAGGACTGTTATTATTATTACTCCTCGTGAAGGTAAAAGAAAATTACAGTACCCATTTCAGATTTATTTTAGCTGTGTGCTCAGATCAGGGCCGGAGTTACTCCAAATTGAATTTGAGCTTTTATACACCTTCTATACAAAAGGTACAATTTGGGAAAAAAATAATAAGAGAAATGTTCCCTTCTCTCTTTCTCGAACCTCTACAACAAATGTTACGAGATTTTTGAATTTAGAAATTATGCTCTAGATACCTATAAGCTCCAACCAGGGTTGGACGAGTGATCTTATTGTGCTCTAGATACTTATGAGCTTCATCCAGGGTTGGACGAGACGTTAAACAGGTCCATGTCAGTGGCCACCCGCATCAATTGGTGAATTGTAGGAGCGATTATTTTGACAGCTCTTACTCATAAAGAGGTCTATATTTAGTGTGTTTCTCACGTTCACTCTGAAATTTATTCGAGTCAGATTGTCAGAAGTTCTGGTGGGATTATTATTATTCTAATTAGTAGCCACTTACAGTAAATAGTAAAAATAGATTTGTCTCTTTTTGGAACACACTGTATCTAAAAAAAAAATATTAATTTATCAACCCTTTAACTCTCATGCGTATGTCATATAGCACTTACTTACTATAGGCTGATTAATATGGTCGAATGGTCGATATTCTCGAAAAAGATTCATTTTACAACAACAAAAAGTGTTCGAAAAAAAAAACATGTATGCATCGGTTTTTTGGGGGAATTATGGTGTATTTTACCCTCCAGTCGCTATAAACTTACAATCTCGAGGGCGCGAACCTGTGAGGTCCCCAGAGTCCAAATCTCGAGTTTCAGCAATTGGTCCGTGTATTAAAAGAACAAAATCTTTTTCTTTTGGTTTATTATTTTCAATTGTGAACCTTTGGAATCGTCACGAAAAAAAAAAAAAAAATTACCAATTACCCCCTTATTTTTTGGGGCGGGTGTATTTTTTTAAGCCAGTAAAATAATAATTTGCAGACTTATTAAAAAAATCACCATAATACTTCTCCAAATAATCAATGAATATTTTGTTTCGCTTGTTTTTTCATAAAATGAACAATTTACGAGAAAATTTACTTCATTAATAAAAATGACTTACCTCACCCTGTGTACCTACTGATTAACCCTTGTACTCCTATACGTATATGTATGTCATATAGTATCAGCACTCACTTACCTCTTACTGTAATAGGTGTTTCTAAACGGATGTAAAATCATTCTAGGCTTGATTTTTAAGCTCGTAGAAATGTTCTAAGAAATATTCTTAGAAAGTTTGATTCAAAAATGCACCCATTCAGTCAAAATTCTAACAAATACGGGTTTTCTCAGTCTAAAGATTATCTCTTCCTTAACCCCAATGGCGCACACAAGATGGAGGGGTTCTACATTAACCGCCCCCGAATGAAAAAATATATATAAATGTATTAAAGTTTTCAAGTGCATACAGTGATCTTTTTGCAAAGTCAGCGAGTGCATGCGTCGAATAGGATTTCCCACCTCAGTAGAGCGAAATACATAAAATAATTTAATGGAACATCTTCATATTTAATACCATTGATAGACATTTGATGGAGGGTCTTAACTTTCCCCACCCCCTCCATGACCTGACTGCCGAATTTTTGGGGATAAGTATGACTATATCAAAAGAGAGACGTTTGCATTTGTACAATTGTACATACATATGTACCCGCAAAATCCCGGAGGGTTAATCCCCACCTCCCTTTTTTTAACCGAACAAGATCTGTTAGTTTAGGGCTATAAGAGACACGTTTGCCCCGCACAAACATACCCTCAAAATCCCTGAAAATTAAAAAAAAAATGCAGGAGCGATTTCTCTCTATCTTCGGATCTTTGCAATCTTTGCATTTCCCGACACCTCTAGATTTACAAGCGTTTAGAAACACCCTGTACTAAAAAAGTGTATATCTTTCTGGACCATCCTGTATTTTTGTGTAAAAAAAATAATAATTAACCCTTTACTGTCCATTAAAAAGTATTAACCCTTTACTATCCATGTAGTAACCTCTAGTATTTCCCTTTTTGTATTTGTACATTGATTACAGCCTGGTGCTATAGATCTCAATTCATGTATAGTAGCGAATTCACCTACACAACAGGTAAGGGTTAATTTATTGCACTTTCTCCTGAATTTTTTTTTTATTTTACTATTAATTATATTTTCCTGCTATTTTTTTATTATCATTATTTTCCTGCCATTTTGCTTTTAGCTATCCTCTTTATTTTTATATTTTTTTCCTCTCTTGAAGTTGTAAGCTGTCACTTTTATTTGAGTGTGTTTTTTTTAAAAAAAAAAATTTACTTTATTTTCCAGGGAAGATAAAGTATTGTTTTTATCATGATTATCATATATTAATGTCATAATTGTGATATATTTTTATCATAATTTTAATGTGTTTTTATCATAATTATGATATAAGATTGATATATTTTTTATCATAATTTTGATATATTTTTACCGTAATTATAATATAATTTGATGGTTCTATTTGTTTTTTCTCTATTCTTTTATTATTAATATTATTTACCAGTATTCTACTGAGATATTTTGTTCACATCACACGGATCTGTGGCTGAAATTCGAGATTTAAGCTCTGGGGTCCTCAGAATGTGATCTTCGGCATTGAAAACATATCAACAATTTCAGTTTTTTACAGTATTTTCCATTTAATGGGATAAAGAAAGTTATGTGATTTTCACATATTTTGAATTCTCCCCGATTAATGGCCGGTTTCCACCACCGAAAAATCGGAATTGAGAAGTACCTTTTAGTGAAAAAACTGATAATCTATACAAAATTGTATGTTATACAGAAAAAATATTAAATTGAGTGCCTATTTATTTTATAAATTCAAGTTGGTAGGTTCTGAGTTCACTCCCGGGTGGGGTAGTATGTTTTTTGAAATATTATTAAATTTATTTTTAAAAAGAAGTATAACTTCTCACCCGCGTACATTAAGTTCTGTCTGGTATGAATAGAATACAAATGATCCTCTGTTTTCAACTCAACTGAACCCTTTGGCACACTCGCACTGTGGACTTCGTTTTAATTCGGTTCAGTTTTCTTTTATCTAGAGCGACCTGTTTCGGGTTGGAATCGGCGCTATTCGGCACGTCCGCAAGACCAAAATGAACATCCACACTAATCCGACTTTGCCAATCAGCATAGTGTATACTCAATTTTCTGTGTTTACTATGTAATCCTCCTGCTGCTTATGAAGCAAGACAACTATTATGTCTAGCTCCCGGACTAAAATGTTAGTTTTAATCGATCTGCGTTTACTATGTAATCCTTCTATATTGCTTATGAGGTAGGAAAACTAGTATGACTAGCTCCTAGACTAAAATATTTCATCGTGCTGGGAGAAAAACAATAGACGAGAAAAATCATTAGAGCGGACATATTTATGAAATAAAAAAAATATGCTCTTGATGAGAGAAAGGCGAGGAAATAAGGAGAAAGAGAACGAGAGAGAGTAAAAGAAAAAAATCTAGTGTGAACATCACACGACTTTTCTTACCTGTTAATATAAAAAGTCTGGTGTGACATTACCCGACTTTCCTTATAGAAAATAGAAAAAGTTCCTGATAGAAAAAGTCTGGCGTGAACATCACACGACTTTCCATATCAACTGATATAAAAATAAAAAGTCTGGTATGAACATTACACTTCCTTTGCAATGCTAAAATCAGTTTTGATGTCCCTAGATTCCAATTTTCGTGTTTCAGCCATTGGTCCGTATGTGAGTCTGTTTTTAAACAAAAGGGTTCATGAACGATAGGCTTTGTCGTGGCTCAGTCCTATGTATATGTATAGTAGAGATACATACCAAATATCCATCTCTTACCGTTCTTAAGATATCTTTTCCATAGACCGACACACATAAACACACACGGACCAATTGCTGGAATTCGATATTTGGGCTCTGGGAACTATTTCTTTTCCTCAACTTTAACATCTATTGATGGTCATTCGAGACGGGGGTTTTACCCTCCATTCGCTGGAAATTTTGCAAACCAGCTACCCACATTGACCTCACCCAGCCTTGGTTGGGCCGAAAAAATAGTCAGCATCACGAGGGCGCAAACCTACGTGGACGCCCACAAGTAGCAACGTCGCTGGACGTTGCTTAACTTCAGTGATCAAACGGGAACTGGTGTATTCAACGTGCCATATACGCTTGCCAGGTGATTGTTAACAATGGCTTGTAATTTGTCTGTCAAAGAGGGCGGGGAAAAGGAAATCAACCCTGTATATTTGTGTTGTGGGTTGGTTTGATTAATTTATCAAAATTTACACTTGAGTTCACTAATTATGCACAGGGAGAAAAATAATGGAAAAAAAATATATTATATTTTTTGTAGCAAGAAACTAGGCGTGGCAAAGTGCACATCACACTCGGCTTGCACCTAGGAGGTTCCGGATTCGAATCCTGGTCGAATCGAAAATTTCATAAAGTTTTTTTTTTTTTTTTTTTTTTTTTTTTTTTTTTTTTTTTTTTTTTTTTTTCAAATTTTCTACTTAGTTTGGTTGTGTTTGCTGGTAACCTCAGCCTCCTGAGGACAATTGAGTAGCTATGGTAATAGCGACAAGTGGTAGCATTATAAGGAAATTGTTGAAGTGTAGCTTAGTGATGTTGGAGTGATTGTTGAGAATACCTTGTAATGCTTATGATGCCCACAAAAATTGTGACATAACCACTCAAAAAAATATAAGTTTACTTAGCAAGAAACTGGGAAAAACATTAAGAGATCTTTGATTTCCAATAATAAACGATTTTTTGTTTAGCATTTACACTCCTTTAATACTTGAAGATTTTTTGTCGTGACTGTTTTTTTGTCGTTGACTACGAAAAACATTACGGACCATTTTCCGTTTTGTGCCCAAATGGAAAAAAAATAATACCGTTCTTTTTATAGACAGGAACCGCCAAAAAGCGGACAAAAACTGCCAACGGTATATTAAACTTCAGCCAAATGTATCTTTTCGCAATCATTGCATAAAAATAATATGAATAGACACCAAATTTCAGGCTCTGGCACTTATTAATCTCTTTTAGTCGGGATTTACTAAAACCACTAAAAAGCGGTGAAAACCCACCAATCGTAACTTCGATTTCAACCAAAACTTCGTGGTTGGTTCCAGGCATAAAATTGACGTACGTATGAAATTTCAAGTCTCTAGCAATTAGCGTTCTTGAGATATCTTGTTCACAGACAGAGGGACAAACACATTCACACACGGACCTATGGCTGAAACTCGAGATTTATGCTCTGGGGACCTGAAATCGTGTTTTGGCATTGAAAACGAGATACCGAAAATTTCAGCCGATAGGAATATTTTTCTTTTTACAGGATAAGGAAAGTAGAAAAGTTCCTCCTTTAATTCTGCAATCGTTCGAGGCTTTTTCCCATACACACGCGAGCTTCATCTCCTTCTTCAATTTCACCCTTTATCTCCCTCTTCAATTTCACCCTTTATCTCCTTCTTCAACTTCTTCACCCTTTCCCAATTCCATTTGAGCTCGGTGTTGCTTTCCCTAATTCTACCATGGCACAACCTTCTGTTCAGTGCCTACTCTCTTTAGCTCTACGCTTTCCTCACATGATAATCCCCACCTTGCTTCCCACAATATCTAATATCTTGACTTCTTCCTCTTCAACTTTACTCTTTCCCAATTCCATTTGGGGTCGGCGTTGCTTTCCTCAATTCTACCATGCCACAACCTTTAGCTGTACCTACACTTTCCGGATCAAGATGATCAGGTGTTTACTTTATGAATGGATTTGTGATATTAGTGTTTATTTGGCCCCCCTGGCCAGGGGGGGGCAGGGTTCCCACATTTTTCAAAATCGAAAAGCCCTTCACACCAGTTATTATATACAATTATACATATCAAAATTTTACGTCAAAATCGGATTAAATTTTATCGCTTAACAAACAAATCTACATACATAAATACACATATACAAGTGCATTTCGAGATATATACCGGGGTAAAAAGTGGAATTCACTAACGTTCATAATTAAGTAAAAAAAAAAAAGCCGAGCTTAGAGTAGCATTTTTTATAACATATAGGTGGGACAATATTCCTCGTGAAAAAAGTGGCTGAAATTTGGGATATTTTTTTCTTTTCTTTTTTAAACTTCTATGAGGGTCCTAGTATTTGGAGTAATAGAATCGTTCTTGTCACGTCGGGGCCCCTTGAATCAGGAGGCCCCATGCGACTCCTTTGGCATAGCTACGCCACTGAATTATGTTCGAGAGGAGACCACACAGAAATCCATTCATCCATCAAGAAGGCAACCAAGGGGAAATATATAAAAATAAATTGTAGTCTGAGTACCTGTGCTGTGTATACTCCAATTGGCATAACTACGCCACTGAATTATTTTCAAGAGCAGCCCACACAGAAATCCATTCATCCATCAAGAAGGCAACCAAGGGGAAAGATATAAAAATAAATTGTAGTCTGAGTACCTGTGTTGTGTGCACTCCACTGCAGCTTACCTTGTTCAGGTTCGCTTGTTTTAGACAAAAGTTTTGCTAAAATTCCCTAATGAAATTGGTTACAATGCCGAACGAGTAGATGCGAAATACTATCTCGCGTCTCTCACATTTTTCATTGATTCTCATTTCTATTAAAGGGAACTGTAGAAATTGTTAAAACCTTTGTTACTCTACAGGGTGAAGCAAAAAACATGTAATGATTTTAACCACACATCATCATCACCCATAAAATTGGGTCTACCTATCTTTTTGGTTTTATGGTAGATACCTAGCTATTGTTTTCTAAAATCTAAAATTGAGACAAAGTGACATTTTTCCGTTCGAGCGATCTGTATGAAAATACCGCCATTTCAATAAACTAGATGGACAATCCTGCCAAATTTTATCCTAATCGGTCAAACTATTAAAAAGTTATGCTTAAAAAAAAAATCGTCAATGTATTTCTTATGGGAGTAAAACGTTCGGAAAAGCGTCTGTAACCCCGTAACCGATTTTCAATTTTTTTAGACAAAGGCACTTTTCCTAACACTGAGGCTCATTTTGGTATAACTTTTTTATACCTATCTACCATAGTGAATAGAGAAAATTTCTGACAATATGATGAATCTATCCTTTAAATTTCAGGTCATTACGATAAAGCGTATTAGAGTAGCAAAAAACTCCTTAAAAAATTGATAAACTCGAAAACGGTTAAATATAAATCTTTTTTATGACATGTCATTTTTTTTTAAACGGAACATATAACATATCTACAAAATTTCAGCATTCTAGGACCAACNTTTTTTTTTTTTTTTTTTTTTTTTTTTTTTTTTTTTTTTTCATCTTTGGCAGCCCATAACTCGAAAACCGTACATTTGTCGAAAAAATTACTTCTAAAAAAAGAAATTTCAGATCGTTACGATAAAGCATTAATATATACTTGTGCGATATAGAGTTGCCAAAATTATGTGTAAAAATTTAAAAAGTCGAAAATATCGAAAACGGTTAAAATTATATTTTTTTTTTTACAGAATATAAAAAATTGATATTGCAACATGTAATACACCTACAAAATTTCAGCTTTGTAGGACAATCAGGAGCAGACAATCAGGACATTTTTTTTATGAAAATTTCGAGTTAAGGCCAGAAGGACCCCAAATATAAAATCTCGCTTCTTACAAGTTCAACACAGTGGCCGTGGTAAGCTCGAGGTGGAAAAAGAAGAAGAAAAAAAAATGTGAATTTTTGACAATTTTTCGGGTGCCCATAAAAGATATCCCCATTGACGGAATAAAGTAAGTTAAGTGAAAAACTTGCACGTGCCAACGACGAATATTGAAAAGAAAAATTTAAAAAGTTTAGTTGAGAAGGGTCAGAATTGAAAGTGTAGATACCTACCTACAAACTACAAACTAGGTTTGTTTTTCTTGGCATTGCAAAACTAGCGTTTTGCTTGATAATTCTTTCAAACAAAATGTTATACAGTCACCAAAGACGTAAAACATTTTATTGATTTTTACATTCATTATCAAACTATCGTTAATTTTGGTTTATTATTTTCAATAATGAACCTTTGGAATCGTCACGAGAGAAAAAAAAACTCTCAAAATTTGATATTTTACAGCCTCAGTAGCTCATTTGGTAGAGGCGGTAGATTCGTAGCCAGGAGGCTGTTGGTTCGAATCCAAGCATGAACATATGATTTAACAAGAACACAAGGAACTACATTGTGACAAGCTTATATTAGCTTAACACAACTAATTCAAGTTAAAAAAAAATTTGATTTTTACGTTTCAAGGTGCGTAGAATCTAAAACAAATCGAATAAAAAAAATCCCTTTGTCCGCCGTGATGAGCACTTTTGCCACTTAGCGTTGACCGATTTGGCTGAAATTTGGTATATAGATCCCATCTGGGCTCTAATTGTGCGCGAAACTTTTGGGTGCAATCGAATACACCCTTAGCGGTTTTTGCCGCTTTTTAGAGGTTTTCAGTATTGCTGTCTAAAAAGAGAATGGTAAGAGCTAGAGATTTGAAATTTGGTATCTATGTCATATGTGTGGTCTCAATAAGCTCCGAATCTTTTGGGTTCAATCAAATGGCTGGCGGTTTTTACAGCTTTTTTGCGGTTTTCATTAATCCGGTCTAAAAAGAATATGATAAGAGCCAGATACTTGAAATATGGAATGTATGTCAAATTTAGCTTCTAATTTTGCCCCACATTTTTTCTTGGGGGGGGTATGTTTTTATGTTAGTAAAATAATAAACCCATGTGTCACATTGACAGAGTTTTTTTCGTATCGGTACTACAGAAACGATACCGAATAATCGTTATCAAAACTTGTCGATATTTTCTTATCGTGAGGCATGTTTAACAACTATATTATTAGGCCTACTTAAAAGCTATACATCTTTTAGCTTCTTTCTTTCTTTCTTTCTCTCTCTCTCTCTCACCTATTTCTATTTTTTGTTAATTTTGTTCTTCTTTTTGTTTACAAAATCTTAGCATGCTTGTTTTGCATTTCTTTTCCTTTGGTTTGGCATGTTTCAGACACAAAATCAGGGCCTAGGAATTATGATTATTGAAGGAAAACATGCCCAAGTCGGAAAAGGTATATTTATATCGGACATTCAAGAGGGCAGTGCTGCAGAACAGGTAAAACTTAAAATATTTGTTGTTGTTGTGTTTTTTTTTATTTGGGGTTGGGTCAGTGGTGGCCCAAATTATGTTCCGCCAACTGATTCTTTCACCATAATGGATAGAAGAAAAAGTGAGGAAAATTTTGACCCATGGGCCGGGGGGGGTCATTGGAACTCTGTCGCTAGAGTGAAAATAGATAGGTTTGCAGTCGGGGAGTATTGTTAGAGAGAAGCTTGGCTCCCTCTGTGAAACCTAATAAACCTAAACAATCAAACCAGACCTGTATCCAAGATTTTAATTGGGGGGGGGGGTCGTGTAAAGGGGTTTTTTACAATATAGGGATTATATGAAGTTAAAATAGCAAATTATCAATGTTAAACTGATTTTCAAAAATTTCGGGAGGGGAGGGGGGAGTGAACCCTTAAAACCTTGTACCGGATGCGAAATTATCAATGTTATACTGATTTTCTAAAAATTCCCAGGGGGGGGGGGTTGAACCCTTGTCCGGGATACGGCCATGCTTGATACCAAATATCAGTAAAGCGGAGACACGGAGTCTCTCCATTCTCCAACTAACATAGGGAAATACTGTACGACGTCATTTCGAACATGGCAAGGAACATAACCAGAAATGAAGGTCGACAGCAGTATAAAGTCCAAGGAGATTTCATAAGAGGGGATCAGTTCTGGTGAAATGAAGTGCATTTTTGCTGAACGATTAAGACCAGCGCCTGTTTTACCACAATTATAAGATCTGATCGAGCTGTCACATCAAAATCCCTACAAGTGTATGCGGCAACTAATAGTTTTCTCTCAATGCACTCGTATTGCAATCGACATATCAGCTGATTGAGTGTGCACACCAAAATCGTTCCACAATGACGACGGAGACAAAAAAAATCGTACTTGGTATGCATACTGTAATGTAAACGTTGGTGATAATATCTGAAAGCGGAATATCACAGGGAATCCTGGACAAGAAACGAGGGAATTTCAGACACGCAGGATCTTTCCCATTTGCGGCTTGCAATTTGCAATATACCCCCGGCCTTTTTTATTTTCTTTTGTTTTTAACTGTTTTTGTTTACTTGTTAGCTTTTTTGGCATATTCTAACCCAAGTGGACAGGTTAGGAAACGTTTTTACGGCCATTCCTTGATGGGCAATCTTGCATGAGCGCGATACATTTTGAAAGTGATTAAAAAGGGGGAATATATTAAGGATATCAGGGGATTAAACGTGGTGGGATTTTTAAAAAGGGATTTTTCTTTCCAGGATTTGCTGTGATATGCCGCACTCATAATATCTCCCATTGTAATGTGACGCATTCTAGCGGCTATCCACAATTTGTCTTCTATTCTTTATGCTTCCACCGGAGGAATTTCACAATTTATATTCTCTCAAATATAGCTTTGGGAAACTATAATTCAGTAGCGGATACAGGTCTTCAGTTGAGGGGGGGGCGATCAAGCGTTGAGCTCAAATCTGATGTGATATTTAGTACTTATTAAAAATGATTTTTTTAGGAAATAAGTCTATACAAGATGTTCAAGGAAAATAGCTCGACTATTAACTAACAGATTCATTAATGAAATTGAATCTGTAATTTTTTAGTATGAATATTACACACACGAAATTGAAGCATGAATGCGTTTTCTTTTCTTTTAAACACAAATTTCTAAAGTCTGTTTTCGAGGGGGGTGGGGCTAAGCTGAAGGGGGGGCGATCGCCCCTACTGCCTTCCCCCTGTATCCGCTACTGCTATAATTAATTATTGTCCACCTGTGTTGCGAAGAGGTGTCCAAACTGTTGTTTGGATTCGCGTGTATGGTTGGATGATCGGAATTTACATGGGAGACACAAACTTTCAGCCGAAGATTTTTTTTTTTTCCTTCCCATATTTCAAATTTGGACCCTTCTTTATCCGTCTCTGATTATTTTTTTGAAAAAAATAAAAAGCATTTTTTTTTCTCCATTTTCCATTTTTATAAAAGTTGATACCATTTAAAATTCTCGAGGAACCAAAAGTTTTGTCCAAATATGCACTTCCGGGAGATTGCCATGTTCCACCCCAGTTTTTCGGGGCTATAGCCCCACCTTACAGCCCCTCAATGAACTATGGCAGGTGGACAGTTAAGATCACTAAGAAAAAATAGGTCGGGGGCAATATGAATTGCGTTGCCATTGAACCTAGTAGTAAAAAGAGGGGAAAATTATACCTGCCTTGATACTTTTTCTCTCTTGATACTTTTATCCCTCTAATCATCTCTCTCTCCCTTAATATTTTAATTATTCCTCTAATTATGCTCTAGTTATCCCTCTCTCGGTACTTTTTCCCTTTAATTATTCCTCTATTGATACTTTTTCTCCATGAATGATCACTCTCTTGATTATTTTATCCCTCTAATTATCCCTCTTCCGATACTTTAATAATTCCTCTATTTATGTTCTAATTTAATTATTCCTCTAATTATGCTCTAGTTATCCCTTTCTCGATACTTTTTCCCTTTAATTATTCCTCTATTGATACTTTTTCTCCATGAATGATCACTCTCTTGATTATTTTATCCCTCTAATTATCCCTCTTCCGATACTTTAATAATTCCTCTATTTATGTTCTAATTTAATTATTCCTCTCTTGATACTTTAATTATTCCTCTAATTATATCCCTCTTGATACTTCTTCTCATGATGTTTTTTCTCTTCTAATTTTCACTCTCCCTTTTGATACTTTTTCTCCTCTCTCTCTCTCTCTCTCTCTCTCTCTCTCTCTCTCTCTCCCTCTTGATACTTCTTCTCCTCTAATTATACTTTTCTTGATATTTTCTCCTCCATCTCTAACTGCTTTCCTCTATCTTTGTCTTGGTTCTTTTTCTCCTCTATCTCTCTATTGATAATTTTTCTCCTCTAATTATACTCTCTTGATACTTCTTCTCCTCTAATTATACTTTTTCTCTTTCTAATTATAATCTTGGTTGCCTTGTTCTGACCCCAAACTAAACTTCAAGTAGTTATATTTTCTTTTGATGAAAGTGATTATTCCCACTCTTGAATATTTTTTCCCCATCGCATTTTTTTAATTTCCTTATCATATAAAAAAGAAAGTCGTTTCTTTAACTCCCCAGTCCTCGGTTGTCTCAATAACGACCTTGACGGGGCTGTCAAAGATTTCTTCTGCAGCCATCCTGTCGGAGCCCATTTCGAAGACGAGATCTTTGATGGCTACAGGGATTTTAGAATGCCCATACTGTTGGGCAGTCCAGGTGTTGTTTAACTTTAACCTGAAAGCCGTCATCCTAGCGACCCCCCTGATATAAATATTAAGAGGAGCAAGTCCTAGCAGTGTCTTCATAGCTAGAGTTGGTGTGCTATTCATAGCACTTGTGATGCAAAGACAGCTTAGCCTCCGGACTTTGTTCAGTAGCTTTTTGGCCACCATACAACATAGCTGTAGGCGACCATGGGTCAGCTTATAACCGCACGATATAGGTAGTACATGACCCGCGGCTTCAGTCCCCAACACTTTCCAAATGTCCTTCTGGTCATCATCTCGGGCACTGTACATTTGTCCTTTAGTCTGTCCAAAAGATGGTTCCATGTTAACTTGGTGTCTAAAAAACCAGTTATTTCACTTCTCCCACAAATAACAAGCGTTCACCAAAGAGGTACGGAGGAACAAGTTCCTCCAGTTTCGTCTTTTTGGTGAATGGAATTAGTGTGGTTTTTGTCGGATTCGCCTTAAGGTTGACCGTTCCACACCAGTTTTCAACCTCCTTTAATGCTGTTTTCATTAGTTCAGAGATTGTGTTCAGATATTTTCCCCGGATCAGTATGACAATGTCATTGGCATAACCCTACGAGAAAAACCCTTTATTGTTTAGATCTACCAGGGGGCCGTCAACTACTAGGTTCCACAGAAGGGGAGACAGCACCCCTCCCTGTCCTGATCGCAGCACTCATCGTTTCCCCAAACAAGTTAATGCTCACAGTTCTACTCCTCAGCATGGCCCCAATCCACTCACAGAGAGTGGACGCGATCCCCCGCCTGCGAGATGCCTGTATCATTGCCTCGAAGGGCGTGATGTCGAAAGCCCCCTCGATGTCAAGGAATGCCCCGAGAGCGGCTTCCTTATAGAAGAGCGTGTTTTCAATCCTAGACACCAGCTGGTGTAAGGCCGATTCACACGATTCCCCCGTTTGATGCCTGTGGACTGGTTTTTCCCTCTTCGTTTTTTATAGAATGAGTCGTGTGATGTTCACACCAAATTTTTTTTCATACTCAAAAAATAAATAATAATTTTTCAGGGAAAATGTTTCTCTTCGCCAACATTTTTCCCCCTCTTTTTGTCCCTTGTTTCCCCTTCTCCCATTTTTCTCCCTTTTTTTCTCTGTAAAATGAAAAGGTAAAATTATAATTGACATGGTCTGTTTATTTTTTTTTTATTCTTTATGGGTTTTTTGATGAGAAACTTTTTTTTATTTTCTCGTTTATTTTCTTTATATTAGATGTATCTACTTCGTCAAAAGATTCATCCATCTTAGCTAGATATATTATGGTCCACACAGATTGAGTCCGAACTAGAGGTTGAAATCCTGCACCAACTATTATTTTACACTAGCCGTTTCGCCTGTACTTCGCTACGATTCTTATATTCCTATTTTTGTTTTTGGAGGACAATGGAAATTGGGGGGGGGGAGTATGAGTTTGTGTCCACCCTGTATATTGCAACCTTTAAAAAAAATAAGGTTTAAACGTTTCGTCCTATAATAAGGACTAAACGGCCACCTAAAACTTCCTCGTTTTAAGTTGATATGTTGCCGCGACAAAATTTAAGATATTCAACCGTGACTGTCCGATTTTAGTGTATAAATTAGAAATTTGGCCGTAACTCGAAAATGGCTCGACACATTTTACTTCTTATAATTTTCCTGAGGTCGTAGACCACAAACATGCTTTGAGGGGGGGGGCTGTATTCCCATCAATTTTTCACTATCTGCTATCGTTTGGGCTGTGGTATTGGAACAGACAACCCCTACCTCATAGGTACACACAGAAATTTCTGATTTATATAATATTTAGATTTGTTTCCCCATCCAGGAAATCCAGGCATGTCTTATAACATTTTGTCCTGTACTGGTCTCTATTATTATCAATATTTACGCCCCCTAGCCACGATGTTACTGACTACTTGTCTGGTTCTCAATCCAGGCATGTCTTATAACATTTTGTCCTGTACTGGTCTCTATTATTAGCAATATTTACGCACCCTAGCCATGATATTACTGACTCCTTGACTTTTGTTTTTCATTCCAGGCCGGTCTTATAGTTGGTGACATGATTCTTGCAGTTAATAAAGACGCTATTTTAGGCTCTAATTATGATAACGCGGCTTCTATTTTGAAAAAAGCAGAAGGCATTGTGTCCCTTGTTGTTTGTAATCCAAATTTAAAAGAAGGAACAGATGATAAAGATCCAGCCGCCAAATCAACTCCAACAACCGAAAAACCTAAAGAAGAAAAAAGTAAGATTTTTTTTGTTATTAATTTTCACGGGTCAAGTCCACCGATTTTGAGGTAAAATCAAATGTATCGGAGATCACCATAATTTAGGTGAAAAGCGAGGGATACTCCTGGGTCTCCCATCCGCAATGTTGTACATTATGGCCAAATGAAACACTTATTCACTATGAAAAATTTCTGCGTACATCATGAAAAGTGATGATGGTGGTGGAAGGGTTGGGTAGCATATTATTCTCATCTGGGAACACCGGACTACATATTGATGATCCCGACCCTTCCATGTCCATCACAGAAAGTGATGGTGGTGGAAGGGTTGGGTATCATATTATGCTACTCTGAGGACGCCGGACTAGATGTTGATAATCCCGACCCCTTCTATATCCATCACAGAAAGTGATGGTGGTGGAAGTGTTGGCTAACATATTATGCTCCTCTGGGGATACCGGACTAGATGTTGATAATCCCGTTCCCTTTTGGAGCCGTCACCAAAAAAATAATCACCCCCCCCCCCCCCCCNCCCCCCCCCCCCCCCCTCAATATTTGATACTTTACGTTTCAAAGTAATGGAGACCCAAAACGAATCAGGAAATTCTTCTGTGAATCTAATTAATGTCCATACAAAGATTCATCAAAATCGGACAAGACGTTCAAGGGTTATCGTGCAGAGATTTTGAATTCTCCTGAATTAGGCTATGTTCACATGACCGCGCGGTAATGTAGACAATATGCACTATTTAGATAGATCTTGTGCCGCGCGGTCATGTGAACATAGCCTTAGATTCTTAAGTTTTGATCAAAGGGATTTTTTTTAATTCGATTTTTGAATTCTGCGTAGCTTGAAACGTACATCAAATTTTGGGGGTGTATTTTTAAAATAAAATAAATATTGATTTCAACCCAACATTGGTGCACTAGGACCCTTGGGGTTATGTCTCGTTGAATGAATGCATCTAAATTTGTTGCCGGAATGACTTTCTTATATTTATAGAAATCTATTTTTTTTTCTCTCTCTCTATCAATTTTTATTATTATTTTGGTTTTTTGCTGTTTGTCATAATACCATAACGAATAGAACAGAAAGTGGGGAAACTCCCTGAATTTAACACATGATGCGGTGTGACAGTGAAACTCTAGCGCTAGTGATATCAAATGGTTTGGGAACAGTTCAGGCATAACGAATAGAACAGAAAGTGGGGGAACTCTCTGAATTTAACCCATGAGGCGGTGTGAACTATAGCGCTAGTGATATCAAACTGTATGGGTAGGGGAGGAGTAATGTGGCAAGTTTTTTTTAAAAAAATCAAATTTTTGTTTTAAAACTAGCTTAATTATTGGCCGTCATGGGTCATTGTTGGACGGTTATACATAGGCAATAGAGGTATGCCGTAAAAATGTTTCCTAACCTCTAATTTGGTTAAAATTGGATAACAAAAATTCATGCCGCATTACTCCTGTTCGGTACCAAATCCTTCAGGGTTTGTTATCAGCAAATCATCTGACTGATTTATAAGTGTACAGTTAATTATTCTACAGCTAAAAGTCCTCTAGCGGCCACTCACATTTATCTGCATGAGTTTCCCCACTATCTGCTCTATTCGTTATCATAATACTAAGAATGCAAGCTAGGTTCTTACTTAGAAAATGATGACGTCATATCATATGTCCATGATAATCATAAGACGAGGTATGTTTTTGCACAGAAAATACTGACGTCATGTAAGCCGTCTCCGTGGCAGAGGGAGGTACCTGATTTGAATTCTGGTCAGGTTGAAGATTTGAAAAGTTATTCTTGATCTGGTTGTTTTTAGGGGTAACTCATCATCCTGAGGACATTTGAGTAGCTGTGGTAATAGCGACAAGAGGAAGCACCATGAGGCATTTTAGGGGTAACTCATTCTCCTGAGGACAATTGAGTAGCTGTGGTAATAGCGACAAGAGGTAGCATTATGAGGCAATTTTCTACTTAATCTGGTTGTTTTTAGGGGTAACTCAGCCTCCTGAGAACAATTGAGTAGCTGTGGTACTAGCGACAAGAGGACCATTATGAGGCAATTTTTGTACTTGATCTGGTTGTTTTTAGGGGTAACTCAGCCTCCTGAGGACAATTGAATAGCTGTGGTACTAGCGACAAGAGATAGCATTATGAGGCAATTTTCTACTTGATCTGGTTGTTTTTAGGGGTAACTCAGCCTCCTGAGGACAATTGAGTAGCTGTGGTAATAGCGACAAGAGTACCATTATGAGGCAATTTTCTACTTGATCTGGTTGTTTTTTTCGATCAGGAACTGGATCTGTGGAGTGCAAACCATACTTTGTGCTGAACGCCCTCTGATTGGCCATAATTGATTAACTTTTTTAAAAAAACACCTTGACAATGAACGCACAATGCTCGCGCGACCAAACCATTGCGACACAAAACTAGATGTCACTCAGTGTTGAATACCTCAAACCCCACGTCCCTCCCACGATATTTTTAAAAGTGGGAGAACTAATAGCCGCACCCTGTATTTAAAAAATAATAAGAATGGAAAGGCACATATGACGTCATTCATAAAACTTGACGAATTGGGGACGGCTTACCCCTTCTTGTAATTTTTTAATGGCTTATTAATTACTATTCTAGATCTAGATTATTAGAATCTAGAATTTCATGTTTTAGGGGTGGAAAAGTGGTAGAAATATAGGTTACCGAAAAGGTTTTGATGATCCTTGGCTGGAACTGTGATGGTATGCGTTCCAGGTTGTCCTGGTGCGTAGAGCTGGATTTCTAAATGAAATGCTATGTGTTCCAGGTTGTCCTGGTGCGTAGAGCTGGATTTCCAACTAAAATGCTATGCATTCCAGGTTGTCCTGGTGCGTAGAGCTGGATTTCCAACTGAAAGGCTATGCGTATCAGGTGTTGTCCTGGTGCTTAAAGCTGGATTTCTAATTGAAATGCTATGCACTTCAGGTTGTCCTGGTGCGTAGAGCTGGCTTTCAAATTGAAATGCTATGCATTCCAGGTTGTCCCAGTGCGTAGAGCTGGATTTCCAACTGAAATGCTATGCGTTCCAGGTTGTCCTGGTGCTTAGAGCTGGATTTTCAACTGAAATGCTACGCGTTCCAGATTGTCCTGGTGCTTAGAGCTGGATTTCCAACTTGTCGAATGACTTTATTTATTGCATTAATTTTATTTCTGCAATTGCATTAATTTTATTTCTCCAATTGCATTAATTTTCTTCGAATTGCATTAATTTTATTTCTGCAATTGCATTAATTTTCTTCTAGTTGCATTCATTTTATTTCTGCAATTGCATTTTTTTTCTTCGAATTGCATTAATTTTATTTCTGCAATAGCATTAATTTTCTTCGAATTGCATTAATTTTCTTTGAATTGCATTAATTTTATTTCTGCATTTGCATTAATTTTCTGCGAATTGCATTAATTTTATTTCTGCAATAGCAATAATTTTCTTTGGATTGCATAAATTTTATTTCTGCAATTGCATTAATTTTCTTTGAATTACATTAGTTTTATTTCTGCATTTGCATTAATTTTCTTCGAGTTGCATTAATTTTATTTTTGTAATTGCATTAATTTTCTTCGAATTGCATTAATTTTATATCTGTAAATGCATTATTTTATTTCTCTGTTATAGCATTAATATTATTTCTGTAATTGCAATAATTTTATTTGTGTAATTGTATAAATTTAATTTCTCTGTTATTGCATTAATTTTATTTCTGTTATTGCATTAATTTTATTTCTGTAATTGCAATAATTTTATTTCTGTAATTCATAAATTTAATTTCTCTGTCATTGCATTAATTTTATTTCTGTAATTGCAATAATTTTATTTGTGTAATTGAATAAATTTAATTTCTCTGTTATTGCATTAATTTTATTTCTGTTATTGCATTAATTTTATTTCTGTAATTGCAATAATTTTATTTCTGTAATTCATAAATTTAATTTCTCCGTTATTGCATTAATTTTATTTCTGTAATTGCAATAATTTTATTTCTGTAATTCATAAGTTTAATTTCTCTGTTATTGCATTAATTTATTTTTTTCTGTTTATTGCACGCTCTCTTTCTATCTTTCCGTCTTACTTCTTCTTATTGCTGCTCGTATCTTTGTGTGTTAATTAATTCAATATGGACGTAAGTAATAACTTTGGACAAAGTGTTATCATAGCGATTAGAAAATGGAACAGAAATTGGGGAAACTTACTTGATTTAACCCATGAGGCGGAAGGATGGTGAAACTCTAGCGCTAGTGTACATACACATAACCAATAGAACAGAAAGTGAGGAAACTTGCTTAATTTAACCCATGAGGCGGAAGGATGGTGAAACTCTAGCGCTAGTGTACATACACATAACCAATAGAACAAAAAGTGAGGAAACTTGCTTAATTTAACCCATGAGGTGGAGGGATGGTGAAACTCTAGCGCTAGTGTACATACACATAACGAATAGAACAGAAAGTGAGGAAACTTGCTTAATTTAACCCATGAGGTGAACTCTAGCGCTAGTGTACATACACATAACGAATAGAACAGAAAGTGAGGAAACTTGCTTAATTTAACCCATGAGGTGGAGGGATGGTGAAACTCTAGCGCTAGTGTACATACACA
>CM022876.1:5465938-5478771 GCA_012654025.1 Pachypsylla venusta | reverse complement strand
TATATTTATGTTTATAATTTAATTAAAAATACAATCAAAACAAAATAAAGGAATATGCTACCCCACTTGAAAACTCATTTATAGATATAATTGAGTTTGTGTTAAGTGGGGTTATTGGGTTTTAACCGAAAGTATAATAATAATACTTTTTAGTATTATTATTATATAATATATAGTATTATTATATATATATAAAGTATAATACTTTTTATATATAGTATATAAAAATATATATATAGTATTATTATATATATAAAAAGTATAATACTTTTTAATCGAAAGTATAACTTCAGTGAGATGCATTGTGAACAGTTCTACACATACTTAATGAAATCAGAAGGCCGTGAGGTAAAAACCTTCCTGACAAAAGTCCAGAGCTCTGAAAAGTATGGCTGTGGCCAGTAGTGGTAAGATTATGACTACAAGTTACAAAGCACTGTATTGCATGGATGCCAAATTCTTGAAAAACCATTTTTTTTTTTTACCAGAAACAGACATGTCCTGCACTTTTTTTTTTAATTGTCCTGCTTTTCCATGCGTAAAATTGTGCTTTTGAAAATTTTCTTCTGGTAACCTTATAGCCAACCCTTCCACCGCCATCACTTTCCGTGTTGGTGTGAGTAAGTGTTATTAGTTAACTCTTTTGCATTACGTTCTATTTTTTATTTAAATAAATACATACTTGTGTTGTTCTAGGTGCCTGGAGGTATTGCAGTTACGGATGGTCGGTTACTAAAAGGAGATCAAATCATCTCCGTCGATGGTGTCGATCTTAAAGATAAAACTCAGGAAGAAGCAGCCGCCGTGATGAAATGTACGAATGGAAAAGTTGCAATGAAAATTGCTCGCCTTAAACCAAAGCCTTGTCCCAATTCTACGAACCCCGCCAATGAGAAGTAAGTGTTACATTTTTTTTTTTAATAAGTGTTACATACTCGTATATGTTTCTGGGGAAGATTTTTTTTTCTCAAAATTTCATTTCGGTTTATTATTTTCAATAATGAACCTTTGGAATTGTAAAAAATTTTTACGATTCAAGTTACGTAGGATCCAAAAATCTTCTTCAATAGTGGCATCATCGTGTCCGATAGTAGACAAATGTATGAGACAGCAGCTGTAGATAACTTGTAGTCTACTGCTAAAGTTTATTTTCTTCATACATCTGTTCTTGGAAACTGATAATGAACATGGGCCTTCCCCCCCCCCCAGAATCATGTCAATCACTTTAATATAACTACGCCTGTAACACAATAGTTACAAACACAATGATATTAAAGAGTTGCTTTCTGTATTATTTTACTCCATCAGCTTAGGTGGACTTGGCCCGTGAGGATGTCACCATCAAATAACTTTTTACAATCTCAAGTATGATTTACTTTTCCTCGTGGAACGTTAGCAAGTCATAAATAAATTGAAAGAAATTACACCTTCGGTAATCCAAAGTGAAATAAAATAAATCCCGCCGTACGCTGTGACTGACACACGACTTATGGCGACCAATTTTCATGAATTTTGGTACGTAGGTCCCAATTTTATGGGACCTAGTATGGAATTGTATATTTGACTTTTTGCGCCCTCGCAAACCAAAGTGGCCACCCATCAAGTAAAGGCTCACCGGACGTTACAAGCCACCAACATTGACTATGTAACTGACGGTGAAGAAAAGTTTTGGGGCACAACTAGATCCCGAATGGGACCTATATACCAAATTTCTTCAAAATCGGTCTACGCCAAGTGACAAAGGTGCCCATCACGGCGTGCGGTGTACAGGAAACGATAAGCGGCGGAAGAACGTCTTTTTTTATTCGAGTTTTGGATTCTGCGTACCTTGAAACGTAAAATATGAAACTTTGGGGGGAGTTAATATTTTTAGCCAGTAAAATAGTAAAACGAAAAATATCAAATTTTGAGGGGGAGGGAGCTAATTCATTATTGTTAGCCCGTAAAATAATTGTTTTTCTTTTACTTTATTTTATTTTCATTTGATTTTATTTTATCTTATTTTCCATTTATTCTATCTCATTTTACTTTAATTTTATTTTATTTCGAACTTCATCTTTATTTTATTTTACCTTATTTTCCCTTTATTCTATCTCATTTTACTTTAATTTTATTTTATTTCGAATTACATCTTTATTTTATTTTACCTTATTTTCCCTTTATTCTATCTCATTTTACTTTAATTTTATTCTATTTCGAACTTATCTTTATCTTTATTTTATCTTATTTTCCCTTTATTCTATCTCATTTTACTTTATTTTGATTTATTTTATTTTGAATTTCATCTTTATTTTATTTTTCGTTTTATTTTCCAGTGGTTCCCTTATTAATGGTACTTCCTCAAATTTATTAGAGTCATCTTTTATATTTATAAATAAATTAAATGGTCTTCCCCAACATGACGATGATGGAGTTGGTAATGATGAGGAACAAGTGACCTGTTCAATAAGAACTCGACGATTTTCCTATTGGTCTTTTAGAAAGAAGAAAAAGAAAAAATATAGTTTACCTTAAAAGTATTTCTTCATGTCATCGTATTGACGTTCTTTCAAAAAGTATAATTTAAAGTGTTTTTAAAGAGTATGCTGGTCACAAAATAAACTAAGTTTTCTAAGAAAACAATTCTATTTTATGTCAAAGAAAGACCTTTAGGACACTTTGGTAGAACTATCAAATACAAGAAATGAAAATGATAAAAAAAAAACACTTGACTTTATCTTCTACAATTTTAATATATTATTCGATACGCGTATTTTGGCTTTTACTCCATTATTCTTGATAATGGAGTAAAATCTGAAATACGCGTATCGAATAATATATTAAAATTGTAGAGCATAAAGTCAAGTGTTAATCATTTTCATTTCTTGTACTATTTTATGTATTTTTCGGCGCTGATTCCAAGACTGTAATGGAAATCCTCCGATCATGTGGAGGGTTAAAAATTTTCCCTAGTATACAGACAAATGTATAAATAACGGATCTTTAAATAACATACATATTAATTATATGTGGTAAGAAAATATTTACTATTAAAATATATTAATATAAAACAAAACACTTACCAAGAACACTATTTAAAATATATGATTTTGTTCTAGAAAGTGGAGACATAAGACTTTCTCCTATATTTGGTGTCGTGATCATCTCGTTTAAAGTTCTCCCTATACTGACATGTATTATTAAGGAAGAAATATATGATTTTGTTCTAGAAAGTTGAGACATAAGACTTTCTCCTATATTTGTTATCGTGATCATCTCGTTTAAAGATCTCCCTATACTGACATGTATTATTAAGGAAGAAATATATGATTTCGACCTAGAAAGTGGGGACATAAGACTTTCTCTTATATTTGGTGTCGTGATCATCTCGTTTAATGTTCCAGCAATAGTCGCCAGGTATACTGGGATTCCATTTCCCTTGGTTTCATACTCAGGATGTCTCGGTGGAAGCGCTCACCGTAATCGTCACCAGCAGCTTCAAGGTCGAAAATATTCTGGAACTTTAAATAAGGGACGTTTAGACGTGTATGTTTGGTATTAATGCCAAAAATGATGAAAAATTGAGCGTCTAAATACAGAACTGACAGAATGCACAGTTTACTCGTCCGTTTTGAAAATTCTTCAACTTGTCAAAGATTTTTACTTCATGTCTGCATGCGTGTAAGGAATGAACGTGTAAACGCCTGTTCATGCCTACCGTTATTTTTCATTAATTCTCACTGCAGATGTTTTTCAAAAATATTAGGAGACTGAGACATGCGCATGCCAAAACGGTACGTTTGGACGCGAGCTAATTTTTCTTAAAAACACTAGTGCCAAATATAACAGCTCCCATGGCTCAGTGGTTACTGCACTCGTGAGACCCAAGATCCTTGCAGGGGCAACTGTGTCACTGTGGATCAAGTGTTTTCAGGGCCCACTTAGCCTCGTGAGAACATTGGAGATAAATGCGCATAGGGACCCGGTGCCCAGTATGGTAGGTAAAGTTGAAAAATTCAAATTAATTGGATAATGATTGATATTTTGGGAAAATCCTACAATGCTGCAGTGAGCACCAAAGTTGTGACATAATAACACAAAGAAACAGCATTCATTTATTTAATGTATTAAATGCCAACCATGCACATCTAAACGGCCCTTTAAACGAAATGATCACGTCACCCAACATAAAAATACATGTCAGTATAGGTATAAATTTAAAACGTGTAACTCAAAATCTCTGCGTAATTTTTATTACATTTTTGGAGCGCTGATTCCTATCGTACCTATTCTAAGTAAAATAGAATATACGCTTATTCTGTTACAAAATCTTTTGTTGACCAATGTTATTTTTTTTATTTCAAATCATGTTTAATCAGTATTTTCTGTGTGAGATATCCAGACATGTGTAGCATTAGCTGGAACACGTCTATATATACATATATAATTTTCGACACCAGAATACAAATAATTATATTAAATCGTAGCAATAACTGAAAATATAGCGCCCCTCCTATAGAACAACAAATCTGTCATTACGGGCAGACTTATCCTATTTGCGTCATGGCGCCTATGAAACTCTATAAGAAAAGATTGTTCCAGATTGTATTCTTACTATTATGAACAGTCTTATTATGAAGATATTATGTTATTATGAAGGGATCGTATTATGAATAGTCATCACAATGATGATTTTACTTGATTAGTATTATACATTAGATCCAGATCTCTACCTGAGATCAAAGAGAAATCATGTTTTATACTCCCAATCTAAAATTTTAAGATTTTCACGTTTTGATTGAATAAATTGATAGAAAACTTAATTATCCTTCAGTGTACAAAATTTCAATTCAATATAAGAAATATTGAGCACAGTATATTGATCAACATTTGAGGCCGCATAATGCTGCTCTGCGTGTTTTTTCCGGACGTTTCCACTTGACAAATTTTTGTCATGGAAGACAAAAGAAATATGACGGACGGTTGTGTCATTGTTTGAAAAAACTTTCATAGTTCATCAGTATTCAAGTAGGAACATTGGTTTGAAGAAGAGTTTTTTTAAAGGCTGGATGTCCTTCCTAACACCAAACCGTCTGTATTTACACGGGCTTAGGACCGTTACCTAATGAAGCTGGCTTGTTCTCCTCGGTGGCTACATTTAAAATTAATTATCTTTAAATATTGTAATTCTATTATGTACAATTATTATAAATAATGGACTTATTATACTGCCTTACTAAGTCCCTTAAGGGTCTTGTTCTGCCAGCAGTAAGCTCAAGCCATATTATCATGTGGTTCAAATCTCATATAGAGGATAACATACTAGCCCCAGCTGGGTTTAGAACCCGCGACCCCTGGATTACCAGGCAGACGCCTCGACCACTGAGCTACCGGGGCGTGTTTGTTTCCGGTAAATATTCATTTTTTTATGAAAATAATGACAGAAAGACTGAGAACAGTAAAGAAAACAAATTGAAAAATTATCGGACAACCCTCTAAATAGGAGACTTCACGAATGAATAAATTATTTTTTATTTAGAAAATATTTATATTTTTATTAATTTCCTTCTTTTTTTTCTTTCTGTTATCTGCTGCGTCCATCAGGAAAAAATAATTTTTATATTTTAGAGGTAAGTTTGTGTTTCTTTTTGATTAGATACTCCGTTCCACTGAAAACTCTTTTGGCTTATTATTTTCAATAATGAACCCTTTGGAATCGTCACAAAAAAAAAGACCCGTCCAAACTTTATATTTTACGTTTCGGGTCTAACTTTTCGTCTCTGTCAGTCACATTGGCTATATATGGGATCCCTGAATATGGTGGGTAGCCGAAATTAAATGGAACATTTTTTTTTTTTTTTTTTTTTNATTCATTTTTTTTTTTTTTTTTTTCACTAACGAAGAAATTCGTTAGTGAGCTAGACGAAGCATAGCCGAGTTACAGGGTGGAGAATGACATTTTTGACAACTTTCAACGTCGCTTGGTGGGTTCTGTGTGACCGAACAAAAAGTGGATGGACACTAAATCCTAATTTTTGACGGCGGTGATTTCAAATATGGGGGAAAACCTGAAAGTGATCAATTTTTTTTGTCTTCTCAAATGCGATTCGACATATAAAAAGTACGTCTCTTTCTAAGGTTTTTTGTGTAATTTTTTTTAAAAAAAAGTCGAAGAAAAAAAAAAAAAATTTCCATGTTAAGAGAGAACCACAAAAATGGTCCGATTACGATAAAATTTTAGAAATGAGCTCGATTTCTTTTTCCTTTTTCCCCCTTTTGAAAACACCATTAAAATGTATTTAAAATACATTTTAACATATAAAATTATTTTAACAGTAAAAATGGCGAAAAAAAAACAATATCTTCATGGTAACCATCATCAGAAAATATTCTAGGAAATATGAAATTTCACAAATTCTTTTTTTTTTTTTTTTTTGTGATATCTTTTTAAAATATCTGAACTGATACTTCCATTTGTTATACTCAGGTACTGTCATAACTAGTAAAAGACTAAAAAATCAAACGATCAAAATAAAAAAAATACCTTTAATCAAACTTTGGAAGGCTGTCTTTTTGGTTCACGCTCTTTTTTCGAAATTCTAATTTGACAGTTGTGTCCAGGACTTTAATTGGAGCTTATTTCTAAAATTTTATCGTAATCAGAACATTTTCGTGGTTCTCTCATAACATGGGAATACAATTTTTTGTTCAATTTTTCAATTTTTTTTTACACAAAAAAATCTTAGAGAAAGATGCGCCCTTTTGATGCTCACTATGCCCGCTCCAATACAGGCTGGGTGATTTCAATGTGGGTAGCTAGTTTGTAAGTCTCTATCGAATAGATGGTAAAACCTTCGTCTCAAATGACAAATAGATGTTAAAGAGAGATTTAGTAAAAAAAAAATCTCTGATTTATTGCATGCTTAATTTTTTCAGATTTTATCAAGGAAATTGATTTTTCTTCCATTTTTGAATTCATTTTATTTTCATTCGTCTATTCACTCAAGAAAATTTTCAATTCTCTGTGGAAGTTTGGCATTTTATGGAGCAGTTGTAAAAGTCTCTTTGAATCAAGCTTGTCAATTGTTCTAATGAGGCTAACAGTTACCTTATATGAGCCTGACTGTTCTGCTGTTTAGATGCGTGAAGAAAAAATAACGTTAGCGCATGCGTAGAAATGAAAATAATATGGGACTATATTGCGATCTAATTTGATCATCCCAAACATCAACACCTGGCATTGCTTACTGAACAGGCGAAGTACACTCAAGATGTGTTTTTATTTTATCAAAGATTCTTCTTTCTGACCACATAAGTTGTCTGACCATATGCTTATACTACGAACTATTTGCTTGAGTAAAATCATTTACTTCTTTTTCTACTTCTCTAGGCTCATTTTTGATTCATTATTTTAAATAATAAACCTTTGGAATCGTATCGAAAAAAAATAACCCCTCTCCCCTGAAAAATTTATGTTTTACTTTTCGAGGTACGTAGAATCCAAAAACCGAAAGAAAAATCCGTGACGGTCACTTTTACCACTTAACGTTAACCGATATTGATGAGAAATCTGGTATCTAGGTCCCTATTGGGGTCNTGCGCCCTTTTGATGCTCACTATGCCCGCTCCAATACAGGCTGGGTGATTTCAATGTGGGTAGCTAGTTTGTAAGTCTCTATCGAATAGATGGTAAAACCTTCGTCTCAAATGACAAATAGATGTTAAAGAGAGCTTTAGTAAAAAAAAAATCTCTGCTTTATTGCATGCTTAATTTTTTCAGATTTTATCAAGGAAATTGATTTTTCTTCCATTTTTGAATTCATTTTATTTTCATTCGTCTATTCACTCAAGAAAATTTTCAATTCTCTGTGGAAGTTTGGCATTTTATGGAGCAGTTGTAAAAGTCTCTTTGAATCAAGCTTGTCAATTGTTCTAATGAGGCTAACAGTTACCTTATATGAGCCTGACTGTTCTGCTGTTTAGATGCGTGAAGAAAAAATAACGTTAGCGCATGCGTAGAAATGAAAATAATATGGGACCATATTGCGATCTAATTTGATCATCCCAAACATCAACACCTGGCAGGCGAAGTACACTCAAGATGTGTTTTTATTTTATCAAAGATTCTTCTTTCTGACCACATAAGTTGTCTGACCATATGCTTATACTACGAACGATTTGCTTGAGTAAAATCATTTACTTCTTTTCCGACTTCTCTAGGCTCGTTTTTGGTTCATTATTTTAAATAATAAACCTTTGGAATCATATCGAAAAAAAATAACCTCTCTCCCCTGAAAAATTTATGTTTTACGTTTCGAGGTACGTAGAATCCAAAAACCGAAAGAAAAATCCGTGACGGTCACTTTTACCACTTAACGTTAACCGATATTGATGAGAAATCTGGTATCTAGGTCCCTATTGGGGTCGTATTGTGCCCCGAATTAGAAATCGATTTTTTTGCAGTGGAATGCACTGTTGGCATTTTTTATCTCTTTTTATCGGTTCTCATGAATCCTATCGTCTAAAAAGATAATGGTCAGTGTCAGAGAATTTGGTATTTATTTTCATTTCATATTTGGAGTAATATATATTTCTTTATGTTGTTATTATTATATCACAATGTTTGTGGGCCTCATAGCATTACAAGGTATTTTCAACATTCACTCCAATGTCAATTCAAAGTGTAAGTTACACTTTAACAATTTTTACGTTATGATGCTTCCACTTAACGACATTACCAGAGCTACTGAATTGTCCTCAGTGGGCTTAGTTACTCCCAAGCAAAACCCCGGAACCTCCCATTGGTGCAAGCCGAGTGAGATGCACATTCCGCCATGGAGACGTCTATATTTGGGCTCTAATTGTGCGCAGAGCACATGTCACAGTAGGTCCCAGAAGTCCTGTCGGGTGTTTTTTTAGCCAGTATTATAATAAACCCATGTGTCACATTGACAGAGTTTTTAGTCTTGTACAGCGAAACTTTACAAATTACACTTGTAATATTGACTTGTATTTTATTGTGAAATAAGCCCTAGCTGCCGGATTAAGTAATCTTCCATGAAGAGGCCAATTTCATTTGTTTTTATCTTCTGTTTCTAAATCACTATTAAGATTTGTTTTTGGAGAAATGTTTGTGATGTTCATATTTTTTTACAGTGCACTTAAAAGTAATTTTCTATTAAATAAGGAAATCATTTTAATTTAGTTTTTGGGTCTACTACAGCCTTTATCGATTTTTTTTTAACGAACAAAGTGAAGTCTTATTTATGCGCCACACGTCAAAAAAATAGGTGGTTATGTGCTAGTGGTGTTGTTGTCAACGTTCTCGACTACGTCTCCTCTTCCAAGTCCAGGAGCCGCACCACCTCCAGCGGGTCTGTCCGCAATGATGTTGGGTCCAGGTTTGTTGGGAGTTCTGGACAATTCGTCCTGTCACTTGGTTAAGTTACGTTTAAACTACCAAGCCTCGTTGGCGTGAAGATCAGCCTAGTGCTTAGAACCGGGAATTTTGAGGACGAATTACCTTAATAATAATTTTTTGTGTAAAATTTCAGACGTTAAAAATTTCAGTATTCTTTTTAAGTCCACCTATCCATAGGTGGACTTTAAAAGAATACTTCCAAGTCCATGCCAGTCGTAAAAGGCGACTAAGGGCAGGGTCAAAAACGATATCTTTTCCATTACCCATGCAGATAGTAAGGAGAAGCTACTGCATTATCCTTCTTATGTCCCCTGTGGATAGAGAATACTTCCAAGGCACCTAAGTTTATGCCAGTCGTAAAAGGCGTCTAAGGGCAGGGTCGAAAACGATATTTTTTCCATTACTCATGCAGAAAGCAAGGCGAAGCTACTGCATTATCCGTAAGGATTCTCAAGTATCACAAACTCATGGCGAGTTGTTGCAAACCAGCCCCATGGCTGTTAACCTATGATGAAATTTCACTTCGTATAAAACGTTTTTGATAGAAAAAAAATAGGCCTAGTGGATCCTTTGTTTTTTTTTCTCTTCCTTTTAAATGAATAAAGTAAACATATTTAGATTCTTTATTTTGGTACCTTTCGAGTATGAAAACTGCCAAAACACACGAAGCAAATATTTTTGAAAGAAAAAATGTAGTGTACATTAATGTTGGACCTATTTTCATTCTCAGACAGCACAGCATAACGGACAGATCAGTATGAAGCAAAATTAAGACTGTACACCCGAATAATGACACAATTATTACCGTTTCTTCACTTTCCAATATAATTCTTTATGTTAGCATTTTTTTTTTAAATTCTGATTTGTATAGGGAAGAAATTGTATTCTGATTTTTTGTGTGGTGGTCTCTCGTGATTTTTTTTTTTTGTAGGGAATCAAATTTATTTCTATTATTATGTAAGTAGGGATTTATTATTTTCTGATTCGCGTAGGGAATATTTTTTTCCTTTATTTTTTTCGACTGTTATATTTATTTATGTTTATTGTTTTACAAGGGATACTTTTTTTTATTGTGATTTGAGTAGGGAATACGTTTTGATTATTTCTTTATATATTCTCTCTCTTTTTTTTACAAAAAAAAAAAATTGCATTGGGGAAAAATGTAGGTATATATATATATTTAGTGTTTCAGCCGGGATATAATGGGAACTGGTGTATTAAACACCAGTTCCTGTTATATCAATAAAGTAAAGCAGCGTCCAGCGAGGTTGTACCACGCCGGTTCGCACGCTCGTGATGCTGGCTATATTTCCGGCCCAACCCCGGCCCTGACTTCACCTAGACTTTCATGTCGGTAGCTGTTTTGCAAGTTGTCCAGTGAATGGAGGATAAAACCTCCGTCTCGAATGACCAATAGATGTTAAAAGAGACGTTAAGCCAAATAATATTCAGAAAATGATATGATTATGTTTGTGTCGATCAGGAATGATTTAATTTTCTATGTTTAGCCAGCGTCTATGGCACGTTGAATACACCAGCTCCCATTCGATCACTGAAGTTAAGCAACGTCCAGCGAGGTTGTGCCATGTGGGTGTCCAAGTGGGTTCGCGCCCTCGTGATGCTCGCTATTTTTCCGGCCCAACGCATGCTAGGTGTGGTCAATGTGGGTAGCTGGTTTGCAAGTTTCCAGCGAATGGAGGGCGAAACCCCCGTCTTGAATGACCAATAAATGTTAAAGAGACGTTGAGCCAAATTAAAAAAAAAATCAATGCAAATATAAACAATTTTAGACATTAAAACCAATACGACGTGTTCCCATTTTTGAGAATCTCTGAAGAACACTTCTTTGTTTATAAGTATATGGATGGTAATGAAGAAAACAAAGTTAACAACGAATTGCATTTCGTAAAAGCACAATTGTATTTACGCAGAAATTCCTGCGAATTTTTATTCCTCCAGATTTTTTTTACGAAGGGAATGTCCCCCTTTGTGGATCCGCCACCTAGCCCCTTTCTTGGATGTAAAATTAAATTCAGTTAACCAACCTTTTTTTTTAAAAAAAAAATATATAATTTTCGCTCCGGTCGGGATTCGAACCCATAGCCTGAGTGTCAATGATGGTTTTAAGAACTTGGCTACGGAGAGTTAACCAACCTGGTTGCAGGAGTTGTTCTTGGTGTTAACGGTTGCGACCACATCACTGATCTGCTTCGAGGGCTAGGAACATTGCCTTCTCCACGGGTTTGTCTAGGCCTAGAGGTACATTTGTCGGGAAGAAAACAAAGTTAACAACGAATTGCATTTCGTAAAAGCACAATTGTATTTACGCAGAAATTCCTGCGTATTTTTATTCCTCCAGATTTTTTTTACGAAGGGAATGTCCCCCAGTCCCCCTTTGTGGATCCGCCACCTAGCCCCTTTCTTGGATGTAAAATTAAATTCACCTGGTTGCAGCAGTTAGGTGTGTCTTGGGAGACTCTTCTCAGACTGATCTATCTCTGGTAACACATTGGTTCCGAGCACTCGGTTAGGTGTGTCTTGGGAGACTCTTCTCAGGCTGATCTATCTCTGGTAACACATTGGTTCCGAACACTCGGTTAGGTGTGTCTTGGGAGACTCTTCTCAGACTGATCTATCTCTGGTAACACATTGATTCCGAGCACTCGGTTAGGTGTGTCTTTGGAGACTCTTCTCAGACTGATCTATCTCTGGTAACACATTGGTTCCGAACACTCGGTTAGGTGTGTCTTGGGAGACTCTTTTCAGACTGATGTATCTCATTCCGAGCACTCCGTTGGGTGTGTATCCTTCGGTTACTCCAATAACGGTGTTTGTATGGAAGCGCTATAAGATTGAGTTGTAGTTATCCTTGTTTGGCTCTTCATCTTGCAGGTATTGCTCCTGAACGATTGAAAGGGAAGTGTTTGAACGCGACTTTCTGATGTTTCTAAAGGGTTGAGGTGCTTTCTTTATGTTGTTGCAAAATTAATTTGGCAAAATATTGAAGCAAGATGAGACCATTGTGAATGATTTCAGGGAGTGGTAGGCAGGGCCGTAGACAGAAAATCCGGCCTGGGGTGAAAAATTTACGGGCCCCTCTATTATTCTGTCATCTAAAATCACCCTATGGGCTGTAATAATAGTAAAAGTAGGCCATTTACTTAGTTGATGTGAAAAGAAGTGTACGCTTCTTCTTGGCAACAAATAATTCGATTATCAGATGTTACTGTTTACGAAATACACCAATATTTATGAGTAAAGGTCGCACTATATTTTAAAATCAGTGTCCTGCAATAGCCCTTGTCCCATATTAGCCCACTATCGCTAAACTTCCAATATTTATGATTGCTGTACAAGCTGAAAGGTCGCACTATATTTTAAAATCAGTGTCCTGCAATAGCCATTGTCCCATATTAGCCCACTATCGCTAATA
>CM022876.1:5446567-5459379 GCA_012654025.1 Pachypsylla venusta | reverse complement strand
TAGAAACGGAAAGCGCAAATATAATTGGGAAAGGGTGAAGTTAAGGAAGAAGCGGGCATCCTAGTATTGCTAGTCCTAGAACGCTAAGATTGTGTAAAACGATTAATTTAAGTAGAAACGGAAAGCGCAAATATAATTGGGAAAGGGTGAAGTTAAGGAAGAAGCGGGCATCCTAATATTGCTAGTCCTAGAACGCTAAGATTGTGTAAAACGATTATTTTAAATAGAAACGGAAAGCGCAAATAAAATTGGAAAAGGGTGAAGTTAAGGAAGAAGCAGGCATCCTAGTATTGCTAGTCCTAGAACGCTAAGATTGTGTAAAACGATTATTTTAAATAGAAACGGNAAAAAAAAAAAAAAAAAAAAAAAAAAAAAAAAAATGCTTCAAGAAAGCGGTAGAAATAGATTCAACTAGACTGATGATGAATCGAATGATTCAAAAAAGAGTTTGAATTTAATTTATTTTAAAAGCAAAAACTTGTACACACTTTTTATATTTCTGAACGTTAGTGAAGTCCACACTTGACCCCGGTATACATCCCGAAATGCACTTGTATATGTGTATGTATATGTAAACTGTGGCTGATGAACGAATGCAATGGAGACAAACAATACAGGAAGACAGTGAAAAAATCCATCCAAGAAACATGGAACGTTACAAACAAAAACGAAGGGAACGGCACATCGAAGAAGAAAATTTTGACTGGAAATGTCCATTGTGTTGCTTTGAACGCTCAGGAAGATCCGGGCGCCAATATGTTACATCCCATCTGTCTCAAAAACTCCCCGAAGAAATGGAGCAGAGCCGAGCACAATTTAGAACAAAGGTCCGGAATGACAAGTCACATGCGTAACAGACACCCAGACGTTCAACTCTCTGGATTCAGACCCATCAAAATCCGAGTCACACAACCAAGTTCCATCTTGCAACGAGCGACACCCGAAACTTCAACTGCAGCGGCAATCCAAATTCCAGCTACAAATCCATCCATCACCCCATTGAGCTGTTTGCAATGTGGAAAACCATGCAGATCAAGAGCCGGTCTCGCCAGCCACATGAGAGCCTGCCGGAGACGAGATGAAGGAAATTCTGTTGACAACATCGGATCGATGATCGTCTAACATCACTCATGTATGTATATGTATGTTTGTTACTCTTACATATTTGTTCTGTAATCAAATATGTAAGAGATAACCCGGAATTCAAAGTTATCTCACATACAAACATAGAGAGCAAACGTCACAATATAACAATATGATGAAATCAATCAAAATAGCATCGACAAATCAACAAACATCTCAACCTCCATCTTCTGATACCCTTCAATGTGCGACATGTGGAAGAACATGTAAAGCGACTTTGTAATATCCTCTTGTGTTACTCACAAGATTGTATTGCATTGATTTTTATGGTTCTGGGGGCCCATATCAATTATCAGTCTCCAAGAGCGGATGTATGATGACAATTAGAAAAAAATATCAGTAGACTACAATTTATCCTGAGCTGCTGTCTCATACATCCTCCCCTGCACGGGGGGCATGTGCCCCCCAGTTTTTTTATGCGAGCGGTATTTCTCAAATTTCAATATACCTAATCACGTAATTTAAAAAAAAAATCAAATGAATGGTGATCCGCGATATATTTTATCCCATTGAGAGGCGCGGGGGGGGGGGCGCGGGCCCCTAAATAATTCCCAATCCTGAGACTAAATAGAAATACGTAAATAAAAAATCGTCAAAAATTCTGTCATCCGTCATGGCACTTTTTTTTCGTCATCACGCTTATAATACGCTTATAAAGGTATTTGTGGTAAGCTTTACAGCTTTTAACAAATTAGGTATCGTACCTCGATATACATTGAATTGAAAAGTACTGTCCAGGACTCGAACCCCCGATCTCTAGGTTACGAATCCCACCCCCTCCAAATTTTCTATTAGGTATATTGTGCGATTGTGCCCCCCTCCCCCCAAAAGAAGAGGGATATATCCGAGCATGCATACATCTGGCTAACATCGGACACAATGAAGCCACTGTCTCCCCAAATATCGTGTACCTATATTTTTAGAGGTCACAGCAATCCAACATAACTACCTTCTAAATAATTGTTATCATCCATGACGATTGACACGCAGGATCCCAATTGGTTATCGATGACAATAGATCCTGACCTTCCATAATCTGACAGGGAAAATCGAACAATACCTGAAATGGTTGAAAATGATTTAGTCAGTCCCCGTTATAGCTCGGGGGGACAGCATATATCGATTTTTTTTTTTCTGAGAATTTTTTTTTTCTAACCTAACTTAAAATATGGATTAATTGAAAGTAGAAGGTTAACTTTTACGATTGAATGGTGGAAAATACGAGAAAACTCATTTTTAAACGTTTAATTTACGATTTTATTGCTTGAAAATCGACGAAACTTTGGAAAAATCAAAGGATTATTCGGATTTTTTTTTTAATATGCACAGAATTTTTTTTATGTTTGTTTACATTGAATTTTACTTTCAGGTTAGGTTACATGAAAAAATAATTTAAAAAAATCACTCAAATCTTGCTATTAATGTACCATTGACTCCTGCAACAGACCCTGGGCAGTTGCCACACTTGCCATATGGTTAATCCGGCCCTGCACTCCCTCTATACCCTTACCCACAACATATTGATGTTCAAACCATCTTGGATTCTCTGTGAGATGCTCAAATCTTGCTATTAATGTACCATTGGCTCCTGCAACAGTTGTTGCTAGATACACGTGGTTTTGCAAGTTCGAAAATTCGTTTTTCATAATTATTTTATGGAACAATTCATTGATTTTCATAAATGGAAGTGTTGGAGAAGACACAGGGTGATGAGCGTTGAAGAAGGAGGAGAAATTTGCATAATCATTGATTGTTTCTCTGTATGATTGACATAGGCTAGAAATCAAAGCAAATTCCTAGTGGATCAAGCGATCATGAGAATCAGGTGTTCACGTCAGTGGTGTAGATATTTATCGAAAAAAAATATATCTGAATCAAATTTTAAAAAATCATTTTCAAAAAACAAAATATTGGGCCCCCTGCGCCCTCAAATTTTTCAAAATCAAAAACCCCTTCAACACCAGTCATGGGTGTTGCTGAATGTTATCTCATTCAAAACGCTAAGGTGTTGCTGAATGCTATCTCATTCAAAACGCTAATGTGTTGCTCAATGCGATCTCATTCAAAACGCTATTGTGTTGCTGAATGCTATCTCATTCAAAACGCTAATGTATTGCTGAATGCTATCTCATTCAAAATGCTAATGTGTTGCTGAATGCTATCTCATTCAAAACTCTAATGTGTTGCTGAATGCTATCCGATACAAAACGCTAATGTGTTTCTGAATGCTATCTCATTCAAAACGCTAATGTATTGCTGAATGCTTTTTCAAATTCAAATTTTCTAAACATCATGTCCAATAAAATTACCTTTGTAAAAAACAGGAACAAAAATTGTAAATACCTAGTTGAAACGGGGTGTAACTCTTATGGAACTAGAAAGGGCGATGTTAGGTACTTAGGACGGTCATCTTAGCATTTAATTTTTTTTCATATGAACGGTGCAATCGCCCTTATTGCCACCCCTGAATCAGAGGCATCATTTGGGGGAGGTAATTCCCCCCCCCCCTAGATTTTAGATTCACTATAAAAATTGTGAATTCAATACCATTGTTATGAAGCTGGGGGGGGGCTAGACCTAGACAGCCTTGTTGATGATATTCCGGCCATGAGAAATAAACATGACGGCACATTAGCAGGGATGAAAATTTCAATTGTGACGACCAATCCACAGGTGTACAGAGATTGAGGGAAAAGAGAGAGAGAGAGAAAAGAGTGGGGAAAAAGATGGAAAGAGAAAAAAACGAGGGGGATAAAAGAATGGGAGAGAGAGACTGAGTGAGGGAGATGAAAGAAATAGGTAGAAAAAACGGAGAACGAGACACGAGATAGAGAGAGAGAAAAAAAAGAGGGAAAAAAAGATAGAAAGGTAAAAAGAGGAGAGGGGTAAAAGAAGGGGAGAGAAAGAGTGAGTGAGGGAGATAAAAGAAATAGGTAGAAAAACGGAGAACGAGATACGAGATAGAGAGAGAGAAAAAAAAGAGGGAAAAAAAGATAGAAAGGTAAAAAGAGGAGAGGGGTGAAAGAAGGGGAGAGAAAGAGTGAGTGAGGGAGGGTAGAAAAAACGGAGAACGAGATAAGAGAGAGAGAAAAAAAAGAGGGGAAAAAAGATAGAAAGATAAAAAGACGAGAGGGGTAAAAGAAGGGGAGAGAAAGAGTGAGTGAGGGAGACGAAAGAAATAGGTAGAAAAAACGGAGAACAAGATACGAGATAGAGAAAGAGAGAGAGAAAAGAGGGAAAAAAGATAAAAAGACGAGAGGGGTAAAAGAAGGGGAGAGAAAGAGTGAGTGAGGGAGATGAAAAAAATAGGTAGAAAAAACGGAGAACGAGATAGAGAGAGAGAGAGGAAAGAGGGAAAAAAGATAGAAAGATAAAAAGACGAGAGGGGTAAAAGAAGGGGAGAGAAAGAGTGAGTGAAGGAGATGAAAGAAATAGGTAGAAAAAACGGAGAACGAGATACGAGATAGAGAAAAGAGGGAAAAAAAGATAGAAAGATAAAAAGACGAGAGAGATGAAAGAAGGAGAAAGTTAAAAAGAGAAAGGGGAGGGAGAAGAGAGAAAAAATTAAAGCGAGGGAAAGAGAAGAGAGGCCTCTTAACATAGTGAATGCATAACAGCAGTTTTATGAGCGCTTTGAAAACGTGCTCTCATGTTGAATGTCGCAAATTTGCTTGCCCCCCCCCCAGGAATTACCGAAATGATGCTTCTGCCCTGAATCCGCTACTGATTTAACGAGAGTTATTTCAACAAAAGCTTACTTGTAAAATGGATCTATGGTGTCCACTAGAGCACCTCGTACTAATCCGCTATTGAAGAAATCTATGGAAGAGACCAAAGGAATTACTTCAGAATAAGTGATATTCAAAGGTCGGACCGGGTTACCATATGAGCCGTCAAATATTGATTCCTGATTCTCATTAATAACTATATATTCACAACCATAATAAAATCCCTGATTATCTGCCAAACCTAGAATAGATAATAGTAGTAATGTGAAATGTAGACCTCACTCAATTAAAATGACCACCACATTATCTGCCAAACCTGGAATAGATAATAGTAGTACTGTGAAATGTAGACCTCACCCAATTAAAATGGCCGCCACATTATCTGCTAAACCTGGAATAGATAATAGTAGTAATGTGAAATGTAGACCTCACTCAATTAAAATGGCCACCACATTATCTACTAAACCTGGAATAGATAATAGTAGTACTCTGAAATGTAAACCACACTCAATTAAAATAGCCACCACATTATCTGCTAAACCTGGAATAGGTAATAGTAGTAATGCGAAATGTAGACCTCACTCAATTAAAATGACTACCATCTTATCTGCTAAACCTGGAATAGATAATAGTAGTAATGTGAAATGTAGACCTCACTTACTTAAAATGCCACCACAAGGCCCTGGTTTGGCCTTTTGGTGGCTCAACATTGCTCTACGATTGCTGACTTGTACTGACCTGATTTGCTCAGCAAACTTGTTAAAAGAATTGACATAATAAAAGATCTGCTTACTGATACCATATTGACTCTTAAAAACATTTTAGCTTTTTAGCTGTTTTCTTTTTACAAAATACTGAAAGAATCAAGTGGGTTCACTCGGATAAACCACCAAAGCATGTCGTGATCTAGAACAGTTAGCACCAGAGGAAAATAAACCTAGAAACACGATATGTTAATTGGGCAGTGTAGAGTGTAGTTTTCTAAAAGATGATTTCAAAAATGAGGTACCTTCAGGTAAAAATCCTATGAAAAGGAAAGTATCATTGGGCTGAAATTTTTAATGCCAAAACACGTTTTGAGTTCCTCAGAGTGTGTGTGTCTGTCTGTCGATCTGTGAACAAGACATCTCTAGAACAGTATGTGACTTGAAATTGGTTATGTGGGTATGTCAGTTTCATGCCATTCACGGAATACAAATTTTTTGGTTGAAATTGAATATACCGTCGGTGATGTTTTGCCTCTTTTTTAGCCGTTTTCGTAAATCCTGCATAAAAGGAGAATAGTAACTTTAAATTCAGTGCCCGTTTATATCAATTTCATGTATTGAGTGCGCACAGACACTGTTGGTTGAAGTTTTATCTATTATAAATGGTTTATATCCGCTTCTTAGTGGTTATCCGACGCTTTTTGGTGGTTCTAATACCTAAAACGAGAACGGTAAGAGCTACTCACAAAAAAATTATCATTGAAAAAACGCCAAGTTCCACTTTCTCAACCAAAAAACTCCGCCTATGAAAGTAGTGATATCTATTATTGGGGCTAAGTTTATTGTTGCTGCTGTAAATCCCGCACTTAAATTTATGATTGCACGTTCTTCTGTCTCAATTCTCTTAAAGTAATACTGACTTTACACTTGGTCTTTTTTTTTCTGAGGGGATTCGTAAAATACTACCTTTTTACAAACTGGCCAAGTGTAAAGTCGGTATTACTTTAAGAGAATTGAGACAGAAGAACGTGCAATAATGTACAGGATATACAGCAGCAACAATAAACTTGGCTTCAATAATAGATATCAATACTTTCATAGGCAGGATTTTTTGGTTGAGAGAGTGGAACTTGGCTTTTTTTCAATGATAAATTTTTTGTGAGATATCAATACTTTTTGTAAAGATTACTATATTTATATAAATATACAGGGTGTCCATAAAGTTTCACCCCCCCACCCCCCGTATCTCGAGAATAGCTGAAAATATAAGAAAACGCAAAAACACGTATCCCTTAGATTTTAGGGGGATTCATTTTAGACTAAAAATTTTTTGACCTCGGCCAGCCGTTTAAGCTGAACACCGACTGATTTCAAAATCTTAAATGAGAAAGTATATCAAGTGACACCTTGTTTTAAAGATCTCGTTAATACATTACAGAAAACCAGAGCTCTCTCTGGGATCTACCGTTCACGAATTACAGGGTGGACCATGTGACCAATTCCCTTTGCGGCCGCACACAAATGGTAGGTAAAAATGCTTAGAAATAAGTTTTTATGATCCCTAATAAGTAAAAAAAAGATGGTTGTCCCGCCCACTTTGAACCGCAGAAATTGAGCCTTCTTAGACCAAATCTATATCCAGCTGTTTTGAAAATTTTGGTCTTAGAAAGCTCGTAATCTGCGGTCGAAGTGGGCGGGACAACCATCTTATTGGAACATTATTTTTGACTAAATAACTTATTTGGGATCATAAAAAAATATTTCTAGGCATTTTCACCTACCATTCCGGTGCGGCCGCATAAGGAATGGGTCACATGTTCCACCCCGTAATTTGTGAACGGTAGATCCTAGAGAGCTCTGGTTTTCTGTAGTGAACTGGTATTAACAAGACCTTTAAAACAAGGTGTCACTTGACATATCTTCTCATTTAAGATTTTTAAGGCAGTCGGTGCCCAGCCTAAACGGCTGGCCGAAGCCAAACATTTTTTAGTCTAAAATAAATCCCCATAAAATCTAAGGGATACGTGTTTTAGATACGGGGGGTGGGGCGAGACTTTATGGACACCCTGTATAACTGATTATTTGTTCAGTTGGATTGATAAGTATGCTGTGTCAGAGCAACCAACAATATGTTGACAGCAGGACTTTATTCAAAAATAAGAATATGTCCAGTTGGATTGATAAGTATGCTGTGTCAGAGCAACCAACAATATGTTGACAGTACCACTTTACTCAAAAATAAGAATATGTCCAGTTGGATTGATAAGTATGCTGTGTCAGAGCAACCAACAATATGTTGACAGCACCACTTTACTCAAAAAGTTGTTTCCCTCTAGAATATTTTGTGTTGGAAATGACATGTTCTGCTTACCCTACTTCTGTGATAACCCCGTATACATACAAGGTATCCCATTTTAAGTGGCCACCTCAATTTATTCCGAAACCGTTGGAGTCACAAAAAACTTATTCTGACCGAATGTTCATAAAAAAGAGGGGGACGTATTATGATATATGATGAACTTGTCTGACTTGTCAAGGTTGTCCTTCAAGGTAGGATGAAGGTCAACTTCATTTTCTTAAATGAGACGACCTCGTATAGGAAATGGCGAGGTTTCCCTTTTTCACTTGTTTCTTCATTTTATAAAAAAAAATCACTCTTGCAATGCATTTCAATATGGCACAAGGGTATGTCAGACCAAAAACATTCCCAAAATTGGCGCAAAAAAGTTCAACGAAAACATGAAGTGAATAGTCAAATGTACGTAGAATTAAATGGGGAATCCGAAAATGTGATAAAATTCAGATCGTCTCATTTAAGAAAATGAAGTTGACCTTCATCTGACCCTGAGGACAACCTTGACAAGTCAACCAAGGTCATCGTAATACGTAAAATTCGGAATAAATTGAAATGGCCGTTTAAAATGGGACACCCTGTATAGAGAGTAAAATAATAAAATCTAGTGTCACATTGGTAGCGATTTTTATTTTTAAAATTTTAATATGAACCTAAATTCTGTTATCTGACAGTCCTCCCGCTCCCGCTATGACATTTCTTGTCATTTTGAAACTAATTAAAATTATTTTGGAAAATAATTTGCATGAATTCATGATCGTCTCTAATGGTGAACAGATCTTTAATTTTCTGAGCTAGATCATTGATATTTAATTTACCTTCCAATGATCTCACTTCTCTCCCTATGAAAGACCTATAATTTCCGATACCCTGAAAATAAAGAAGTATAATTAGTAAACACGCGGGACTGATTTTTTTTTTTTTTTTTTTTGCTCAACGTCTCTTTAGCATCTATTGGTCATTAGAGACGGGGGTTTTACCATCCTTTGGCTGAAAACTTATAAACAGCTGCCCACATTGACCTCACATCCAATCTTTGTTGGGACGGGGAAAAATAGCCAGCATCATCACGAGGGCGCAAACTTACATCGACATCTACTTTGAAAAACCTCGTTGTCCGTTGCTTAATTTCAGTGATCTAACCGAAACCGATGTATTCAACGCACCATAGACGACTAGGGGTCAACCATTTTGGATTTTGGGCACTTCCGGGTGGCTGATTTTGGTATCCTTTTTCCTCTAATAAGGATACCTAGTACTACCAAAAAACGTCAAAAAACCTTTTGTTGGAATTTGTTCCACCCTAAATCGTATACCCAATGACTTACCTGAATTTCTCGAGGCTTTATTGAAAATACTCTATGTGGGTCAAATCGCTCAATCAAAAAACACGCGACACGGCTATGATTGGTTTCAGTAAGTGTTAAAATCATACCATCTTTTGTTGAATAATGATTTCTGTTATACATTGCACGATAAGGCGACACGAGGTCATACTTGAATGAGGTGTCTTCAAACGCACAAAATGGTTTTCCCACAAAAATGAGAGGATTCTCAAATCCGTCAACTCTCATATCTCCATGATACCGATAAAGGGGTCTAGTGTTGCCTATCAGTTTTGAATTATTGCTCAGAAAGTTGTAATGAACGATGATGTACAACGGTCGCCAGCCTGAAATATAAATGAGGTGGTGCATTTATTTTATAATTTCGATACAATGAGAATCGATCATAATAATTTACAATTGATTGAAGTTGGACCTTTCGAATTTATTCTCCCAGATGTGGAAGATGATGTCGCCTAGGTTGCAACCAACAAGAGCGTATGGCGCAATGTTAACGTTTTACGATATTTTCCATTCAATTTGGGGCATTTTTCAAGGTTTCAGACTGAATACCCGTTGTTGTTGTTTTTTTCGTTGAATGTTGTTTTTCAAGGGCTCCAGAGTTAGTTGCCTATTGGCAAAGAGCTTAGATTTTAAGTAACACAGAAAGAAGTATCACCCCGTCAAATTTAGCCCAAAAGCTTGGACAAGTTGATGGAAAATGCCGAGCTCCCGTGCCCCTTGCTTTGCCTCTCTTAAAATTTGAAGAATTTGACCGAAGCATTAGCATTATCTTGAACACGAATTAACATTTTTGAGTTCTGATAATATATCTTAGGTCTAGAATTTCGACGTTATTTCGCTTGGCACCTCAGAATCATGTCCTTTTTGTTTTGTGCTAATATTACTCCATGCTTTCATCCAAAAATCGGAAAATCAATTCCTAAACCGCTCGACCTTTTTTAATTCTGATATATTTTGGGGGTGGGGTAGTCTATTCCCATCAAATTTTTGATATATCTCCCGTGTTGGTTTTTCAAGGAATCTATGTCCAATATTTTTTTTTTTTTTTTTTTTTACACATCCCACAACGTTTGCACAAAAAGACTTACGGTGCGACACAAATATATTAAAAGATTATATTAGAACAAAAAGGTATTACAAAAACATAAAAAATAATCTATACGTATAAAACGCAAAGCCCAGTTGGTATACTGACTGACTGATAATCAACGTAGCTCCACGATGGCTAGACTTGAAACTTGGCACAGGTTTCTTTTAGTATGTTAAAGTTCATGTGGGAGCAAGTTACCGCCGAAAATGCCGCTATTTAGCGGGTCTTTTTTCAATTTTTTCCTGGGCAAACTAAAAGAGATAACGAAAAATGACCGAGAATAGATTCCCCCAAAATAGTATATAAGGACCCCATAAAAAAAATAAAATTTGAAAATTTCCGGTTTCTATCTGATTTATGGACGGTTTTCACCACCAAAAAATCGGAATTGCGAAGTACCACTTCGGGATGAGCGAGAAAGCTGAAATTTGATACAAAGGTGTTTGGAAGTACAAAAAGTCATATCCTTGAATAAAATATTGAATTTTCTAACTAAGAGCGGTGCTCACTCTGGGGCTCGGTTCCACCAAAAACCCATAGTTACTTAAGAAGTATCACTTCGGGATAAGCGAGAAAGATGAAATTTTATACGAAGATGTTCCGCAGGGCAAAAAGTAATATCTTAGAGTAAAATATTGAATTTTCTGAATAGGAGTCGTATTCACTTTGGAGGTCGGTTCCACCAAAAATAAAAATTGAGTTGCTGAATTTTGTAACCGTAGCGAAGCACGGGAAAACAGCTAGTTCAATATAAAAATAAAAGGACAAAATAAATGAATGAATAAGTAGATGTGAGGTCACATCACGCACCCAACATCTCCCCGCTCATCCCACAATCCTGAACCCATCAAATGGTTGGGCGAGGTCCAGCATTTGTGATAGACTGTTTTATACGCGGTATATAGAAATAATTCCCCCGATTGCGCAAATTAATATGGGGATTTGGGATACTCACTGCTAGGTGGGATAACAAAAAGGCGTCATCCACCTCACCATATATCAGTTTGTGCAAGAAAAGCAATTGGTGTATATTGCGCCTAGTCTTTAGCAGAGGCAGCTGCAAACTGTTGCAGAGATCCTCATAGGATATAGGTTCGGGATATTTAGGATAGAATCCGTTCTCTTTGTAGAACAGACCGCGAAACAATTTAGCCTGGAATTTTTCAATCTTTAATATTTGATTTTTTCCTATGAGGACACCATATCGTTGATGCATACTCAAGCCTGGACCTTACGAAGGCATTATACAGGAGGACAATAGTGTCAACTTCCTGAAAGTCTTTAGCTTGTCGCATCACAAAATTGAGTGTTTGATATGCCTTATTGGCCATTTTGTCAATATGAAAATCAAACCTAAGATCCTCTTGGAATATAACTCCAAGATCTTTTTTGTTCTGGGATCTCTGGATCAACTCAGAACCAATGACTTAGGGGAAGGACAAACGCGTTTTCTTGTTGGTAAAACTTAGAATCTCACGTTTTTCGGGTTAAACTCTAGCATGTGCACCCGTAACCAATCCGTAGTAGAGTCAATGTCCTCTTGTAACAGACGACAGTCTTCCTCTGTTCTAATTGATTTTAAAATCATCCACAATTAATTTGTACTGGGAGTATTTTATATTCCTTTCTATGCCATTTATGAGCACTGAAAACCTCAAATTGCACAACATTGACCCCTGGGGGACCCCCGATACGGCCTCATAAGAGTCAGATACTTGTTTCTCACATACCACATATTGAATTCGCCCCTTCAAGTATGATGCAAAAAGGTTTACCAAACTGGGAGACAGACCTATGTGCCACAATTCTCTTAGCAAGATGTCATGGTGAACTCGATCATAATCTTTTTTTATGTCCGTGTACAAGACGTCAACCTGATGCACCCCTTCCTCGAGGTATTGGGCGCATAGTTGGTGTGAGTCCATTAAGTTTGTGACGGTGGATCTACCCGCAAAGGCACCATGTTGATTTTCCACAAGTTTAGATTTAATAAAGGGCGCAAGTTTGTTATAAATGCAAGCCTCGTAAATTTTTGCAAAACAGGTCAGTTGGGATATTGGTCTGAATTCGGATACCTCTAGGGATGGGTTAGTCATCCACGAGTCGATTCATGAGTCGACTCATCGTTTTGAAATGAGTCGACTCTTCAAAGAGTCGACTTACGAGTACCTTTTTTTTTGTTGAAAAAGCACAAAGAGATTGAGCTCTATGAGAGCTCGTGAGGTTTTTTTCTTTTGAAACGTCTATATAGGTTGCCAACCTCGAGGTAATGGACGGCCTCAGGATTGACACTTGACGTGATCTCGGAGACCTTCTTGGTGGAAAGAGGCATTTTTTTAATCGAATATACCAAGGGGCATTGACTTTGGGTCTCAAAACATTATTCTGAAATCTTTCTATTATTTACCTATTAGAATCACTGGAACAGCCTCAGAGCTGGAT
>CM022876.1:5408526-5421032 GCA_012654025.1 Pachypsylla venusta | reverse complement strand
TTTGGTTAAATTGGGATACTATGTCAAGTAAAACCATATTAAGGCAGATAAAATACTATATCTTCACTTGACTGTAAAAATTTTAAAATTAAATAGATGTTACAGCTGACTAGTTTCGTGCACTCCTGAGCACATCATCGGAGCTAGGTTGGTCGAAGACTGAGAGTTTAAGAAGAAGAAGGGAGAGAAAGAGAGTATGTTTATTTATTTTTGTATGCGTTACTGCAATTCCTCTGGCCATCGGACAACACGAGCTCATCCGATCGTCAGAGAAATACAGTAACACATTTTTTTTTTTTTTTTTTTTTTTTTTTTTTTTTTTTTTTTTTTTTTTTTTTTTTTTTTTTTTTTTNTGTTGTCATATTTGATTTTTCATTCATAACCTTTTTTCATTCATAATTTTGCTGTCATATTTGATTTTTCATTCATAACCTTTTTCATTCATAATTTTGTTGTCATATTTGATTTTTCATTTATAACCTTTTTTCATTCATAATTTTGTTGTCATATTTGATTTTTCATTCATAACCTTTTTTCATTCATAATTTTGTTGTCATATTTGATTTTTCAATCATAACCTTTTTCATTCATAATTTTGTTGTCATATTTGATTTTTCATTCATAATTTTGTTGTCATATTTGATTTTTCATTCATAATTTTGTTGTCATATTTGATTTTTCATTCATAACCTTTTTTCATTCATAATTTTGTTGTCATATTTGATTTTTCATTCATAACCTTTTTTCATTCATAATTTTGTTATCATATTTGATTTTTCATTCATAACCTTTTTTCATTCATAATTTTGTTATCATATTTGATTTTTCATTTATAACCTTTTTTCATTCATAATTTTGTTGTTATATTTGATTTTTCATTCATAACCTTTTTTCATTCATAATTTTGTTGTCATATTTGATTTTTCATTGATAACCTTTTTTCATTCATAATTTTGTTGTCATATTTGATTTTTCATTCATAACCTTTTTTCATTCATAATTTTGTTGTCATATTTGATTTTTCATTCATAACCTTTTTTTAGGGAATTTGAATAAAGTCAATATTCCAGGATTGTGTCATTGATATAAAAACACGTCAAATAACCTTCACATTTAAATTCTAGGACCTGTAGATTACGCAGATTTAAGGCACTTTGATGACAGGCGGTGCCCAGCAGTATTGTGCTGTAGTCTTTTTTTTTTTGTCATGGCGTAAATGAATTTTCATTGAAAAGAATGCGGAATTATTACTTTGGTAATAGATTTTCACTTTTTGGTTGAATGGAGTAAAAAAGTGTATTTCACTATAAGAAAAACTGAGCACATCAGTAGTTACATTGATAAATTATGATCAACAATTGATCAATATAATCAAGGCCGTGTGTGATGGGGTGTTACACATAGCCGGGCCCAAACAATATATATACATAATTTTATCTTACCTTTGTGTGGAAATTCTTTGTTGTCGCCCAACATTACAGTAACAGGACTTTCCCAATTTGATTCGGGCTTAAATAAAATGTAGCCTTCTCTATCAGCTTCTCCTTCATTATCTGCTATAATAAATATTTTAATAGCAGCTGCAACACAAAGAATAATTAATTTTAAATAAAATGTAAACAGCCTTCTCTATCAGCTGCTCCTTCATTATCTCCTTTAATAAATATTTTAATGGCAGCTGCAACACAAAGAATAATTAATTTTAAATAAAATGTAGCCTTCTCTATCAGCTTCTCCTTCATTATCTGCTATAATGAATATTTTAATAGCAGCTGCAACGCAAAGAATAATTAATTTTAAATAAAATGTAGCCTTCTCTATCAGCTGCTCCTTCATTATCTCCTTTAATAAATATTTTAATGGCAGCTGCAACACAAAGAATAATTAATTTTAAATAAAATGTAGCCTTCTCTATCAGCTTCACCTTCATTATCTCCTTTAATAAATATTTTATTGACAGCTGCAGCACAAAGAATAATTAATTTTAAACCGCGTTCCTCAATAGACATTAAGTCTAAGCGCTACGGCCGCTTAAGTTGTGTGGAGGGTGTTTTTCATATTTCTGGTGTCATCCCCCTGTGGATCCGCCCCAAACTCACCAGTAACCTGCTTGCGGAGCACTACCGTGCTCCTCAATATACATTAAGTCTAAGCGCTACGGCCGCTTAAGTGGCATGGTGGGTGTTTTTCATATTTCTGTTGTCATCCCCCTGTGGATCTGCCCCAAACTCACCAGTAACCTGCTTGCGGAGCACTACCGCGCTCCTCAATATACATTAAGTCTAAGCGCTACGGCCGCTTAAGTGGCATGGTAGGTTTTTTATATTTCTGTTGTCATCCCCCTGTGGATCCGCCCCAAACTCACCAGTAACCTGCTTGCGGAGCACTACCGCGCTCCCCAATAGCTCCACAATAGAGTCTAAGCGCTACGGCCGCTTAAGTGACATGTTGTGCGTTTTTCATATTTCTATTGTCATCCCCCTGTGGATCCGCCCCAAACTCACCAGTAACCTGCTTGCGGAGCACTACCGCGCTCCTCAATATACATTAAGTCTAAGCGCTACGGCCGCCTAAGTGGCATGGTAGGTTTTTTATATTTCTGTTGTCATCCCCCTGTGGATCCGCCCCAAACTCACCAGTAACCTGCTTGCGGAGCACTACCGCGCTCCCCAATAGCTCCACAATAGAGTCTAAGCGCTACGGCCGCTTAAGTGACATGTTGTGCGTTTTTCATATTTCTATTGTCATCCCCCTGTGGATCCGCCCCAAACTCACCAGTAAACTGCTTACGGAGCACTACCGCGCTCCTCAATAGACATTAAGTCTAAGCGCTACGGCCGCTTAAGTGGCATGGTGGGTGCTTTCCATATTTCTGGTGTCATCCCTCTCTGCCTCATACTCACCAGTAACCTGCCTGAATTCCGCTGCGCCATTTATAAAAGGATCATATATATGTTGATCATATTGAGGGACGGCTCTTTGTACGGTGGCCGCAAAAAACATACTCAGGTGGAGTTCCGGAGTCATTTCCTTTATTGTTTTATCATCGGCTATTTTCCATAAAAGAGCTAAATTTTGGTTTACAGTCACATTTTCAACTCGATAATTCTGCAAGAAATCTGTACGGTCGTTGGTGGCGTTGTAAACGTCATAAAATCTGAAAATTCAAATAAAAACCAAATCTACCGAGTATGACCCAAAGGCTATATTTTTAACTTCTCATACTGGATCTCAAATAAAGATCACTATTTAAATCTTTGAATAACATATTAATTATAAGTGTTAAAAAATATTAACTATTAAATGAATTAAATTTAAATAAAACACTTTCCAAAAACACTATTTATTTAATTTTACGAAGAAACTAGTTTCGAATCATTCGATTCATCATCAGTCTAATCTAAGTCGAGTCTAAGGAAGTGTGTCAACTTCCATCTTTAGATTCAACTAGACTGATGATGAATCGAATGATTCGAAACTAGTTTCTTCCTAAATTAAAATAAATAGTGTTTTTCGGAAGTGTTTTGTTTAAATTTAATTTATTTTATAGTTAAAAGATCACTATGTTTTACAATAATTATGGATCCGAAAATTCCCTCTCTGCGCTAACAGGGCCTTGAGGATACAGATTATTTTATTATTAAACTTGCACTTTCTTTTGAAATAGTGCTCATTATATTTTTCCGGCGGCGGGGGGGGAGGGGCATAGAAGTTCTTAAGAATCAAAAACGGTATTAGTTTTTGTTTATTGTTTTCAATACCTTTGGAATCATCACGAAAAAAATAGAGTATTTGTTGATATTTTTACTTTTCAAGGTACGCAGAATTTCTATATCGAGTAAAACAAATCCGTTCATCTTCCGTACCCGGACATCATCCGCCATGATGGGCACTACGCACAATTCCTGTATCGAGTAAAACAAATCCGTTCATCCTCCGTACCCTGTACATCATCCGCCATGATGGGCACTACGCAAAATTCCTGTATCGAGTAAAACAAATCCGTTCATCCTCCGTACCCTGTACATTATCCGCCATGATGGGCACTACGCACAATTCCTGTATCGAGTAAAACAAATCCGTTCATCCTCCGTACCCTGTACATCATCCGACATGATGGACACTATTGATTATTTCGATTAATCTTACTTAATAAAATCGACTATTTTCATAATTGTTGATTATTTCGATTAATCGAAACCTATTTACAACCCATTCCAACTTATCGATCTGAAACTCACTCGAAAAAATCATCAATATTATTGTAAGGTGTCCGCTTGATGAATGTCGCATATATTTTTGCGAGAACTTCAATCAAAGTTTCATATTCGCCTTTAGTTATTCGATATCCGGGAATCACGTAATTAGGCCACTCTGGCTGCCCATGTCTTGGTAAAGATGAACACCCGAACACGGGATACGAAATGCCACCACTAGATTCGGCTTCGTGTATACTGCTGCCTGAGAATTGAATATGGAATAGAAATAAATAGATATAGTTAAACATGAAACTTAAAATAAAACTCATGATTAGTGAAGGCATATCGTTCAAAAATATATCGATATATCGAATTTCAAATATATCGATATATGAGATATATATCGTCGGTTTCAAAGGGTCAAGTAGGATCCCCCAAAATAGCAAACTTCGAGTAAAAAAAAAATACTACTTCAAATTTTATCGCTATATTAAGAATATTGAAAAAAATCTAAATTAGTGTACATATTGAACGATATATCGTGAAAAATATATCGATACAACGGAAGAAAATATATCGATATATATATCGATTTTCGATACATCGTGCCATCCCTACTAATGACCTATAAAGTAATAATAATAATTATAATAAAGGAATGTCTTTGGTGACTTTAGATTTTTTTTGTTCAAGGAAAGATTTTAAATATTTTAATTTTCGTCGGATCGAATTTTTCAAATTTAGAATGAAATGATTATGAAAATATTTTAGAGATCTTATTATTTTAAAGATCTTATTCATTTTAAAGTTCTTATTTAAAGATCTTATTCATTTTAAAGTTCTTATTTAAAGATCTTATTCATTTTAAAGTTCTTATTTAAAGATCTTATTCATTCTAAAGATCTTATTCATTTTAAAGATCTTATTCATTCTAAAGATCTTATTCATTTTAAAGATCTTATTCATTCTAAAGATCTTATTCATTCTAAAGATCTTATTCATTTTAAAGATCTTATTCATTTTAAAGATCTTATTCATTCTAAAGATCTTATTCATTTTAAAGATCTTATTTGAAGATCTTATTCATTTTAAAGATCTTAATTCTTTGATAAAATGAAAAAAGAAAAGTTGATAAAAATATATCAACAAAAATAATAATATGCGATTTCAAAAATAGAAATATAAAAAAAAATAATGTAAATGTAAAAAAAAAATGTAAATGTACATGTCTTTGTGTTATTATGTCACAATGATTGTGGGTATCATAGCATTACAAGGTATTTTCAACATTCACTCCAATATCAATAAGCCTAAGCTACATTTTAACAATTTTTAACTTGTGCTACCACTTGGCGCTATTACCATAACCCATAGCTTCTCAATTGTCCTCAGGAGGCTGAGTTACCCCCAAACACAACCAGACCCAGTAAAAAATTCGAATTCGACCCGTCCAGGAATCGAACCCGGAACCTCCTTAGTGCAAGCCGAGTGTGATGCGCACTCTGCCACGGAGACGTCTAGAATGAAATAATTAATAGGTATCACTGAATGCAAATAATAATTATAATAAAGGAATGTCTTTGGTGTTCCTATTTAACCCTCTCGCGCCCGTGGTAGCAAATTTGCTACCAAAATTTGGTGAATTATCTAATTTTGCTTCTGTCCCCCTTAGTATTTTTGTTGTTTTTTAGGTCATTGTGTGAAAGGTTCTTTACCCTTACAGCTGATACTAAGCGGGGGCAGAAGCAACATTAGATAACTCACCAACTTTCGTAGCAAATTTGCTATTATGGGCGCGAGAGGGTTAATAAAACCTCGCCTCCAATATGCCAATGTGTGGGGGGGAGGGGCCCTGCTCTGTGAAAGTACTACGGGCCCCGCGGAAGGTTAATCCGGCCCTGCGTTCACCGATTTTTAAAAAATTTGATATGTAGGTCCCATTTGGGTTTTTTTTTTTTTTTTTTTTTTGGCTTAACGTCTCTGAATGAAATCGATTATTTTCAAAATATTGATTATTGAGATACTGATTTTCTTTTTAATGAATTCCATTATTTCCAAAATTTTGATTTTTTTTTTCTTTCGATTAATCGTCCTGAATGAAATCTATTATTTACATAAATATTAATTATTCCGATTAATCGAACTGAATGAAATCGATCATTTCCAAAAATATTGATTTTTTCGATTAATCGTACTGAATGAAATCGATTATTTTTATAAATAATGATTATTGCGATTCATCGTACTGAATGAAATCTATTATTATCATAAATATTGCTTATTTCAGTTAATCGTACTGAATAAAATCGATTATTTTCATAAATATTGATTATTTTGATTAATCGTACTGAATGTCCGTCTCTTTCGGGTGCCATGACCTCTCTCCTCTCCCCTTTGTCCTTGTTAGATGACCCTTTGGTGTTGGACTGCTTTAGACTCCTATGAACCAGAGATTGGGCGCGAACGACCACGAAGTTAAAGCGTCTTAATTGTCAAAAAAAAAAAAAAAAAAAAAAAAAAAAAAAAAAAAAAAAAAAANAAAAAAAAAAAAAAAGATACCTATAAAGTAAAATTTAGAACTGAATAATTTATTCAATACATTTATGGTGATCTATTAAGGCAACTCTTCTGGGTTCTGGGACAACGGGCTTATTTCCCAAAGAATAAACCATCTCACGTGAGATTCGACCAAAGAATGGTGATTCTTTGAAATGTATTAATTTTAAATGCCTTAACCGATTGTTTAAAATCAGTCAAGGTGTTTGCCTTGAGCAAAACTAGCAGGGAAATTCTGATTGTTATGATTACAATATTAGCATTGAACTCTTTCTGTTGGAAATGCTGATTGTTATGATTACAATATTAGCATTGAACTCTTTCTGAATGAAATGCTGATTGTTATGATTACAATATTAGCATTGAACTTTTTCTGATGGAAATGCTGATTGTTATGATTACAATATTAGCATTGAACTCTTTCTGATGGAAATGCTGATTGTTATGATTACAATATTAACATTGAACTCTTTCTGATGGAAATGCTGATTGTTATGATTACAATATTAGCATTGAACTCTTTCTGATGGAAATGCTGATTGTTATGATTACAATATTAACATTGAACTCTTTCTGATGGAAATGCTGATTGTTATGATTACAATATTAGCATTGAACTCTTTCTGATGGAAATGCTGATTGTTATGATTACAATATTAACATTGAACTCTTTCTGATGGAAATGCTGATTGTTATGATTACAATATTAGCATTGAACTCTTTCTGATGGAAATGCTGATTGTTATGATTACAATATTAACATTGAACTCTTTCTGATGGAAATGCTGATTGTTATGATTACAATATTAGCATTGAACTCTTTCTGATGGAAATGCTGATTGTTATGATTACAATATTAACATTGAACTCTTTCTGATGGAAATGCTGATTGTTATGATTACAATATTAGCATTGAACTCTTTCTGATGGAAATGCTGATTGTTATGATTACAATATTAACATTGAACTCTTTCTGATGGAAATGCTGATTGTTATGATTACAATATTAGCATTGAACTCTTTCTGATGGAAATGCTGATTGTTATGATTACAATATTAACATTGAACTCTTTCTGATGGAAATGCTGATTGTTATGATTACAATATTAGCATTGAACTCTTTCTGATGGAAATGCTGATTGTTATGATTACAATATTAACATTGAACTCTTTCTGATGGAAATGCTGATTGTTATGATTACAATATTAGCATTGAACTCTTTCTGATGGAAATGCTGATTGTTATGATTACAATATTAACATTGAACTCTTTCTGATGGAAATGCTGATTGTTATGATTACAATATTAGCATTGAACTCTTTCTGATGGAAATGCTGATTGTTATGATTACAATATTAACATTGAACTCTTTCTGATGGAAATGCTGATTGTTATGATTACAATATTAGCATTGAACTCTTTCTGATGGAAATGCTGATTGTTATGATTACAATATTAACATTGAACTCTTTCTGATGGAAATGCTGATTGTTATGATTACAATATTAGCATTGAACTCTTTCTGATGGAAATGCTGATTGTTATGATTACAATATTAACATTGAACTCTTTCTGATGGAAATGCTGATTGTTATGATTACAATATTAGCATTGAACTCTTTCTGATGGAAATGCTGATTGTTATGATTACAATATTAACATTGAACTCTTTCTGATGGAAATGCTGATTGTTATGATTACAATATTAGCATTGAACTCTTTCTGATGGAAATGCTGATTGTTATGATTACAATATTAACATTGAACTCTTTCTGATGGAAATGCTGATTGTTATGATTACAATATTAGCATTGAACTCTTTCTGATGGAAATGCTGATTGTTATGATTACAATATTAACATTGAACTCTTTCTGATGGAAATGCTGATTGTTATGATTACAATATTAGCATTGAACTCTTTCTGATGGAAATGCTGATTGTTATGATTACAATATTAACATTGAACTCTTTCTGATGGAAATGCTGATTGTTATGATTACAATATTAGCATTGAACTCTTTCTGATGGAAATGCTGATTGTTATGATTACAATATTAACATTGAACTCTTTCTGATGGAAATGCTGATTGTTATGATTACAATATTAGCATTGAACTCTTTCTGATGGAAATGCTGATTGTTATGATTACAATATTAACATTGAACTCTTTCTGATGGAAATGCTGATTGTTATGATTACAATATTAGCATTGAACTCTTTCTGATGGAAATGCTGATTGTTATGATTACAATATTAACATTGAACTCTTTCTGATGGAAATGCTGATTGTTATGATTACAATATTAGCATTGAACTCTTTCTGATGGAAATGCTGATTGTTATGATTACAATATTAACATTGAACTCTTTCTGATGGAAATGCTGATTGTTATGATTACAATATTAGCATTGAACTCTTTCTGATGGAAATGCTGATTGTTATGATTACAATATTAACATTGAACTCTTTCTGATGGAAATGCTGATTGTTATGATTACAATATTAGCATTGAACTCTTTCTGATGGAAATGCTGATTGTTATGATTACAATATTAACATTGAACTCTTTCTGATGGAAATGCTGATTGTTATGATTACAATATTAGCATTGAACTCTTTCTGATGGAAATGCTGATTGTTATGATTACAATATTAACATTGAACTCTTTCTGATGGAAATGCTGATTGTTATGATTACAATATTAGCATTGAACTCTTTCTGATGGAAATGCTGATTGTTATGATTACAATATTAACATTGAACTCTTTCTGATGGAAATGCTGATTGTTATGATTACAATATTAGCATTGAACTCTTTCTGATGGAAATGCTGATTGTTATGATTACAATATTAACATTGAACTCTTTCTGATGGAAATGCTGATTGTTATGATTACAATATTAGCATTGAACTCTTTCTGATGGAAATGCTGATTGTTATGATTACAATATTAACATTGAACTCTTTCTGATGGAAATGCTGATTGTTATGATTACAATATTAGCATTGAACTCTTTCTGATGGAAATGCTGATTGTTATGATTACAATATTAACATTGAACTCTTTCTGATGGAAATGCTGATTGTTATGATTACAATATTAGCATTGAACTCTTTCTGATGGAAATGCTGATTGTTATGATTACAATATTAACATTGAACTCTTTCTGATGGAAATGCTGATTGTTATGATTACAATATTAGCATTGAACTCTTTCTGATGGAAATGCTGATTGTTATGATTACAATNGCTTTCACGCTTAAACTACTGAACCGATTTTGATGAAATTTGGTAGGGAGATAGACTAAACTATATGAAAGGACATAAGCTACTTTTTATCGCGAAAAAAAGGGGTTGAAACTATAAACGGCCATGCCTATAAGGCGCCAAGCGAAGCGGGCGTATCCTGCTAGTGATAATATACTTTTTAACCCCTATGTATATTATCTCCTGTGGATAGGGGAACTTAAAAAGAATACTTCCAAGGCACCCAAGTCATTGCCAGTCGTAAAAGGCGACTAAAGGAAGGGTCGGAAACGATATCTTTTCCATTACCCATGCAGAAAGCAAGGAGAAGCTACTTTATTATCATCCGTAAGGTTTCTCAAGTATCAACAACTCATGGCGAGTTGTTGCAAACCAGCCCCATGGCTGTCAACCTATGATAAAGATTTATAGAAAAATTTATAGAAATCAACGAAGATACTAAAAAGAAATCAACAAAGATACTGAGAAGAACAAGGTTGTTTATTTTATCAATATAAGCGTTAAGATTAACGTCCCCCCCCCCCCAAAAAAAAAGGGGTTAGGAAACGTTTTGTTCGCCATGTCTTGATGAAGAAGTTGTTTTTGCTGTAAAAACTCCAAGTTTACCCATCAATCTGGAAAAACTTGCATCAATCTGGAAAAACTGTCGCTCTATACGGGCTTTGTGTCGCGTCCCCTTTATATGAACCCCTCCCTCCCCCGGAAATAAAATCCCGGATACGGGCCTGATCAACCTCCATGCGTCTAGTATGTATAGTAGGTACCTATATTCAAATTCTGCGCCTTTCCTCGTTTTATAGTGAACGTTAGCGAACTCCACTTTTGACCACAGTTTACATCCCGAAATGCACTTGTATAAGTGTATGTATGTTTGTATGTTACGCGATACAAGCCACAATTTTCATCCGATTTTGACGAGATTTGATATACATATTTAGGACACGAAGGAAATTTGCTGTATAGTTTTTGGGGGCCCTGGGCCCCCTGGGGCCCCAATATTCTGTTTTGGAAATGATTTTTATCTTTTTAGCGGTTTGTTGTAGAAACGTAAAATTTTGAATTGTTATGGCTGATGTTAAAGGCTTTTCAATTTTGAAAATTTTGGGGGCCCTGCCCTTTTCCACCCCGGGGGACCCAGGGGGCCCAATATTGTTTTTTTTTTTTAAATGATTTTTATCTTTTTAGCGGTTTGTTGTAGAAACGAAAAATTTTGATATGCTGTGTCTGGTGTTGAGGGATTTCCGATTTTAAAATTTTTGGGGGCCCTGCCCCCCCGGGGGGACAATTTTGATATGTTATGGCTGTTAAGAGATTTCCGATTTTGAAAATGACTTTTTAAAATTTGATTAAAATATTTTTTTCTATAAATGACTACAACACTAACGTGAACACCTGATCATCTTTTTTTTTAAAATTTGGCTTANCACATGCGCGGATATAGGGGAGAGCCCGGGTGCACGTGCCCCCCCCCCAGTTTTTTTAAGCATCATTAGATTTTTTAAAAAACATCTAATGAACGATGATCCGCTGTGTCTTTTCTCCCATTGAGACGGAGGGGGGCACGGGCCCCTAAATAATTCCCAATCCTGATACTAAATAGAAATACGTAGGTAAATAAAAAATTGTCAAAAATTCTGTCTTCCGTCATGGTACTTTTTTTCGTCATCACGCTTATAAAATCGCTTATCACCCTTATGAAAGGTATTTGTTGTGAACTCAACAGCTTTTAACAAATTAGGTATCGTACCTCGATATACATTGCATTAAAAAATACTGCCCAGGACTCGAAACCCCAGGCCCTGGGTTACGAGTCCCTACCCCTCCCCACTCCAAATTTTCTATGAAGTATATTGTGCGATTGTGCCCCCCCCCCCAAAACAAGAGGGCTATATCCGCGCATGTGCATTTACGGAAAATAATAATTAATTAATCTTGATCCACTAGTTTTAGTTTTCATTCAACCCTCCCCTAAAACACCATTGATTCCATCCTGTATATAGTGGCCTCAGTGCCTCAGTCCTGAATATCTAATTTGCTAGTAAGCAGATAATCAATTTATGGTAAACATGCCTGTGGGCAACCTATTACTTAAGATACGAGTAGAAAAGAAGAACCGAGGGAGTTCCAAGTTGCCAGACAGAAGTAAAGTTCAGTTTATATGTCAGACTATAGTGCCGTGATGCTTACATAACCCTATAGCAAATTCAAGTAGATCACGAATCACAAGCCAGTCTGTCGTTTGGCTATAGCTTAAGGTATTCCTTAAAGAAAAAGTGAAATTTAAAATTATTACAAACAGTCTATCAGTGGTCACGGTGAGTACCCACATACTCGTATACCAAACAGTTAACAGTTTTGAAATATATTATTACTAGCAGGATACGCCCGCTTCGCTTGGCGCCTTAGAGGCATGGCCGTTTATAGTTTCAACCCCAAAAGTAGCCTATGTCCTTTCCTAAAGTTTAGTCTATCTCCAT
>CM022876.1:5365342-5391437 GCA_012654025.1 Pachypsylla venusta | reverse complement strand
CGGCAAAACTAAAAATATTCTTCCAGGCAGTTGAAGGAACATGTTCATACTAGACCGACAAGTGATCCGCTGGGCAAAACTAAAAATATTCTTCCAGGCAGTTGAAGCAACATGTTCATACTAGACCGGCACGTGACAGTGCATCACTGTGAGCTCACGATCAGCGGGAATCATTTTCCGGCACTGTCACTTCTTCTTTAATTTCAACTTTTCCTAATTCTATTTGGAGTTGGCGTTGCTTTCTTCAACGCTAGGCCATGTCTCTCTTGAACAACCTCTTAGGTTCATCACAATGTGCATTATGTCATTTATATTATTTATTACTTGTTTTTAAGGCGATGTCATATCTCGCTTGAACAACCTTGTGATTAAGAGACTTCTATGTCTGCGTCATGAAATTCACTATGGAATCAGTTTATGTTAGGGAAACGAGAAAAATCAATTTGGACCGTAACATAGACATACAAAATTTAAAACCCTGAATTACTCCTGGAATGCAATTAGGTAATAAGGACATGAGAAATTTAAATTGCAGTGGGAAATAATAAGGGATTGTTTTTTTGAAAAGAACAATACGGGATTTTTCTCTAATCATATCTCGATCGTCTGGTTCTCCCTTTTTTTTTTTTTTTTTTTTTTNCCTTTTTTTTTTTTTTTTTTGTTCTGAAACTGGTGAGAAGTGTCTGGCAACTCTTTGAATATAAAACGTTTTTACGGCCATTCCTCTTTTGCGTATGTACAACCGTCCAACATGGACCCTTGACGGCCAATTATAAAGCGAGTTTTTTTTTAAAAAAAAAAAATTGAAAAGGTTTGCCAGACTCCTTCTCGCTTGTTCGGTTCCAGACCACCTCTTTTCTATATATGATAAAAAATACGCCTAGAAAGAAAATAGCCCTCTTTTTTTTCATTTTTAAGGCCCGGTCCTACCAAAAGCCGTGTTAGGAAACACTCGTGTTTGCGTTTGGAGCATGTTATCACAGTGTTAGAAATTTTTGCGTCCTACCAAGAAACTCGAGTGACAATACTCCCTATCACGATCGCGTGTTTTTCGACACGCAATCGGGATTAAAATATAGTCTGGCAACACTGCTTTTAGGAATTTTGCTCGCTTTACTCATATAAACATTGACATGAAGTTAAGCAACGTCGGGCGTGGTCAGTACTTGGATACACCGCTTGGAACAGCACGTATCGTTGGTTCTTTTTTCCGGCCCAACCCAGGCTGGGTGAGGTCAATGTGGTAGCTGTTTTGCAAGTTTCCAGCGAATGGAGGGTAAAACCCCGTCTTGAATGACCAANACCCACAAAAAAGTGGTGGAAAAAGGAACTAAAGTTTGGTAGGACGGTGATTTGAGTGTTGACAGAGTGTTAGAATAAAACACGCAGAAAACACGCTGTGGTAGGATCGGGCCTAAGGAAATGTTAGAAAAAAATTCAACGTTAAATTTTTAAATCAAATATTAGGAGAAATGAAAATTTTTTAATTGCCCAAAAGCTAACTTTTTGAAAATATTGATTATTCAATATTTATTTCTTGTTCCTCTTTGACTTTAGAAAATGAGCAAATAAAGAAATCACTCAAAAAAACACGCTTAATGTTGCCGTCGTGTAGAAAAATATTTTGTGAAAATGTAAACGAATCTTTCCATAAAATTTCAGATACAAGGTCATTCTCATTCCTTTTCAACTCACGCATGCGCAGATAAAATATTTATTTCAATGCGGTTCCCCGCACCCCTCCAGCATGAGTTTATGCTGGCGCATAGAGTTGTAAAGCTATCGATTGTCAATTTCAAAATCAACGATTATCGATAACAGTTTTCGATAGTTTTCTAAATTCTTTTTTTATCTCCCGAGTCCAGGAAAAAAAGTTTCATAGTTTCAACACATAGGTAGGTTCTTGTATCTATTTTTTATGGTATTGTTTTTTTTTTTTTTTTTAAACAAAAATTGCTGCAAAGCACTTATTGTGTACAAAAATCGAGGACTGGTACCTATTGAGATTTCATGCTAGATTTTACATTGTAGTATGGGCTTATTAATAGTTAAAATTTCAAAAAACCTCTATTGACTCGTTGGGAGAGAGAGAAAAAAAACAAGTGCTAGCATCAAGCGACAAAATATCATTTACAAAACAAAAAAACACATTGTAATAAGGGATTAGGGTCCGGGGAGGAGTAAATTGGTGTCCTATTCAAAATTTTATTTTTTAAACTCGCTTTTTTATTGGCCGTCATGGACCCATTTTGGATGATTGTACATACGCAACAGAGGCATGACCGTAAAAACGTTTCCTATCCTGTCCAATTGGCCTAAAATTTGATTAAAAAAATTCAAAGGACATCAATATTCTTCCATCCTCCCCGTTGTCAGAATCTAAGGGATAGGGGATAGGGATTTGTAACCGGGGAGATGTGTTGAGGATACCAAAATATTTAATCAATTTTAACCCAATCAGAGAGGTTAGGAAACCTTTTTACGGTCATGTCTCTATTGCGTATTTACAACTGTCCAACATGGACCCATGGCGGGCAATAAAACAGCGAGTATAAAAAAAAAAATTACCTCAACACATCTCCCCTGTGAAAAACCCAAGGGATAGAATCATTTATATTTATTACATTTAGTTAGATCGATATTCGATAGTGACCGATAATCGAAACATGTCGATACTTATTGTTATCGTTAATTTTCTTCCCCCACCCCTATGTCTTCAGTTCGTGTTACGCAAGTGACGCATGCGCATAGAAGCATTATTTAATTTTGCGATCAGCAAATTTGATTTTCTCTTTCTTATCTCCTAGTGGAGTGTGTCTGTGTCAGGTGTTAGGAAGATTTGTTTAATGGAAGGCGTTAAGTAATAAAATAATTGCAATTTTTCTATTAATGTAACTACCTACATAATTCATATTTCGAATAAAATTCATAATTTCTATTAATATATATTCGTACATTTGCTGCTACATTTTATTTTCTGTTCTTTTTCAGTCATAATGAAATTAACGTGTTTTTATTAAGTGCGTACTTTTTTTTAGAAATAATAATAGCATGTTAATTTTATCAATTTATTATCAGTACAGCGTTCTAATTAATCAGTTACTCTGTAATCTAATATAGCTTTAGCTATCTTAATCTTTTTCAGTTTTTAATTATTTTTTTTTTTTTAATTTGGCTTAACGTCTCTTTAACATCTATTGGTCATTCAAGACGGGGGTTTTACCCTCCATTCGCTGGAAACTTGCAAACCAGCTACCCACATTGACCTCACCCAGCCTGGGTTGGGCCGGAAAAAGCCAACGATACGTGGTGTTCCCAAGCGGTCACCCATCCAAGTACTGACCACGCCCGGACGTTGCTTAACTTCAGTGATCCGACGGGAACTGGTGTATTCAACGTGGTATGATCGTTGGCTTTCACCCTTAAGTTTAAATTTTGTTTAAAATTGATTAAAAGTGTGTTAACATGACTTTTTCTATTAAAATTTTATACGATCAAAAACTTTCGACTCAGCATTATCTTATAATTGATAAATCAGTAACTGTTGTATAGAATTTCTCCTGTTTCAGGGTCCGAATTAGTAAATTTCGGTGCCAATTTGCGTGTTGAATATAGACTTTCAAAGAAATCTATATAAAAATGGCAAATACAGAATTGAGTACTGGAAAAACCATTTTCGTTTTAACGATTGTAGCAGGCTGTTTTGCTGTATTATGGCCGAAAATATTCTATCCAATGTTTTTTGGTACCAACCAATTTGTGAACAATATTGAAAAAGCTCAAGGTAAGTTTTTGTTTTATTATTTTCAATATTCCTCCTCTTTTAACATCTATTGGTCATTCGAGACTGGGACATTTTATGAACATTTTATTGAGCCTCACCCTCTAAGTGTGCTCTCAGGCAGGCGCATACTTACTTATCTTATAGCATACCGCACATTTTGTTTATAAGCAAAGAAAAAACAGATATGTACTTATTTTCTTATGGGAGTCCGCAGATCAAAGATAAGTAATTATACGGCTGTCTGCGAGCAGACTAAGGTTTGGAATCCATGGGCCTCAGCCTCATGGGCTTCTTGAGTATTGGGGTAAGCTATTACCATATTGTTTTGGAAGAGTTCCTCTCAGGGGTTTAATGACCCTAATGAATTGAAGAGCGAGTCTCCAATTGAGTAGGACGCTGCAATCAACAACGTTAGGTAAATACTGCCAATTTTACTATAAGGATGATTATTGGCATGTTCGTGTACAATCGATTTAATTTTGTACAGTGTCGTTATGTTAGATTGTCAACTTCGATCCGATTTTCTTGTTTTAATATGTTTTTAACAGTGTAACTATTACAACTAGGTTTGAAAAGTTGAATTAAACTATATTTACAACGAACATGCCTCGCTGACGTAAGCAATGATCCATGTATGATATGGTTAGGTAACGTTTATACCGCCTTTTCTATTGGTATGATCACCAAGTTTGTTTGGTGGGACGTGTTGGGATCAGTATTGGATTAGGCCGGTTAGGTTACAATAAAAAGTCGTAGAGTGGTGAACTTGGTTTTAATAAAATTCTCCCCCCATACCTTTAAAATGAATAATCGTGTGATAAGTCATCCCATTTAAATCATCAACGGCCGAAACTTGTTGGCCCAAAATCAATCTCCTCGAAAATGAGGCGACCTGTCTTTTACCACTTGTATTGAGTGGGTCTCGAGATACTGGGGGTGGGATGAGACTTTATGCTCACCAGGTCACCCTGTATATGACTGTAAATACTATTCTTCTTTAGAGGCTGAATTAAAGGTCACACCAATCCCCCCCCCCTGGAAAAAGTATTTTGAAATAAAGAAACCGTCTGTAGCCCACCGGAGTATCAGGACCTCTTGAATCAGGGGGCCCCTATGTGCATAGTTAGGACACTGGCCATAAAAAACATATATTAATTATTTTTAAAAATAAATAATTGAAGTTTTGCGAAAATCGAACTAAAATAGGAAATCGTAGCATAGCGACACCGTCCCGACTACTGTGAGTGAGTGTGGCTTCACTGAGATATCCCAGCCGCCCTACTAGGCTGAGATATCTCAGACAGACATAGAGATGTTACCCAATAGATGTAAATAAATAATGTATTGAAGTCAACGAAGAGTGTGTTGAAAAATAAGACATAGAGGAACAAAGGCGTTGTCATGAAGAAGCTGAACAAATCGGGAAAAGGTGCTCGGAACCCAAACAGAGATGTCCTGTCAAAATTTAAATAGTCAAAATATTTGCATAATTTTACCTCGTATTATCATTAGACAATATAAGACATGTAAATATATTGTCAGAAGGTTTTGGAACCACCCTCGTACATTCAATGGGATCAGTAGCTCGTAAGTAAGGTCGTGTGATTTTCACACCAGATTTATTTGTTTTTAATAAAAACGTTTTCAAGGTGGAGCTAGTGGCTGTTGTGGAGACGTCCTCTTTGAAAAAGATATCCAAACGTTGAAGATACTGAATGAATTCTGTGAGAACAGCATCATGCTGACCAACCAGTCGTCCAACAAACCACTCAACCATGGACTAATGCTACATCTCTGTTACAAACGAATCTACGAAACGTGCAACATTGACTTGTCCAAACTTTATAGAATGGATCAAAATCATGAGATAGATCGTTCATTTAAAGAACTGATTGGAACAGTTCGCTCGTTGAACTCTAGTTTATGTTTGAAATACAATTTCAATATTAATTTTCATTTAATTGGACCCCCCAGAGTGATTAGATCTGACATTATGAAATCGTCGAGTTTGATTAACAAGAATAAAAAAAATGAGACGACAAAGAGTAAGCATTGTGCGATGTGTTTGTCAAAGCTTCCTGATTTTTTTTTTTAAATTTTAAATGGCTTGAGTGGGTTATCCTGTTATTTAACCACAAATATTGTAGTTGTCAATAATGTGTTTTTTTTTTCTTTAATTTTAAACTAATATTGTGTACAGAAATGAGAATAATGAAAAAGACATAATGTTTTCTAAAGGTTTTCTTACATTAATATTCTGTTTTTTTTTTACTAACATTGTGTTTTTACTGATATTATGTTGTCTTTTTTTACCAACATTGTGTAAAAACATTGTCTTCTCAAAACGGGATACTATGTCAAGTAGCATATTAACAAACTAAATAATAAACTAAGTTTTCACTTGACTAAAAAAAAATATTTGCAAATTTTACAGTAGGATACACATATGTGTATACTACTGTAAAATTTGCAAATACATTTTTTAGTCAAGTGAAAACTTAGTAAGTTTATTATTTAGTTTGTTAAAAACATTGTGCTTTTTACTGATATTATGTTGTCCTTTTTTACTAACATTGTGTTTTTTACTGATATTATGTTGTCTTTTTTTTTTTACTAACATTGTGTTTTTTAAGGGCAATGGCGGATACAGAAGTATATTTGGGGGGTGGGGGTGGAATCAACTTGGAAAATAAGTTTAAATTAAATAGGCATACAACACGATAACTAGTAAGTGATCCATTAGAGAACAAGTAATATGAGTTGCAAGCATAAATTTATTAAATAGTCATACAACACGATAACTAGTAACTGACCCATTAGAGAACAAGTAATATGAGTTTTAAGCATAAATTGACCTTCTCAAAGTTCGAATTTAACAAAATTGTTTGTTAAAATCGATTCAGTTTGAATAAACATTTACATTTTCCACCCTTAGAGGGGGGGTCGACCCCATTGCCCCCGCCCCTAAAAATTCAATAATTTTAATGAAGGCCAAAAATTATTATATCTTCACTTGCCTTCACTTTTTTAGTCAAGTCAAGTATTGACATAGTATCCCAATTTAACCAACTTCAATAATTTCTGTTAAGTAATAAACCCAAGTGTTACATTAGCAGAGGTTATTTTTTCAAAATACAACTGGATGTTAATAGGATGAATACCTCAATAGCGAGAAGTAAGTGGACGATAATAATAATAATCTAATTATCAAATCCCAATTTAACCAACTTCAATAATTTCTGTTAAGTAATAAACCCTAGTGTTACATTAGCAGAGGTTATTTTTTCAAAATACAACTGGATGTTAATAGGATGAATACCGCAATAGCGAGAAGTAAGTGGACGATAATAATAATAATCTAATTATCATTTCTTCTTCTCGTTTCAGCCCAACTTCGCCAAGAACGTCCTCCACATATGCGTCCTGAAATGTTACATCCAGCTCTCAGAGAAAATGGAAGAGCTATCCCTCACGAACGAATTGTACCCAGAGTTGAACCAGACGTTGTCAGACCTCAAATAAAGGTAAGCTGGGGTGTCGCGACCAAATAAAATGGACCTATGGATTTTTAATTAGTTATACTTCTTTAGGCGCGCTATAAAAAAATGATGAGAGTGAAATTTAAAGATGCGCACGTACCTGTAACAAAATTATCACCGCATCAGTCTAACACAAAATTAACATAGTACTATTTGGTAGGGTCTGAGTTTACTCCCGGATGGGGTAGTATGTTCTTTTGAAATAATATTAAATTTATTTTTAAAAAGAAGTATAACTTCTCACGTGCGTACGTGGGGTAGTATGTTTTTTTGAAATATTATTATATTTATTTTTAAAAAGAAGTATAACTTCTCACGTGCGTACATAAGGACACGCATCCATTTTTTTTTAGGGCCGGTTTTTTCCAAAATAGTCAACCTAGTGTTGGTGGAGTCAACCCGGCGTTCCGACAAAATTTGCATTTTTAACAAGTTCGAGCCAAATTTTGTACAATGCCAGTGTGATACCCACTGGACTAGGAGGACTACTGTGTATTATAAACTGTGGTGGTCTTTTTTTCGGAAAATCCAAGTGCCGCGTGCTTGCAGCAGGGAGGTAGGTACCGGGTTCGAGTCTTGGTTGGGTCAAAAAATTTAAAAAGGTTTTTTGGAATTTTCTACTTGGTCTGGTTGTGTTTGGGGTTAACTCAACCTCCTGAAGACAATTGAATAGCTGTGGTAATAGAATAATTTGGTAGCATTATGACTGTCGTGGATTTAGGAAGATAATTTTCAAACTCATCTACATGAGGCGATTGTGGCACAACATTAGTGCTGAGAACTTCATTTGTGGTGGCATAAGATTCAATAACTTCATTCATGATTATCATAAGATTCAATCACTTCATTCACGATTATCATAAGAGATTCAATTACATTAAAATCTCATTTTTATGTAAACAATTGGACTTCATTTTTTCCCTTTATTNATTCGATCACTTTATTCATGATTATCATAAGATTCAATCACTTTATTCATGATTATCATAAGATTCAATCACTTCATTCATGATTATCATAAGATTCGATCACTTTATTCATGATTATCATAAGATTCAATCACTTCATTCACGATTATCATAAGATTCAATCACTTCATTCATGATTATCATAAGATTAATAAATTTGCTTTGGCAACATCGTAAACCTCCTTGTATTTTTGGTTTTTCAAAATCACAGATGTGTCAAATCAAAAAAAAAACCCAGATGTGTGTATAATTCTAGATACGAACTAGCGTTATAAAAATAAAGTAAAATAAATTGACAAAGATAAAAATTAATTACTTCTATAGATTGACAGAGATAAAAATTAATTACTTCTATAGATTGACAAAGATAAAAATTAATTATTTCTATAGATTTTTTGTTGTTGTTTTTCGCGAGGATAGTTTCAAAATTTCTCATGTAGGTAATTTCTTTTTCACGGATGTTTTAAGAAAATTACATTAAAATCTCATTTTTATGTAAACAATTGGACTTCATTTTTTTCCCTCTATTTTGTTTAAAGTAATATCGATACTATTGTTTTTTTAATGATTTGATCGCAAAATCCGCCATTTCTATCCTCCCTGCAGGCTTGGATATGTTGTTTGAGGCAATCTATTATTCCTCTTCATGTTTTTATATCTTTTTATTTCGCCCAATTTTTTCCTCCACACCACGTTTGACATTTTTGACAAAACATGTTAACCTAACCTACTTCATATTAATCTAAAAATATCATATTATTTTACTTCACTTTTATAGTACTAGTTCGTATCTAGAATTATACACACATCTGTGTTTTTTTTTGAAAAATATTCAAAAAAATTGCGCCTTTAAAAAAAACGAACTCGAGTTGAAAAAGTGAATCTCTCAAAAATCGAGGTGTTGGCACACTAGCGCTCTAGGCATCGAGTTGGACGAGTCTTTTAGGAACTAAAACTTCGTAAAAGCGAAATTTTGTGCAAACCCCGGGTTGCCTTGCGAACTCGGTGTTGACTATTTTGGTAAAAGCGGCCCTCAATCTCTTCATTGACGATTATCATAAGATTCACCTCGAAACCATAATCACTCGCCCTGTATGTGAATGGATTATACGATAGTTTTATTATATTTGATCAATTTGAATTATGTTGGCCAGGGTCAATTTATATTCGCCAGAATTTAAACCATTAGAAAACAATTTTCAACAACATTCAAAATATGTTTGCCGAAGAAGAAGATGAAAAAAAAACAATTCACATCTTGGTGTTCATCCAATATTTCGTTATGTCCCCTCCGCGGGAGCTTCTCTTCATCTCACTCTCCCAATCTCTGATATTTTTCAAATCTTGCCATCAGATTTGCAGGGGTTTCTTTTTGATTGAATCAAGTGAGATCTAGCATTGACATCATAATTTCTTATTTTCCTTATCTATACTTATAAAATGCAAAGCCCAGTTGGTATACTGACTGACTGATAATCAACGTAGCTCCACGATGGATAAACGTAGAGACTTGAAACATGGCACAAAGGACCCTTTTAGTATGTAGGTGCGTAAAAATTGACGCAATTTAGCGGGTCTTTTTGCAATTTTTTCTGGGCAAACTAAAAGAGATAACGAAAAATGACCGAGAATAGACCCTCCAAAATAGTATATAAGGACCCATAAAAAATATAAAATTTGAAAATTTCCGGTTTCTCCCCGATTAATGGACGGTTTTCACCGCCAAAAAATCGGAATTAAGAAGTAGCACTTAGGGATGAGCGAAAAGGCTGAAATTTGATACAAAGGTGTTCCGCCGTGCAAAAAGTAATATTTTTGAGTAAAATATTGAATTTTCTAAATAGGAGCCGNAGAACGGCAAGTTCTAGAGACTTGAAATTTTGTGTTGGGTGATGTTTTTATTTTCCTTATCCTATAGAAAGGAAAGTATTGTCATAGGCTGAATGGGCGTTTTGGGATCCCTAGAGCCCAAAACAAGATATCTCGAGAACGGCAAGTTCTAGAGACTTGAAATTTTGTGTTGGGTGATGTTTTTATTTTCCTTATCCTATAGAAAGGAAAGTATTGTCATAGGCTGAATGGGCGTTTTGGGATCCCTAGAGCCCAAAACAAGATATCTCGAGAACGGCAAGTTCTAGAGACTTGAAATTTTGTGTTGGGTGATGTTTTTATTTTCCTTATCCTATAGAAAGGAAAGTATTGTCATAGGCTGAATGGGCGTTTTGGGATCCCTAGAGCCCAAAACAAGATATCTCGAGAACGGCAAGTTCTAGAGACTTGAAATTTTGTGTTGGGTGATGTTTTTATTTTCTTTATCCTATAAAAAGGAAAGTATTGTCATAGGCTGAATGGGCGTTTTGGGATCCCTAGAGCCCAAAACAAGATATCTCAAGAACGTTAAGTTCGAGACTTGAAATTTTGTTTCGTGTGATGTTCACACCAGATTTTTTTATCTTAGAGAAATCTGCATAGTGAACCAGGTCATCAAGAGGCGATTTTTTTTGTTATTGTCAACTAGCGGGCTATGCATGCTTTACTACACGCTTTAGAGTCATGACCGGTCTAGTGCTAATAGTATTCTATGATTTCCCTTACAGAAATCGACCGTAACTCGAAAACGTTTCGACAACGGTGGGATCGATTCTCATCAATTTTACAATATCTCTTACCATTTTTTTTTTTTACACACATCTATCGTTACATTATTATAGACAAACAGAGAAAACCAGATAGTTGCAGAACTGACTAAGTTATTATTAATCAGTTAACTCTTCTCCCGGATTGGGTCTGGTTTGCCGCTTTTACTTTGTTTGTTTTCTTTATGCAATAACATGGAAATAACTTATTTTAATGAAATTTTCTCATTCTTCTCCCCCNCCCCCCCCCCCCTGTAAATTAATTGAGAAGATGAATGTTTTTCTTTTTTTGCTAAAAAGTTTCCTTATTTAAGTTAGTTATCACTGTTTGTCCCAAATAACCACCTTACTTCAGACTTTCTACCCGAAAATGGCCGTTTTCTAAATGGCCTATTTTTGAGAAAAATGAGACACTTTGTTCTTTTACCATACTGATGAAAATAAAAATGTACACTTCTGATGGTTTAAATGGATGAGAAACCTTTTTTGGAACACAATAACGGAAAATTTACATCAAAGCTTAAAAAACATACCGTTATACAGGGTGTAACAAAATTAAACTTTAGACCACTCTACTTCGTCCCTGACTTTTTTTCAAAAAAAGAAAAAATATGTACTATTCTATGTAAATTTCGATATTGTCAATAAAAATTCACTTCTGGGGGGTCGACGCTGGATCTCACCATAACCATTCGATTGGCCANTAACTCTCGAACGCTTTGTCTGATCGTTCTACAAAAACTCTCGAACACTTTGTCTGATCGTTCTACAATAACTCTCGAACGCTTTGTCTGATCGTTCTACAATAACTCCCGAACGCTTTGTCTGATCGTTCTACCAAAACTCTCGAACGCTTTGATCGTTCTACAATAACTCTCGAGCGCTTTGCCTGATTTTGATGAAACTTGGTATGGTTTATAATGTTTACTATCTATTTGGGGGGCGTATTTCAATTATTAGCTCCCAAGATAAGATGAAGAATGATAATTAAAAGGTCAAGTAGCTAACAACAACTTGAGCTGCATTCTCATACATCTGGCTACCGTCAGATACGATAACACTATTGATTGATTTAACTGGGTGTTTCAACTCATCATTTGCTACGTACAATTCTTGTAGCACAAAGCCGTTTGAGGCAGGGGGAGCGTAGCTTCGCGTCCACCCTGTATATTCGGGCAGCATAAGTAAGGACTAATTATTTTTAGGCTGGGGTGTTGCAACAGACAACCTGTTCCTCATACATATGTAAACAGATTTCTGATTCATTTAGATGGAGATTAGACCTTAATTGGGAATATTGGGTCACATGGTGGTGGCCATTTAAACTGAGTTAAGTCTACAGTTAATAGAACTACTTATTTTAACTGAGTGAAGTCTACAGTTTACAGAACTACTTATTTTAAGTGAGTGAAGTCTACAGTTTACAGAACTACTTATTTTAACTGAGTGAAGTCTACAGTTTACAGAACTACTTATTTTAACTGATTGAAGTCTACAGTTTACAGAACTACTTATTTTAACTGAATGAAGTCTACAGTTTACAGAACTACTTATTTTAACTGATTGAAGTCTACAGTTTACAGAACTACTGGTAAAATATATTTTTTTCTGGTTGGGTGTTAAAACCTTTTTTATTGGATTGTCACAACTTACCCTTGGGTGGTAAGCTAGATATATTACATTATCTTTATTTATCTTTTTCAGTCTGGCGTACCCAAACCAAGTATGGGCAGACCATCGTTTGGTGGCGGTGGGCCACATCATCAGAAGCAAGGATCCGGAGGCATTATGAACTTGCTCATGCCAATGTACACCATATCCATTGTGGCTTTTTTTATCTACACGATGCTCAGGGTAAGCGAAATTTCAGCGAATTCGATTGAAATCCTATTTCTCACTGTCTTTTCTTTGTGAGGGTTTCTTTTGTATTTTTCTACGCATGACGTCACAAGTGACTCCTAAGAGATTGTCCCCGGGAGTGGGATTTCTATTAAAAATATTAAATGTTGGGTGAGGCATAGATATAACAAGTTGAAGTTCTACGCATGACGTCACAAGTGGCTCTTAAGAGTGTCCCCGGGAGTGGGATTTCTTTGAAAAAAAAAAATGGGTGAGGCATAGATATAAGAAGTTGAAGTTCTACGCATGACGTCACAAATGACTCTTAAGAGTGTCCCCGGGAGTGGGATTTCTTTTGAAAAAAAAAATGGGTGAGGCATAGATATAAGAAGTTGAAGTTCTATGCATGACGTCACAAGTGACTTAGAGATTGTTCTCGGGAATGGGATTTCCATAGAAATCCCATAGATATAAGAAGTTGCTTTAACATTACACGGCCAATTTTGGGGAATTGAATTCCGATATGCGCACCTACAGACGTCGTGTTGTGATGATTATTGCTCTTTTTTGTTTTTGAAAAGACGTTCGCCCTAACTATAAAATGATATAATTATGGGGTTCCCACCGTCAGGGAAAAATAAGGAATTTCATTTTTTTATTTTTTTTATTCAAAAAAAGCAAATCACCAGGTTTTTTTACACCGTCAGATGTCTGGTTCTACAAGGGATAGGTCATTGAAATTTTCAACATTCCGTAGTATAGTACAATACTACAGGATAAACTTCAAAATTTAATGCTAACCCGGACAGGAGATAGGTAATTTCAAAATTTTCCATTTTTTGGATACTCACTGACTGGCTGAATCACTCATCATCAAAAGTTTTAGGCTCTTCCCGTATATCCAGAGCGCTTTGCAAAATGGTTCCGCTTTCGGGAAGGAGATGCTCGAAAACTAGTGTAAATTGGTAGGACGCTGATATCTTGCATGAAAGAAAACATCTACATGCAATTAAATGGAAAAAATATTTATATTCACACTTTTACTACCAGTCCTCTAAAACAATTCCGCTAATGGAATAGATATCGTTTCCGACCCTGCCCTTAGTTGCCTTTTATGACTGGCATGGATTTGGGTGGTGCCTTGGAAGTATTCTTTTTAAGTCCCTCTATCCCAGTCTAGATTCAGGTTTAATTAAATTGGTAGAAATACTTTGATATGAGGTTACCGAAAAGTTTTTGGAACTGAGATGGTATACGTTCCAGGTAGTCCTGGTGCTTTGAGGACGTCACGAGTACGTCCTCAAAGTTTTATCGTTGACCTCATCTCGGGGTCAACTCGGATTAAATGACCGGGGTCCAAACCAACTTCTAAATCATATTTCTGGTTTACAGATATGGGATCCGATTTGTACATTTGTTAAACTTATTCTTCAGGTATGATCGTTTGTGTGGTGTCTGTGTATATGAAAATCATCTAACCTAACCCAACCGTACTAATCTTATTTTTCGATTATTCCCTAACCGAATAAACTTATTCTTCAGGTATGAACGTTCGTGTGGTGTCTGTGTTCTAACCTAACCGTACTAACCTTATTTTTTGATTATTCCCTAACCGAATAAACTTATTCTTCAGGTATGAACGTTTGTGTGGTGTCTGTGTTCTAACCTAACCGTACTAACCTTATTTTTTGATTATTCCCTAACCGAATAAACTTATTCTTCAGGTATGAACGTTTGTGTGGTGTCTGTGTTCTAACCTAACCGTACTAACCTTATTTTTTGATTATTCCCTAACCGAATAAACTTATTCTTCAGGTATGAACGTTTGTGTGGTGTCTGTGTTCTAACCTAACCGTACTAACCTTATTTTTTGATTATTCCCTAACCGAATAAACTTATTCTTCAGGTATGAACGTTTGTGTGGTGTCTGTGTTCTAACCTAACCGTACTAACCTTATTTTTTGATTATTCCCTAACCGAATAAACTTATTCTTCAGGTATGAACGTTTGTGTGGTGTCTGTGTTCTAACCTAACCGTACTAACCTTATTTTTTTATTATTCCCTAACCGAATAAACTTATTCTTCAGGTATGAACGTTTGTGTGGTGTCTGTGTTCTAACCTAACCGTACTAACCTTATTTTTTGATTATTCCCTAACCGAATAAACTTATTCTTCAGGTATGAACGTTTGTGTGGTGTCTGTGTTCTAACCTAACCGTACTAACCTTATTTTTTGATTATTCCCTAACCGAATAAACTTATTCTTCAGGTATGAACGTTTGTGTGGTGTCTGTGTTCTAACCTAACCGTACTAACCTTATTTTTTGATTATTCCCTAACCGAATAAACTTATTCTTCAGGTATGAACGTTTGTGTGGTGTCTGTGTTCTAACCTAACCGTACTAACCTTATTTTTTGATTATTCCCTAACCGAATAAACTTATTCTTCAGGTATGAACGTTTGTGTGGTGTCTGTGTTCTAACCTAACCGTACTAACCTTATTTTTTGATTATTCCCTAACCGAATAAACTTATTCTTCAGGTATGAACGTTTGTGTGGTGTCTGTGTTCTAACCTAACCGTACTAACCTTATTTTTTGATTATTCCCTAACCGAATAAACTTATTCTTCAGGTATGAACGTTTGTGTGGTGTCTGTGTTCTAACCTAACCGTACTAACCTTATTTTTTGATTATTCCCTAACCGAATAAACTTATTCTTCAGGTATGAACGTTTGTGTGGTGTCTGTGTTCTAACCTAACCGTACTAACCTTATTTTTTGATTATTCCCTAACCGAATAAACTTATTCTTCAGGTATGAACGTTTGTGTGGTGTCTGTGTTCTAACCTAACCGTACTAACCTTATTTTTTGATTATTCCCTAACCGAATAAACTTATTCTTCAGGTATGAACGTTTGTGTGGTGTCTGTGTTCTAACCTAACCGTACTAACCTTATTTTTTGATTATTCCCTAACCGAATAAACTTATTCTTCAGGTATGAACGTTTGTGTGGTGTCTGTGTTCTAACCTAACCGTACTAACCTTATTTTTTGATTATTCCCTAACCGAATAAACTTATTCTTCAGGTATGAACGTTTGTGTGGTGTCTGTGTTCTAACCTAACCGTACTAACCTTATTTTTTGATTATTCCCTAACCGAATAAACTTATTCTTCAGGTATGAACGTTTGTGTGGTGTCTGTGTTCTAACCTAACCGTACTAACCTTATTTTTTGATTATTCCCTAACCGAATAAACTTATTCTTCAGGTNGTTGGAAGAGAATTCCTCAGGAATTAACCCCGCCCTTTAAATTAACTTTTTTTCTTCTCTCTCTTTACCCTCTTTTCTTTTTTTTCTCTTTCTATCCTCTTCTTACTACAAACATACAAAAGAAGAGATTTCCTCAGGAATTGTTGGGTGGAAGGGAATTTCTCAGGAATTGTTGGGTGGAAGAGAATTCTTCAGGAATTAACCGCGCCCTTTGAATTTTTTTTTCTTTTTTCTTCCTTTTTTCTATCTATCCTCTTGTCTGTTATTGTTTAAAGTTGGTTCAATAAAGGTGCAAATAATAATATTATTTTTTTATTTCAAATTATATGTGAACTGAGGTTAACGAAAAGTTTCGAGGTCTATATAGACCCCAAATAAGACCAAATACAGAGGTTAACGAAAAGTTTCGAGGTCCATATAGACCCCAAATTAGACCAAATACAGAGGTTAACGAAAAGTTTCGAGGTCCATATAGACCCCAAATAAGACCAAATACAGAGGTTAACGAAAAGTTTCAAGGTCTATATAGACCCCAAATAAGACCAAATACAGAGGTTAACGAAAAGTTTCGAGGTTCATATAGACCCCAAATAAGACCAAATACAGAGGTTAACGAAAAGTTTTGAGGTCCATATAGACCCCAAATAAGACCAAATACATACAAAATTTCAATAAAATCGTTCCACGCTATTTAAATTTGAATTTTACGTATCACCTTTTTTTTTTTTTAATTTGGCTTAACGTCTCTTTAACATCTATTGGTCATTCAAGACGGGGGTTTCACCCTCCCTTCGGTGGAAACTTGCAAACCAGCTACCCACATTAACTTCACCCAGCCTGGGTTGGGTCGGAAAAATAGCCAGCTTTAAGAGGGTGCGACGTGGGCACTCACATGGCACATCCTCGCTGGACGTTGCTTAACTTTAGTGATCTATCTAAAAATAGTGTATTCAACGTGTCATACATGCTGGCACCTTAAAACATCGGATAGTGCTGAGGAGGAATTTATTATTTCTTCTGGTCGGTTCCAAACATTCATTATTGAAAATAATCTCTTTACTATCTTTTTCTGATTTTTTTATTTCAGTTTTTGTCCAATAGTCAGTCAAATGCTCAAGAACGTCACGCGTCCAACGCATCGACCTCATTGACAGATTATTATTCGGAAACAGAGTTCAGACGGACTTACTATCATCAGCAGGATCAGGACGAAACGTTTAGTCAGAAGAAAATTGCTGACTCCAATGCGGATCGGTCGAAAATAGGTAAGTGTGAAAACTCGATGGATGCAATTTTTTTTTTTGTTTCTCAGCAAACCTCAGTTTGGAGGAAGTCTTGTATATTTATGTAAAGTTTAAAACAAATCTAATAAGCTAATCACATTTTGTTTTATTCGTTATGGTACAGTGTGCGGCAATTAGTTCTCCCACTTTTCAAAAAATCGTGGGAGGTGAAGTGATAGTGGGAGGCGAGTGGGGTTTGTGATATTGAACACGAAATGACATCTAGTTTTTAGGTATCGCAATGGTTTGTTTTCTCGAGCATCGTGCGTTCGTTGCCAAGGTGTTTTTTTAAAAAAAGGGAATCCATTATAGCCACTCAGAGGGCATTCCGCACAAGGTATGGTTTGCACTCCACAAAGTCCACAGATCCAGTTCCTGACCGAAAAACAATTTTGAGTTTGTTCACATCTTTAGGACTACATCATCAGCTTTAGGTTGTATGGGGCTACGGCCCATACAGCTAATCGTTCTCGTGAGATTCTGCAGGACCTGTTCCCCGGCCCCGTGATTTCCTTACGGCATGACATTTAGTGGGCCCCTCGCTCGCCGGATTTGAGTCCCTGTGACTTCTTCCTGTGGAGATAGCTCAAGGCTGAGGTCTTCAAACATCGCCCTGGGACCCTTGAAGAGTTAAAGGAGGCAATTCTGGAAGAAATCATCCAAATTGATGCTGGTATGCTGACGAGAGTCATGGAAAACTTCCGAAAAAGACTCCATTTGCGCATCACTCGCTAAGTCCGTTATTTGGACGACATTATTTACAAAACATAGATAAAAAAAAAAACTAGAATACACAATCTTTCAGAATACAAAATAATTTTTCAAATATCTCATTTCGTTTTTATTTACCAGCTCCTTCAAATGTGGGAGCACTAATTGCCGCACGCTGTATGTAGTATGATGTCAGGTCAATGTTAGACGTCATCGGAACTTCATTTCTTTCCATACCCATTTATATATTTTTATTTTATTCTTAATGCTTTTCCTCTCCAAGGATGGAAAGAACAGGACGCCAGTGAGTATCTCCTTTTAATTTGTTATGGTCTCCGTTACCGGCAGGTTCTCATAAATAATTTACCGAAGAAATAACTTATACGTCAATACAATTAGAATTTAAAAAAAAAAAAATCCGGGCAAAAGTTTTTTTAGTTGTAGATCCAGGCGAAAGTTTTATAGTTTTAAAACAAATCCGGGCAAAAGTTTTATAGTTGTAAACAAATTCAGGCAAAAGTTTTATATTTTTAAATCAAATCCAGGCAAAAAATTTATAGTTGTAAACAAATCCGGGCAAAAGTTTTATAGTTGTAAACAAATCCGGGCAAAAGTTTTTTTTTAGTTGTAAACAAATTCAAGCGAAAGTTTTATATTTTTAAATCAAATCCGGACCAAAGTTTTATAGTTGTAAAGAAATACAGGCAAAAGTTTTATATTGTTAAATCCGGGCAAAAGTTTCATAGTTGTAAACAAATCCAGGCAAAAGTTTTTTTTATAGTTTTAAACAAATCCGGGCAAAAGTCTTATAGTTTTAAATAAATAAATCCGGGCAAAAGTTTTATAGTTTTAAATAAATAAATCCGCACAAAAGTTTTATAGTTTTAATCTCTTCAGAAATGACCCAATATGAATATTCTCCCAACTGTGTGGATAAATGTGGCAGGAAAAGGGTAATTTTTTTAATCATTTTTAAAACACACAAAATATAGTCTTGTTAGAGGGAAGCTTGGCTTCCTCTGCCAAACCTAATAAACCTCTAACATAGGGAAGTACTGTACCACGTCATCTCGAGCATGGCAAGAAACATAAACAAGATAAATCATACTGCCAGACATGAAGGTCGACAGCAGTATAAAGTCCTTGTCATGGTTCTAGGGGCCCATGTCAATTATTAGCCTCCAAGAACAGATGACAATTAAAAACTTTAGCAATAGACAACAACTTATCTGGTGCTGTTGTCTCATACATCTGGCTACCATCCGACACGATGATTCCACTATTGATTGAATGAATGCATTTTTTACCCATTTCATTAGCTCAAATGACACGCATTACGTAATTTTCTATCACTATTCGACCTTTGATCATTTTGGTGGTGGACATATTTCCTTTTTTATCATTGGGTCTGGTTTTCTGTTTGCATGATGCCCTTCTTTTCATCAGACGATCTAGAAATAGATCAACTTCGGAGACGCTTGGAAGCGACAGAAGCCGCCATGGAAAAGATCGTTACTCAAATGCTTTCCATGCCGCAACAGATTGTGCTGACAAAGGTCGGTTCGTAGTGTTTGTCCATTTAGCTCGTCGAGCTGTGAGAACTATTCTTCTGTAGATTGATTTGAGAGAGATGGAGGAAAATAATGAGTGAAGATTTGGTAGAAGGTGTTTCTAGGGGGGAGAAAAGATGCGAGGGTGTAGGGGATTTTGAAAATGCTTTCATAAAATCCCCCCTCTTAACTTTTGAACGGCTCCATCTTGAAACTTAAATTTTCGATATATCTTATGGTTTTAGTTTTTTTATGCTATGGTAAAAAAGCACCTTTTTGTCCGTCACCAAGAACCCGGATTTTTTTTTTTTCATGATTATTCTAAAGATTAAATCTAAAATTAACGATTAACATTTATATAAGAAATATTAAATTAAAAAAAAAAAATCACGGCCAATTTTTCGAGTGTTTGGGTGACGAACCCTGGATTTTTAATTTGACCAGTTGGGAGGACCTTAAAGTTGCCCCTGCGTTTCAACAAAGCATAAAAAAACTATACCTCAAGTAAAAGCCGTTACCAAAGTTTCTACGCTGACCCGTATTATTTCTGTTCAAAAATTTTGGGCTCATTTTTGGGATCCTTGATGACTGTTTGCAGATGAACCCTGGATACATTTTCTTCAAAACTGAATCTTCACTCTTTTCTCCCTTTCTCTTCACTCTGACGCTTAATACTTCCCTCGCTGCTTCAATTTTTCTTTCTCATATTTGGATTATCTTTCTATCATATGTCAACCAGTTGCTCACAAACCATGAAAGGGATTTGAGTGTTCAATGCCGAAATACGTTTTGAGGTCCCCAGAGCCCAAATTTCGATTCGAGCTAATAATGATTCGTGTGTCTGTCTGTGAACAAAATGTCTAAAAAACTGCAAAAGCAAGATACTTAAAATTTGGTTTTTACGTTACACTAGCTGTTTTCCCGTGCTTCGCTACGGTTACGAAATTCAACAACAATTTTGAGATTGCTACAATAAAGCTTCTCAAGTAGATTTTTGGTGGAACCGAGTCCCAGAGTGAGCACGGCTACAATTTTGAGATTGCTACAATAAAGCTTCTCAAGTAGATTTTTGGTGGAACCGAGTCCCAGAGTGAGCACGGCTACAATTTTGAGATTGCTACAATAAAGCTTCTCAAGTAGATTTTTGCTGGAACCGAGTCTCAGAGTGAGCACGGCTCCTATTTACAAAAATTGGTGATAACGTGCTTCCACTGAAACTTTGGATTTTTGAAGTTATACTTCTTTAGGCGCGTTATGAAAAAATGATGAGGGTGAAATTTTAAGATGCGCGCGCATCTGTAACACAAATTTAACACCGCATCAGTGTAACACAAAATTAACACAGACCCCTCCAACTAAATATTTTATTTTCTCATTCTATTTGTATAGAACATTGTGGCTCAGTGGCAAGGCTGCCCTCTGGTTTCATAATTGGTAGGCTCTTGAGTTTACTCCCGGGTAGTATGTTTTTTTTGAAATATTATTAATTTTTTTTAAAAGAAGTATAACTTCTCACGCGCGTACATAAATACACACATTCATTTTTTTCCGTTCTTAATACGTACATACTAAAATGAATCTGTGTACCAAATTTCAAGTCTCTACATTTAGCCATCGTGGAGCTACGTTGATTATGAGTCAGTCAGTCTACCAACTGCCTCTGGAGACCTCAAAACGTGTCTCCTCTGTGTACAATCCTTTACGTGTGCGCAACTGGTTTGACAGTTATGTTTTTTGGTGTTGAATTTATTTTCCAGTTGTAAGCGCAATCTCGGGTCTTCTTGAACAGGTGAACAAAGAAATTCTCGACACAAATCCTGAGCTAATATCCCAACCATCTCAGGTATCAAACCCAATCTATCTCGTGTGCCGCTCGCTCGCTATTTTAACTTTTATTTTTCTAACAGATTTTTTTTAGATAGATTTTTTTTATGTTATTTTTTTGCCTTTGGGGAAATATCCCCCCCATCCCCTTTAATGTATAAAAGGTCAGTCATTTATAGTGGTCCAAATATCACGGATCCTGTTGGAGATACAAAGAATATATTCTGAACAATCATGCAGCGAGGTTTAACGTTGAATACACACACCAGTTCTTGTTAGATCACTGAAGTTGAGCAACGTTTTACTAAGTGGGTGACTGCATAGGTTCGAGCCCTCTCGTAATGCTGCCTCTTCTCAGTCCTAGCTGGGTGAAGCCAATGTGAGTAGCTGGTTTGTAAGTTTTCAGCGAATGGAAAGAAACACGTCTCGCATAACCAAGAGATGTTAAAGAGACGTTAAGCAAAAAAAAAATTTTTTTTTTGCCATTATCCTTACAAACTATTTATCCACATGAACCTAACCCAGCGCCAATATTTGCAAGTTGTCCTGGGACGTAGGCCCAAACATAGCGAGGACATATGGTGCCTTGCTTGTAGGTTGGTCTTTAGTTGCAGTTGGTAAACTCCAGGTTGTCCTGGGACGTAGGCCCAAACATAGCGAGGACATTTGGTGTCTTGGTGGTAGTGATGGTCTTTAGTTGCAGTTGGTAAAATCCAGGTTGTCCTAGGACCTGGGCCCAAACATAGCGAGGACATTTGGTGTCTTGGTGGTAGTGATGGTCTTTAGTTGCAGGTGGTGAAATCCAGGTTGTCCTAGGACCTAGGCCCAAACATAGCGAGGACATTTGGTGTCTTGCTGGTCGTAATGGTCTTTGGTTGGAGTTGGTAAACTCCAGGTTGTCCTGGAACGTGGGCCCAAACATAGCGAAGACATTTGGTGTCTTGCTGGTAGTGTTGGTCTTCGGTTGCTGTTGGTAAACTCCAGGTGGTTGTCCCGAGGCGTAGACCCAACCAACGTGACGACATTGGTGGGTTTTTGGTTGTCCTGGGATCCCAGAATCATGTTATGAAAATCGCGCGTGATTGAATGATGAGTTTGTATGTGGCGAGCTGTGAATGTTTACATAGGCGAAACGGCGCGGCAGACGTAAGCATGTGTGTTTGCTTGACGCTTTAGTTTTTACAGCTCTGCTATTTTTCTTTTGATTTTCATGTAAATAGTGAATAGTGTAAAATAATTTCAATTTTACTTTGCTTTTCCTGTTCTTTTGTTATTATTTTCAATAATGAAACTTTGACATCGTCCCCCCCCTCAAAATGTAACATTACGTAGGTACGTAGGATCCAAAAATGGAATTAAAACATTCGTTTGTCCGTGTTATAATGAAATTTGTAGGTAGGTTCCATTTGGGCTCTAGTTGCACCCTTGTCCGTGTTATAATGAAATTTGTAGGTAGATCAAATTTGGGCTCCAGTTGTACCCTTGTCCGTGATATAATGAAATTTGTAGGTAGGTCCCGTTTGGGCTCCAGTTGTACCCTTGTCCGTGATATAATGAAATTTGTAGGTAGGTCCCATTTGGGCTCTAGTTGTACCCTTGTCCGTGATATAATGAAATTTGTTGGTAGGTCCCATTTTGGCTCTAGTTGCACCCCGAAACTTTTCGTCAGTTACATATACACATATAGCGTGTCCCAAAATGACCAGTCACCCCCATTAACTTTTGAACGGCTTGGAATTTTTGAATTTTGAAAAGCTCTAGGAAAAAGGCTATGGCCCATCGAATGCTTATGGTGAGATCCAGGTTCGACCCCCCAGAAGTGATTTTTATTGACAAAGGTTGTCGATTTCTCAAGAAAATTAAGTAGAATGGTACAAATATTTTTATTCAAATAAAACTACAAATATAATAAGGACAAAAATTCCTGTATTATAAATGATTATTTCAGGGGCGGAGTTAGAGGGGTCTAAAATATAATCTTGTTACACCCTTTATAACCGTATTTAATTTAAGCTTTGATGTAAAAGTTCCCGCAAAAAAAAAAAAAAAAAAAAAAAAAAAAAAAAAAAAAAAAACGGAAATCGGGGTCAAAAGTGTGAAGTAAGGTGGTTATTAAGAACAAACAGTGATAAGTAATCAAAATAAGGAAACATTTTAATGAAAAAAGAAAAACATTCACCTTCTCAATTCTCTCACAACGGTGCCAGAGGGATGAGAAAAATCTATGAAATAACATAGGAAATACCATTAGTTTTAGATGCAAGTTATTTTCTATGTAAGTGCATTGAACTTTTCTCATTCCTCTGGCCCCGCTGTGAAAGAATTGAGAAGATGATTTTTTTTTTTTTGCTAAAATGTGTCCTTATTTAAGTTACTTATCACTGTTTGTCCTAAATAACCACCTTACTTCATAATTTTTACCTGAAAATGGCCGTTTTCTAAATAGCCTATTTTTGAGAAAAATTAGACACTTTGTCCTCTTATCACACTGATAAAAATATGTACACTTTGATGGTTTAGGTAGATGAGAAACCTTCTTTGTAACACAATAAGGTAACTTTTACATCAAAGCTTAAAATATATATCGTTATACAGGGTGTAACAAAATTATATTTTAGACTCCTCTAGCTCCTCTACCCCTAATTATTTTTTTGAAAAAAATAAAGGATTTTTTTCCCTATTATATTCTTAGTTTTATTTCAACAAAAATATTTGTACCATTCTATTTAAATTTCTTGAGAAATCGACACCATTTGTCAATAAAAGTCACCTCCGGGGGGCCGAACCTGCATCTCACCATAACCATTCGATGGGCCATGGACCTTTTCCAAGCCGTTCAAAAGTTAAGGGGGAGGGGGAGACCGGTCATTTTGGGACACGCTGTATAGAGTTTCACTAAAACTTTAGTATGGAACCTCATTTTGTGCACGTTAATGAACTCCACTTTTGACTCCCATACACATCCCGAAATGCACTTGTATATGTGTATGTATGTTACGCGATACAAACCACAATTTTCATCCGATTTTGATGAAATTTGGTATACATGTTTGTGGGTATGAAAAATTTGGGGGCCATGACCCCCCCGGGGGAGCTAGAGGGACCAATATTGTGTTTTTTTAAATTGATTTTTATGTTTTAGCGCTTTGCTATAGAAATGTAAAATTTTGATATGTTGTCGCTGGTGTTAAGGGCTTTTCGATTTTGAGGATGCCCTGTCCCCTTGGGAGGGGAGGGGCCCTGTTTTTTGAAAATTTGATCAAGATATTTTTTTAAATAAAGGACAATACTAACGTAAACACCTGATCATCTTGATCCACTAGGATAAAAGTTTCGGCTCACAATAAGTAATTTTATATGCAGGTCCCAAAAAGGAATCATCTAAACATCGAAGTGGTACAAGTGCCGCTCACTGCGGACGTTGTTCAATGTACAGGGTACGGGGCGGTGGCGGGCAAACGGATATTTTCATACGATTTTTGGATTCTACATATCTTCGTAAAATATCAAATTACTGGGTGTTTTTTTTTTTTTTTTAGCCAGAAAAATAATAAACCCATGTGTCACATTGACAGAGTTCTATTACAATACATTAATACCGTACGAATCTACTTACAAACTATTTTTTCATCTTTACAAACTGACAAGTTTTTTTTTTCGTTGGCCGGTGCCGCTTTCCTCTTTGAGTACCTTCACAAATCCCCTTCTTCGGATGTTCAAATCATTTTGATTATTAACACCCGATAACGCGTGGGGCTAAATTCTGCGGTCATGTTGGGGTTTTCCTTGGTAACTTTTTTTAGGGAATAAGAACAAAGTCAATATTCCAGGAATGTGTCATTGATATACAAACACGTCAAATAATCTTCACATTTAAATAGGACCTATAGATTACGCAGAATTACATTTAGGTGACGGGTGGTGCCCAGCAGCATTTTCCTATATCCTTTTTTTGTGTGTTTCATGGTGTGTGAATGAAAATTGTATATATATAAAAAAAAAGATGGTTCCAGAATTGTACTATTATTATTATTTGATAATAGATTTTCACGTTTTGATTGAATAAATTGATAGAAAACTTAATTATCCTTCAGTGTACCAAATTTCAATTCAATATAAGAACAATTCAGTACAGTATATTGATCCACATTTGAGACCTCATAATGCGGTTTCCTGAAAATCATGGGCGCGTGTTGTTGTTTTTTTATTTTTACGGGGGTGACCTGATCTGAGAATGTGCTTACAATGTTTTTGTTTTAATTTAATATTTTATTTAATTACGCTTCTTTTGTAATTTATTATGAAAAATACTTTCATTTCTTCTTCTCTTTCTAATATTAATTTATTTATTTGTAGGTGTCATAGAGTTGTAGTTTGTAGATAGATAGCATGTATATAAAATACTCATTCGAAATGTTTCCGAAAAAAAAAATCGATTGATCACAATTTGGCGACCAATCCTGTATGATAACTAAAAGTTTCGTGGTTCCTACTTGGCATAAAATTGACATACAGAGTGAGTCATATTAAAGGACATAGTCAAATATCCCGGAAATTGTTAGAGATAGGAAAAAAAACGTTCGATACAAAACTAACCCTGGGCATGGGCAGTACTTTTTAATGCAATGTTTATCGAGGTACGATACCTAATTTTTTAAAAGCTGTAGAGCTCACCACAAATACCTTT